>CM042158.1:94325486-94425486 GCA_023376005.1 Doryteuthis pealeii | reverse complement strand
TATATGCTGCATTATATATATATATATATATATATATATATGTATGTATTTGGAGGATATGTGCTTAATTGAAGTCATACCTAATTTTGAAAATTAATTAGTTAATAATTAATGAATTTAGGCGGGCATATATGTTCAAATAATTATTAACTAATTATATGTTCAAATAATTAAAATAATTATTAACTAATTAATTTTCAAAATTAGGTATGACTTCAATTAAGCACATATCCTCCAAAAATTGTCGGCTTAAAGCCATATAAAAAAATAAACACATTCGTTTGTTTACTTAACTTCATATATATATATATATATAAATAGTATTTGGTAATTTGCTTGAAGCATTGTTAAGTATGTTATTATTTATCAATGATAGAAAGCAATTACAATGCATATAAAATTAAAATAAAAAGATGTATAATCTTATCGATTTCAAAGTAATTTTATCATCAGAAACGTTTTTCAAAAATGGATGCATTTTTGTGTCGTTATTCTATTTATTTATTTTTTTGTATGTTATGAACACGCGTCTCATGTTTTTTTTATAACACCACGCGGAAGGGTTGTGATAGCCGTTGTTCAATCAATTGTTGTTTAATCACTATCACGACCCTCCGCGTGGCATTATAAAAAAAAAACATGAGAGGCGTGTTTATAATGTACAAAAAATAAATAAATAATGACACAAAAACGCGTCCATTTCTGAAAACGTCTCTGAAGATAAAGTTACTTTGAAATCAATAAGACTAAACATCTTTTTATTTTTATCTTATACGCATTGTAATTGCTTTCCTATCATTAATAAATTATATATATATATATATATATATATATATATATATATATGAAAAATAGATGGAAATTAATCCGACAGTATTAAATTTAACATTTAACATATGATGTTTGTTATGTAATTGCTGACAGATCTGTTTCGACCAAATCGATAAGTTGGTCTTCATCAACGAGTGACATAGACGGGAAGAGAGATATCCGTTAAAAGACTGTTTACAAAAACGAACGCTGAATTCAACCGCTGAATGTGGACTTGTATATTTTTAACAGCTGAAATATATCCTAAACTATTTTGATACCCACTTTACATTTTTTATATAATTTTTACAACAAACTCTTTTGAGTTTTACTATAAACTATAATGCTTCTGATTTTTAAAAATTAAAAATAAAATTTATTTTATTTTTAAAACAGAACATGCATTTTTCAAAATTTTCAGCGGTTGAATTCAGCGTTAAATTAAATTGAAGAAAGGTTGAAACAGATTCTGTCAGCGATTATCAACATCATTTGTTTTTTCAAAAAATGTTTAATTCATACTGTCGATTCATTTCCATTTTACTTACATAAATAATACTGTAATGTTTCACAGAAAATATGCTTATAGTTAAGGTAGGGTAGACAGAGTTAATAGTATTTGGTGACCGTCAGTTTCTCGCCTATGTGATCATTGGACCAAGTTTTTTTGGTCTGATGATCGCATAATTGAAAAACTGACAGTCACAAAACGCCATTGACTATGTTATGCTAACTCATATATGCTCTATCACTGATATTGAGCACTCTCTATTTATAAATATAGCAAACTATATTTTTAATATTGATATATATAGATATTTGAATAAAAAAATTTTTCTTGCTAATACAGAATGGTGTATTTCCTTTATTTGCCAAAAATTGTTTTTTGGTTTGATTTATTTTATTTTGATTTTGTTTTGTAGGGTTTCAATATGCAGAATGAAATCATGTTAGTCCCTCAGCCGAGTAAAAACACAGCAGAAATGTTTTGGGAGCTTATCTACAAAAGGAGGTGTTCAGTTATTGTTATGTTAGAAGATTCCTCAAATGTGAGTTGACTTCAAAAATAGATTCTTAACCTCTTTAACCTCTTGTTATCGTTCAAGACAGAAACAAATTTGATGTTGAAGAATTTTTTTAAACATATTTCTTGAAAATTTTCTGATTTTTAAAACCTTCATTTCTAGTTTAGATTCAAATTGAACATTTATTTAGTGGTCAAAGGGAAATAACTCTAGAAAAATAATAACATAATTATCTCCCTTGCAACATAAACTTCAAACTATTATTAAATTCATAATTCATAATATTATAATTGTATAAGTAAAAGTAAGTAAAGTCGACAGGGCGGCCTAAAGTCGGTATCAGCCAGTCAGCGAGGGAGTCTATCCCTTTTCAATAGCGCTAGACCAAGGAGATTGTTTTTGCATTGAGGTGGAGCGCCACCTACCATCAACTCCTTACTTTACCGCACACATCTCTGTGCTACTCATACGCTGAGTTGGCGAGAACCAGTATCTTAACCTCTTTAACCTCTTGTTATCATTCAAGACAGAAACAAATTTGATGTTGAAGAATTTTTTCAAAACATATCTAATCAGTGTGTGTGTGTGGGGGGGGGTGTCACAGTCAAGTCTGACTCAAGGTTCCAATCGACAGTCTAAACACTCCCAACTGTATCTCGCTCCAAAATCCAATATCCAAAATTATTTCTTTGTCCCGCTCGTCTCGACAAACAATACTACTGGTCTGTGAGAATAAGTCCTTTAAATACACCTCAATTTCACCACATCCGGGCTCCTCACTCATAATTGTCCGTGCAGCACGTGCGACACTCGTCAGCACGGCGCGACCACCTACATCCAGGCCACTATGCTATTTCTTTATTTCACTGATCGTCTCACATTCTGAAGGAAGCGGGTTCGACTCTAGGTCAGTCCTACACGCCAGGCAAAGCCTAGCCCGCTTCCTTCGAGAATACGGCAAGTCTTCACGCCCGCCACTCTCTTGTCACACCGTGTTGCACGAGGTAGGTCTCCTCTCTCACTACAACATATTTCTTGAAAATTTTCTGATTTTTAAAACCTCCATTTCTAGTTTTAGATTCAAATTGAACATTTATTTAGTGGTCTAAGGGATATAACTCTAGAAAAATAATAACATAATTATCTCCCTTGATAATTTCTTGAAAATTACTAGTTTTTAAACCTTCAATTCTAGTTTAGATTCAAAATGTAAATGAAAAATGTATAATATCATAATAGAATGATGAGATGTTATATTATAATAATACTATTATGTTATGATGTTATTATTATATTATATCATAATGATATTATATTTGAAAATCCATATTATGATAAGTGATTTGTTAACCTTTTTGTTATTATTTAGGGTTGACACAATTTTATGTTGAAGAATTCTTTAAAGCATATTCTTGAAGATTTCTGATTTTTAAACCCTCAATTTCTAGTTTAGATTCAAAATGAAAATGAAAAATGTATAATATCATAATAGAATGATAAGGTGTTACAGAAAGCAATGTTGAGGCATGCATATGGAAGGCATGGCTGCTATAAACAGACTGTCAGTTATATGGAAGTCAGACCTGTAGAGGATTATGGGAACGTGTTCAGTAATATTAGGAATGACGAATATTATATATGACACAGTTAGGCAGAAAACACGGAGAAATAATAAAACAAATGCATACAATTAAATATAACAAATAAATTTATTCAGGAATAAATTTGCAAGTAATCAACAAATATGTAAATGTTCGAAAGGAATAGTGTAGGTGATATGTGTAATGTAAAATGTAAAAGTTTGTATGTTAAGTTGGAAAAGTTCGTTTTGATATGGACAGAAATTAGAAATAAGTTTGTGTATCTGACCTGTTGAAACGGATTCTTGATGTAGGTAGAACGAAGTGGTAAGAATAACTGGTAGTAGTAGTAATTGTGTTGAGGAACGTGGAATCGTTGAGTCTGACACCTGCTACTTGGTCAGCGAGAGGAGATCTACTGTTTTTGTTTATCTTTGGTTGTGTCCAGTTTGAGTGTGAGGTGAAGTCTGTGTTGTCTGCTAGCGGAATGAATCCTGTCCTCTCTGATAGCGAAAAGGGTTCTGTCTGTTTGTTGATTTCTTCTTCGTTATTTATAATTAGGAGATAGGATCGGAAAGTAATTAATTTTTTGGCGCAAACGTGCGGACGTAGTAGTGAACAATGCTAATCAGGCCAATCGATTCTGATTTTTGTGTAAACAATTGGTTAAATCACTTTTCCTTAAATCTTTGGAAAAGGATTTTTGTTCTCGTGTTTGATTTAATTACTTTTCCATAAGTTTGGAAAAAGGATGGTGTTATATGTTTATTTTAATTCTTTTCCTTAAATTTGGGAAGAGAAATGTATACGTGTATCTATTTAAAAATATAGAAATTGTATTCTATAGACCTCTCCGACAAGTAAAAGCGACAATTCTTCCAGGCCGTGTGGTGTCAGTGCTGTTGTATGGCTGCACCACCTGGACCTTGACGAGACGCCTGGAAAATAGACAGGATGGGAGCTGCACAAGGCTGCTGCATGTGATCTTGAACAAATTGTGGAAGCCACATCCCGCAAGAAAGCAGCTATACGACCACATGCTCCTGTTTACAGTAAGGATGTTAAGAGAAAGTAAGGATGAGCTAACAATTGACTTCCTTCTGTGGAAACTGGCACATACTAGTGCAGGCCGTCCAGCAAAGATCTACATAGACCAGCTATGTGTGGAGGACTGTTGTATATTGTACAAACGGAAATAGAAATTTCCGGTTGAATTAAACAGAGGGGGGACAACAAAGGTGACAAAGGACTTTTTCCTGGTGGGAGCAAACAAAGAAGACGCATAGGCGTTTGAGATATATAAAAGGGGGTCAGAGTGAACAGACCCCAGAGAGACAGTGGTCGGCAAAGAGAACGGAGTGACTGCCGCGGTCACGCACCGCCGCGACCAAGGGCGGTGAGACGTCACCAGCCACCTTCCACCTCACCAACGCATTGTCAACCCTTGGGCAGATTCCCATTGTCAAGCTCGCCGCCCACCACGTGCAGTCGAGAAGAAATAAAAAGTTAATCTCCTATTACATACAGCATGCCTTGTGATTTCATTAAGCGACCACTACATATATCGTCTAGGAATAGTGACGATATCCACTACGATACATACGCCGATTTAACAGCGTGAGTTTGAAGACGCCGCTATATAACATATATAGAATTTGATGCCAGTATATAACATATACGATTTAGTGCCGGTAAAGAAGGCGCTATGCAACAGGACCTCCAGGGGCCAATGAGTGATAGAGAGGGTTGGTGTGAGATTGTTATGGATATCCGTGCTACAGGCACGGCAAGGTGAAGATATTGTAGTAATATTATTATATCATAATGATATTATAATTGAAAATCTTTATTATAATTAGTGTAATATTATATGTTATAATATTATACATAATATAATATGTAATATCATGTAATATTATGATAATATCATTATAATATTATGATAATATTATGATAATATCATTATAATATCTTATTATAATGGAGATTGTATTGTTTTCTGTCTGTAACCGAAACTATATTACTACTCAAGTCACAATTCCCTTAGTTATTGACATCACATTCTCAATGATTTTATTTTATTTTAACCTCAATTATTAATAAAATTGTTTTACATTATTAATACTGTTAACCATATCTACATATTAATAACATGCATTTATATTTATATATACAACAAAATAGCGGTTTGCAGTGTGAATGGGGAGGCTAATTTGCATATTGATATTAAAAAATCGAATTTAATAAATATGTGCTCAGTATTATGGATTTCTAACTGTTTGGTTTTATTTTAATGAATATAAGCAAAAATCTCTTCAATAAATCTTAAATGAAATCCATTAACAAGAAAAAATAACTGTCATTTTATTCTTTACTTCCTCTTTTAACTAAATACTTAAATTAGAAAAAATAACAATGAAAGACGAGAGTGATGGAAGAGTAAGTTTCAATTGTTCTATTTTTTGATTATACTCCCTCTGTTTCAAATCTTTTTATCTGCATTCTTATTTAGTTTCATTTTCCTTTCTAATTTAATATAATATTTTATTATATTAAAACTTAAATACTTGCACCTGGAGGGTGCATATATTTGCTAGTCATTATAATATTATGATAACATCATTATAATATTATTATAATATCATTATAATATTATGATAATATCATTATAATATTATTATAATATTATTATAATATTATTATAATATTATTATGATATTGTAATATAAGTGATTTTTGTACATACTGTAATTTTTAGTATACTTGTGTAACTGTTAATTTATCACAAACAAATTTTATTTTATTTTTCTTCTCGTCTTGCAATAATTTTGAAATAATATTATTATATCATAATGATATTATAATTGAAAATCTTTATTATAATTTGTGATTTTTGCACATGACTTAATAGTTTTCTGTTATTTTTAATTGAAGTCCATGTTGGTCTTCACAACAAACATTGAAGGAATATTGTGAGATATTTACTGGTTGATATACACAAATGGATAACAACCAATTCTATATACCGTAAATCCTTGAGAATAGTCTGCCCTTCAGTATAATATGCTGGAGATTTTTAGGAGGATGAAAACCTGAAAAAAAATGCGTCTGAATAAACATTGTCAGACAGCAAATAGAGATTTGGACATTGCTTAGAGAATATTTTTCATTTTTAATCTTGTATATAGTACGCACTAGGGATTTTGACCTTTAAATTTTGGGATTTATGGATATAGATGACTTTGTTTGGAAGATATCTATCATTCATAAATTTGTTAATGATTATACTTGAATGTGTAAAAATCTTTATTCAACCCCAAAACCAAATTTTCATTAAGGCTAAAGAATATTTATATAACTGTTAATTTATCACAAACAAATTTTATTTTATTTTCTTCTCCTCTTGCTATAATTTTGAAATTTTATTATCTTTTTATTTTATTTTTAGTCCTGAAAACATATGCATTTGAATAAACATTGTCGGACAGCAAATAGAGACTCGGACATTGCTTAGAGAATATTTTTCATTTTTAATCTCGTATGTAGTATGCACTAGGGATTTTGACCTTTAAATTTTGGAATGAAATTGCGTATTATACCCGAGGATTTATGGTATAGATGCTTTTGTTTAAAATATACCTATCATTCATAAATTAATTAATGATTATACCTGAATGTATAAAAATCTTTATTCAACCCCAAAACCAAGTTTTCATTAAGGCTTGTATAACTTGTATAAGTTTTCATTAATACTTGTATAACTGTTAATTTATCACAAACAAATTTTATTTTATTTTTCTTCTCATCTTGCTATAATTTTGAAATCTTATTATCTTTTTCTTTTCTTTTTAGTCTGATGAAGTATATTGGCCTGAAATGGGGAATTATACACAAGTGTATAAATCAGTCAAAGTCGAACTGGTTGATATTAGTGAAAAAAGAAATTATATTCAGAGAAACTTCAATATTTCTTCAACAAACAGGTAATCATTAAAAATGTATTATTTTTTCAAGTTGATTTTCACGATTCATTTGGTTTCATTGAAATTGTTGAATTTAACAAATTGAATTTTAATATTGTATGATGAATGAAATATTAATCGAATAATACATGAATGAATGTATTTGTTATATTATGTCATCATCTCAGATAAATAATGGACCATTCTATAAAGAAGAAATATTACTGGGTCTTTAATAAAACCTGCTTAAATCATATATATATATATATATATATATATATATATATATATATATATATAGAGTATGCTCACCTGTTGTTTGCAGAGTTGAGTTCTCTGGTGATTGTAAAAACATATATCCTGTAAGTTTGTTTGTATCCTGTAAGTTTGTTTGTATCAGTTAATTGTTCGCCCCTGGCTGACAGTCTCCCAATATCCATGAGGGTAAGGAGTTTGACAGACAAAAATTATGTCAGGTTTCGCACCTAATGAGAAATAAACTTCAAAAAATGTGTCTGTGGATGACTGATATATATATATATATATATATATATATATATATATATAAATATATATATATATATACATATTGAGCACTTTATATTTATTATAATGCTGACTTATCTGAGTAATACTTAGACCAACCAAATATTGAGACCAACCCAATATTTTTACCAGTATGTCATTCCTTTTACACACACACACACACACACACACACACACACACAATAATATATATATATATATATATATATATATATATATATATATATATCTATTTTGGCAGCAATTTATTATTCAAGCATGTTTTGGGATATTTCTTGTTTATGATCTTCAAGTGTAGATGTGCAAGTCTTCTTGTTTTCCATATATCGGGATCGATATGGTATTGAAAATCTCCTAACTTTTTGACTGTAACGAAAGGAAGATAAAAAAGGCCATTTTTTTTAGAATAATGGTTTCACCAAGACAATTTAAACAATCAAGCAAAACGAAAATACAATAATTGTCTCTAACGAAAACTGTGCAAAAAAACAACTATCTATCAATCTATATATTTTTCTTAGTCTATTCATGTTCTCTCTCTCTCTCTCTCTCTCTCTATATATATATAATATATATATATATATATATATATATCAGTCTGCTCATATCTATCTATTTATCTATCTCAGTATATTCATATCTATCTATCTATCTATCAATCTATCTATCTATCTATCTAACTCAGTCTATTCATATCTATCTATCTGAGCTAAAAAAAATTTAAAAATTACTAGCGGCAGGAGACTTCCACTATCTTTGCACTTGGCTTGATTGAAGCTGCTTTATAATGTTGCTGGTCGTAGAGGATTTCGTTAACAAATTGAATGAGACCATTCGTACACTGGCTGCTGAAAAAAACAACTTTTTGTATTCCCCTCCCCCTCTCTCTATCACATGCACACACAATCACTTTACACCAAGAGATTTACACAAATTCTAAATCAAATGCATCAGCTTACTCCCCTACAATGTTGAATAACCATATATGTAGTAATATTAATAGACTCAGCGAAATGTATGCATCCACCTTAAGATACGGTTTACAAAAAGTACAATAAATGTTAAATTACAAAATGACTGTCATGATTTCTTTTTGAAAAAGTAAAGGATTAAAAAAAAAGATTAAGAAAAAACAGGTGTAATTTTGTTTGTAACTGTATTTGTTCAGCGTTATATTTTTTGAAAGACGAGCCCAATTCGCACACGCGAAGGTATCATGACGCGTGACATAACTCGAAAAAATGCATTCAACAAAAGACGAGAAAAAGTACTAATGGACTGATTTTTTGAGAACAATGGGAACAAAGTGGGGAAAGATAACTAAATAATTAAATAAAGTCTGGTATTTTGTAGCTATTTAAAACTATTTTTGCTAAAAAGGGTGATATGTTGAAAAATCCAGGTCAATTATTAAGGGAGGGCAAAAGCGAAATTGCAATGGCTTCAAAGATCTGTCTTAGTCTTTTGTTGTGAATATGAGTTTCACTAAGACAATTTAAAACAATCAAGCAAAACGAAAATACAATAATTGTCTCTAAAGAAAACTGTGCAAAAAACAAAGATCCCTTCAGTAAAGGATTAAAAAAAAAAGATTAAGAAAAAACAGGTGTAAATTTTTCTTCTTTTTTTTTTTTACAATGGCATATTATGTTATAACATATGTTATTTTATCAATACATGTTATATCAATATATCTATATATGTTATAACATATGTTATTCAAACATAATTTTTTTTCACAATGGCATATTCAAACAATTTTTTTTCACAATGGCATATTATGTTATAACATGTTATTTCATCAATACATGTTATATCAATATATCTATATATGTTATAACATATGTTATTCAAACTTTTTTTTTCACAATGGCATATTCAAACATAATTCAAAAAAACATAATTAAAAAAAAAAAAACATGATTCAAAAAATAAAACTGTGCAAAAAACAAAGATCCCTTAAGTAAGGATTAAAAAAAAAAAGATTAAGAAAAAACAGGTGTAATTTTTCTTCTTTTTTTTTTCACAATGGCATATTCAAACATAATTTTTTTTTCACAATGGCATATTATCTTATAACATATGTTATTTTATAAATTCATGTTATATCAATATATCAATATATGTTATAACATATGTTATAACATATGTTATTCAAACATTATTTTTTTCACAATGGCATATTCAAACATAATTCAAAAAAACATAATTAAAAAAAAAAAAAACATGATTCAAAAAATAAAACTGTGCAAAAAACAAAGATCCCTTAAGTAAAGGATTAAAAAAAAAAATTAAGAAAAAACAAGTGTAATTTTTCATCTTTTTTTTTTTTTTTTTTCACAATGGCATATTCAAACAATTTTCTTTCACAATGGCATATTATGTTTATACATGTTATTTTATCAATACATCAATATATCAATATATGTTATAACATATGTTATTCAAACTTTTTTTTTCACAATGGCATATTCAAACATAATTCAAAAAAACATAATTAAAAAAAAAAAAAAACATAATTCAAAAAATAAAACTGTGCAAAAAACAAAGATCCCTTCAGTAAAGGATTTAAAAAAAAAAGATTAAGAAAAAACAGTGAAATTTTTCTTTTTTTTTTTTTTCACAGAGCACACTTGGACCTGTGGCAGTACTTCATTATACAACTAAGATTTGGCAAACACAACATCTCCCTTCACCATCAGAACTGATTGAGTTCATTTCTATGGTGAATAGCTGTTGTGGACAGGGAAAACAAATTCTCATTCATTGCAAGTAAGAATGGAACTTTTATTTCTATTTTTCTTTTGTTTTATATTAACTATGTGACACAATTGTTACATAATTATTAGATACCTAATATCTATGGCAATAGTGTAGAAATCAAAATGGCCGTTATAAGCTACAGCCCACGGCCTTGAAGGATGAGTGACAAGGCTTGACCTCAGTCCTAACCTTCCGGTGGATACCGTGAGAACCGGTAGAGAGGACCCTCTCTTCCGGTTTAGATAGTAAGTAAGTTTCAGTCAGTTAGAAGGTAGGAGCCGAGCTCGTAGGATGTAAGTCTCACCTGCGCAGATGTCTGGTTTGGGGATTTAAAAATAAAGGAAGATCAAAGTAAATTGAAGTCTTGTGTTATTACCTAAAAAACTAACAATGACACAGGGCTTCTGATAAAGAGAAATCCCCAATAGAAGACCAGGCCCGAAGTCCCCAAGTCCACACCAGACGCTAGACCAGACCAAGTCAAGATGTTAGAAGATAGAACCAAAGCCGGCCAAAAGAAAATATGACCAGAAGTAAGAAGTAAGAAAGGGTATGCAACACAATGGGTATGACTTGGAACCATGAGAGTGGCCTGATTAGTGATGGAAAAGTTTGAGTGGTGGTGGTGTGTGTTGGAACGGAAAAAATTGAATGATGATGTCAGCATAGACGCGTTGCATGGTTTTGATTGGGCGTAGAATGATACGTGGTCAAGGGGAGAAAGGCGGAGTGAGAGGTGAGAGTTTTGAGATTCAGCCTGGCTGTCAAAGAGTTGAGACATGCTGAGGCTGTTCTCCCCGCACAGTGATATGGGCATAAAGATGAAATAGAAACTTGATCAAGTAACAAAAAGATGTCTTGTTAATTCATTTAATTTAAACAAGCAAAGCCCAACAGAAGCCCTTAGAAGAACTCAGATCCCTCAAGAAGAAGTTAGATAGAGGAACCCAACTAGACAGCAAGATGGGAGTTGGGGGAGATGGTAGAAGGATTAGCAAGAAGCAAGTAAGATCTCCTCACCAAGTAAGTCTCCAATCTGTCTCTCTCTAGTATCTACCTCTACCCCTGAAGAATTTTCTTATCTAAGAACTCTCACTCTCACCAATTAGTGATGTCAATGTGAGTATGTGATAGTACCATATTTGGTCTCGTGACGACTAATGGTACCATATTTGGTCCCATGACCAGCACAGGACTACAACTACTTGTTTGTTTCGTTGGTTGGCTGGTTGGTTGGTTGTTTGGCTGGTTGATTGGATTGTTTGGTTGATTTTATGTCATGTCAAAGTCAATCTTTTCTTAAAGAAATTATATAATATCTTATCTTATTATAATGGAGATTGTGTGTTTTTCTGTCTGTAACCGAAACTAAATCACTACTCAAGTCACAATTCCCTTAGTAATTGAAGTCACATTCACCATGAATTTATCCTTATTTTAACCTCAATTATTAATAAAATTGTTTTACATTATTAATACTGTTAACCATATCTACATACTAATAACATGCAATTGTATTTATATATACAACAAAATAGCGGTTTACAGTGTGAACGGGAAGGCTAATTTGCATATTGATATCAAAAATGTAATTTTAATAAATATATGCTTAGTATTATTGGTTCCTAACTGTTTGGTTTTATTTTAATGAATATAAGCAAAAATCTCTTCAATTAATCTTAAATGAAATCCATTAACAAGAAAAGATAAGTGTCATTTTATTCTTTACTTCCTCTTTTAACTAAATACTTAAATTAGAAAAAATAACAATGAAAGACGAGAGTGATGGAAGAGTAAATTTCAGTTGTTCTATTTTTCGATTGTATCCCCCTCTGTTTCAAATCTTTTTATCTGCATTCTTATTTAGTTTCATTAGCGTTTCTAATTTAATACGATATTTCATTACATTAAAACTTAAATACTTGCACCCGGAGGGTGCATATATTTGCTAGTTAATATAAATAACCATTCCTATTTAATAATAATAATCATTTGTTTTCATACAGTTATATTGTTTTAGTGATTTTCATCTATAACTGATTTGTATTATCTGCGTTATTCGGACTATTGTCCCCATCTTCATTGTTATGTGTACAATGTTTCAGACGATATGTCCTCCGGCCTTCTTCAGGTATTTCTTGTCGAACTCGGGAACCTTCTTTTTGAACTCGGGAACTTTCTTGTCATAATTGAAAGTTCCCGAGTTTGAAAAGAAGGTTCCCGAGTCCAAGAAGGTTCCCGAGTCCAACAAGAAATACCTGAAGAAGGCTGGAGGGCACATTGGCCGAAACGTTGTACAAATAACAATGAAGATGGAGACAATAGTCCGAATAATGCAGATAATACTAATCATCAAGCCTCATCTCAAACATTCAGAGAAATATAACTGATTTATTTCTAAAGACCCAGACAACAGGGCTGTGTTGGGTTTTATGTCATGTCAACTCTGTTGGGCCATTTAATACCAAACTCAGTCTTTTTTTTTTACAAGCAATTATATGATTTTAAGTAACTATTCTTATTTCATAATAATCATTTGTTTTCACACACTTATATAGTTATGCATAGGAAGCGTGTGGTGTAATGGTTAAAGTCATGGGAAATGGACTCGTCGCCCCGAGTTCAAATCCTGGGCGTGGTAATTGCATTTCACTTAGCGCTAATACCCTTGGGAAAGGTATGAATCCTACTCTCCCTCCATCTATGGGTAAATAGTAGGGCAGACTGGGCTCTTTAACCTTGGTTAGGCAACCGGTCTAGGAGAAGGAAAATTCTGAATTCAAACCATGTTAAACTCCGCTTAAGAAATTGACCTTGTGTCACATCCTGCTCGTGTGGAGGGGTTGGTAAATATATATATATATAGCTATGCACATATTTACCAACCCCTCCACGCGAGCAGGATGCGACACAAGCTCAATTTCTTAAGCGGAGTTTTGAATTCAGAATTTTCCTTCTCCTATACTGGTTACCTAGCCATGGTTAAAGAGCCCAGTCTGTCCTGCTATTTACCCATAGCTGGAGGGAGAATTGGATTCATACCTTTCCCAAGGATATTAGCAATGTGAAATGCCAACAGCTTCACATAGGAATTGAACTCGGGTCGACAAGTCCATTTCCTATGACTCTATCCATTTGACCACACGTCTCCATTATATAAGACCTGCTGAAATGGAGGTTCATCTTATATATATATTTACCAACCCCTCCACACGGGCAGGATGTGACACAAGGTCAATTTCTTAAGTGGAGTTCAACTGGTTTGAATTCAGAGTTTTCCTTCTTCTAGACTGGTTGCCTAACCAAGGTTTAAGAGCCCACTTATTTACCCATAGCTAGAGGAAGAGTAGGATTCATACCTTTTTCAAGAGTATTAATGCTAAATGAAATGCAATTACCACATCTAGGATTTGAACTCAGGGCGACAAGTTCAATTCCCATGACTTTAACCATTAAATCACGTGCTTCCATATAGTTATATATATAAAGAGAAATTATATACAACTAAACTTTCATGACCAGCAAATTTGACAAAACAAAGTGTGCAACATGCAGAAACATTGGACAACTGTTTCGACCTATTAGGTCTCATCAACAGTGTATACCATAATCTCCCAATGGTTCGATCTCCACTGGAAGGAGATCATACACTGCTGATGAGACCTAAAAGGTTGAAAGTGCTGTCCAGTATTTCTGCATGTTGCACACATTGTTTTCTGGTCATGGTAATTTAATTAGTTATATAGTTTCAAGAATTCCTATTTAATTAATATAGTTGGCCCACAGTTATATAGTTTCAAGTATTCTTATCTAATCTTATTATATTATAATGGAGATTGTGTGTTTGTCTGTCTGTAACCGAAACTATATCCCTACTCAAGTCACAATTCCCTTTGTTATTTACATCACATTCTCCATGATTTTATTTATATTTAAACTTCAGTTATTAATAAAATTGTTTTACATTACTTACACTGTTGACCCTATCTACATACTAATAACATGCAATTGTATTTATATATACAACAAAATAGAGGTTTACAGTGTGAATGGGAAGGCTAATTTGCATATTGATCTTAAAAAATTAATTTTAATAAATATATGCTTAGTATTATTGATTTCTAATTGTTTGGTTTTATCTTATTGAATATGAGCAAAAATCTCTCCAATAAATCTTAAAAGAAATCCCTCAACAAGAAGAAATAACTAATATTATTCTTTACTTCCTATTTTAACTAAACAGTTTAATTAGGAAAATTTACCAATGAAAGACGGGAGTAACGGAAAATGATGGAAGAGTTACTTTCAAAGTTGTTCTATTTTTCAATCATACCTCCTCTGTTCAAAATCTTTTTATATACATTCTTATTCAGTTTCATTAGCCTTTCTAATTTAATATGATATTTTATTATAAAATTTAACTAAAATACTTGCACCCGGAGGGTGCATATATTTGCTAGTACTAATAATTTTCAAAAAAGATCTATTAAACCCATACATCGAAATCTAACAGGTACTTCATAGAGAGTATCTTGGAGTAATGATAAGGGGTTCTCTAGACTCCTCAGAGTTTCAGAAGTGGTGCCTCGCCACCAGATACAGATTTTGAGGAGGTTTAACCTTTCTGCAACAGATGCCGTCCAAATAATCTAATTACCACCAACAGTGCAGACTACTTGTTTGTGTGACTGTGCGAAGAATGGCATGTGCCCTGATATTTGTCAAAACTCTATCTTTCATTATATTTGGTACCTGACCACAAATGTTTCCATTGATAAAAAGTAAAACTGGGTTGATTGGTTGGTTGTTTTGTTTTACGGCATACCAACCAATTTTGGGTTATTTAATGCTAAATCAAGTCATATTTTATAAACAAAAGATACAGTTGAATAGAACTGTAATGATGAGCCAAGTTCAAATCCTGGACAAGGCTGTTTGTGTTTCACTAATGTGCTAATTCCTTTAGGAGAGGCATTAATCCATCACTTCTTTCACTAGCCCACCCCCCTAGCTATGGGTAAATAGTAGAACAGACCTTGGCTCTTGAGTCTTGGTAAGGCAACTGGTTTAGGAAAAAGAAAAGTATGAATACAAACTGTTATAATATGATACGTTACCTCCCTTCCACTGTGGATTGTTGGAACAACGAAAGAGCAGTACGCATGCACGGTACGCTGGCATGTAAACATTGGGTAAATACCACTAGCAGACGTGTATAATTTGTGTGTATAAATACGTAATAAATATCCTGTTATATATTAATACTGAGTGAAAGTTATCATTGAAATAACACCAACATATATATATAAAGGGATACTACAATACAAACTAACTATATACACTGTTTAAAATTGAACCCGTGTTGCATCCTGTCCATGACAGAGGGGTTGGGTAAATACAAATTTATAATGGTATTTGTCCAAGTGAAAGAATTTTTTTATTTAATTTTAGGAATGGCGTCAACAAAAGTGGACTTTTCGCTATTCTATGCGTGATGCTATCCAAAATAAAAATGAATGAGTATCTCAGTATTTTGCGGCTTCTTCGGTACGCCAAGAAGAAAAATCCACAAATTGCTTCTGATGATGTAAGTATACTATTTTTTTTATATCACACTCCTCGAATAACAACAAGTAATGATATAACAGTAATATTGCACTGTATAAGTGTTATATACCAACTTCTTCTGCTGAGTATATATATATATATATATATATATATATATATATATATATATATATATTTTTTTTTTTTTTTTTTTTTTTGAAGGCGAAATAATGCAAATTTATGTTTAAAAATATATTTATTTAATTTTTTTAAATTTTTTTAAATTTTTTTTTTTTTGTTCCCTTAAACATAAATTTGCACCTTCAAAAAAATATTCCTACATTTCACCTTCAAAAATATATTATTACATTTTAATTAATGCTTCTAAACTCACTATAAAAATAATTTTTAAAAAGATCTTTATATATATATATATATATATATATATATATATATATATATATATATATATATATATATATATATATATATAGAGAGAGAGAGAGAGAGAGAGAGAGTTCATTTCTATTCTTCTTCCATGGTTATGCCCTCATATACAATCTTTACTTATCTTTCAGGGAGTAGCAAGCTTCATGACTGGATTTCTTATCTTTTGTTTCTTGTGTACCTGAGACATTTCTTCTAACTTCTATTTCTTGTGGTCTGAAGTCTGTCGTCTGTACCTGAAACATTTCTTCTAACTTCTGTTTCTTGTGGTCTGAAGTCTGTCGTCTGTAGCTGAGACATTTCTTCTAACTTCTGTTTCTTATGGTCTGAAGTCTGTTGTCTGTAGCTGAGACATTTCTTCTAACTTCTATTTCTTGTGGTCTGAAGTCTGTAGTCTGTAGCTGAGACATTTCTTCTAACTTCTATTTCTTGAGGTCTGTAGTCTGTAGCTGAGACATTTCTTCTAACTTCTATTTCTTGAGGTCTGAAGTCTGTAGTCTGTAGATAGGAAATTTCTTCAAACTTCTGTTTCATGTAGTATGAAGTCTGTCGTCTGTAGCTGAGACATTTCTTCTAACTTCTGTTTCTTATGGTCTGAAGTCTGTCGTCTGTAGCTGAGACATTTCTTCTAACTTCTATTTCTTGTAGTCTGTAGTCTGTAACTAGGACATTTCTTCTTAATGTATGTTATTGACTGTCTAGTTCTGCTATGAATCTGGTTCTTGAAGATGCTGGTTTGATTTTCTACAATTACTGATATTGGTATTTAACACAGGTATTCCTCAAATATTCCCATTGGTTATTATGCAGAAATTGATTGTTACAACAAAACAATCATTAAATTCCAAACGTCACTAAGACCAAATAGGAAATAAATAAGTGAAACAATTTGTATTAGCTGCATTATCAATATGACTATTGTCCTCATCTTCATTGTTATCTGTACAACTTTTCGGCCGATGTGCCCTCCGGTCTTCTTCAGGTATTTCTTGTCGGACTTGGGAACCTTCTGGTCGTAATCGGGAACCTTCTGGTTGTAATCGGGAGCCATCATGGAACTTTTAACCTAACCCTTTATTCAATCCCTGGGGGCATCCTGTTCTCATTCTGCTAACCATAGTTGGGGTAGAGGCATTAAGCTGAGTTAATTATTATTCTATGTTACTGTTGCCCTTGGCCAGGATTGAACCTGTAGTCCAGAGTTAACTGTCACTTAGAACTGTCTTAACCTAACCCCTTTATCCACTAGGCCATATGTCTAATTGGAGCAGTAACATAGAATAATAATTAACATAGCTTAACCCTTCTTCCCCAGCAAACATGTCTTTTGTGTTGATGCATTTTTTATTCAGTTTCAATTTGACATTGTTTTTTTTATCAGGACTCATACAGATTGTGCTGGTCAGTTACTGAAAAGTTTAAGATTAATGAAAAGATTACTGAAATAGTTAACATAGCTTACTATAACATAGAAAATTGTTATTATCACAAGTTATTTGAAAACATATCATGATAATTGTTATTATCACAAGTTTTTAAAATAATTGTTATTATCACAAGTTATTTAAAAACATATCATGATAATTGTTATTATCACAAGATATTTGAAAACATATCATGATAATTGTTATTATCACAAGTTTTTAAATAATTGTTATTATCACAAGTTATTTAAAAACATATCATGATAATTGTTATTATCACAAGTTTTTAAATAATTGATAATTGTTATTATCACAAGTTATTTGAAAACATATCATGATAATTGTTATATCACAAGTTTTTAAATAATTGTTATTATCACAAGTTATTTAAAAACATATCATGATAATTGTTATTATCACAAGTTTTTAAATAATTGTTATTATCACAAGTTATTTAAAAAACATATCATGATAATTGTTATTATCACAAGTTTTTAAATAATTGTATTATCACAAGTTATTTAAATGATAATTGTTATTATCACAAGTTTTTAAATAATTGTTATTATCACAAGTTATTTAAAAACATATCATGATAATTGTTATTATCACAAGTTTTTAAATAATTGTTATTATCACAAGTTATTTAAAAACATATCATAAATTGTTATTATCACAAGTTTTTAAATTGTTATTATCACAAGTTATTTAAAAACATATCATGATAATTGTTATTATCACAAGTTTTTAACATAGCTTTCTATAACATAGATTACTGAAATAATTAACATAGCTTAACCCTTCTTCCCCAGCAAACATGTCTATTGTGTTGATGGATTTTTTATTCAGTTTCAATTCGACATTTTTTATCATTTATTTCAGGACTCATACAGATTGTGCTGGTCCGTTGCTGAAAAGTTTCTGGATAATACTTCCATTTACGGCAATCAAGTATCTTTCAGAGAATTCATCTGATATTCAGAAGCAGTTAGTGATTATATCTAACGTATCGAAGAAGACCGCCATCAAACAAATCCTCATCTTATGTTAATATGAAGAACTCTTGCCACTATTCAAAATCAGTAAACATCATAATACCATAAAAAATGTAAATAAAATTTTGTTTATCATAATATTTTAAACAGTTGAATAATTATGAAAATGTAAATATATATTGAATTATGTACATATGTAATTTACTTTATTTTCTAAAATAAAATGAATAAAAATAAATCTAATTATGATTCAAATATATTTGTGAATTTTTTTCAGGAAGAAATGCTTTTATTTATTTATTTATTTATTTATATACTTATTTATTTTCAGTAATAATTGTTTCATGAGATTGAAGTATTTCGTAACAAAATTTTCCTTTGATAATTCAAGAAAAACCGAAAAAAAAGAGAGAGTTATTTCCCTTAACAGTTTTTAAAAAAGTCAATTAGAGTTATTTCCCTTGTCACTGTTATATCTTATTAATAATGGAGATTCGCTTCCGGTTTTTGTCTGTAAAAAAATACGTCACTGGTTACGTCATATTACACAAAATCGTCATTACATAAATAGACACATAACAGAACATAAAAAACGTGCATAAATACACTCAAAATTTGAACATGCAACATTAGACAGTCCTCATTATTTTTTTAAACAAGTTTTAATAAATACATGTCTGGTATTATATATCTGTATATAGTTTGTTTTATTTTAATACATATTTAAAGTTTACATTTAAAATGGTTTTATTTTTTAATCCTTTAATGAATTTGATGATTTTACTTACTTAGGTTACAAACTCGCTGACATTGAATTTTTTACTCTCACCTCTCAGGCAATATATTAAAAAAAATCTACTTTTACATCGCCTGGAGGGTGTTTTTTTTTAATTTTTTTTTTTACTAAAGTAAATGAAATAAAACTTAAAATGATTTTATGGAGTTATTCCCCTTGAATATTTTAATCAAGTTAGTTATTTCATTTGACATTGATTTTTTTTTTTTTAATGAAATAAAAGTGCAAATAATTTTATAAAGTTATTTTCCTTGACTTTTATTTAAAACTCAATAAATTAAAGTTAATTACTTTGATGCTTTATAACAAAAAAGTTTAAAGCCCCTAAAAAAAGTTTAGGGCTACTATAAAAGGAAACCGAAAAAAAAGTTTAAGGCTACTAAAAGAAGCTACTAAAAATGAAATAAGGGTGAAAATAATTTATAGAGTTATTTCCCTTGACCTTTTTAAAATATTTTTTTAAAGCCACCAAAAATTTAAGCCGTACATTATTTACCCACATTGATTTTTATACTTTTAATTAGCAGTCCCGGATGACAAGGGTGAACCCACAAAAAAAAAAAAAAAGCTAATTTTTATTACAGAAGAAGACCTTTGTCTGTTCCTATGATTTGTCAGTTTCAAAAAAATATTGATTATCCTTGATATTAAAAGTGAAGACTTTTAACAATTTAGACACTCTGTCAAAATAATCTCTGACTTTCCAACTTGCATATATACCAGTTACCTTCCTTTACAAATGTCAATTTTGAAATGGTGAAACTTGTGTTCCAATAGTTTCCTCCCACTGCGAGTATAGAAGATTTTCCTCTTCGTTTTCGTCCTCCTGAAAACATAATGTAGATTTTTAGAAATAACAATAATTATACGCTTGTCCATTAATTTTCCGTTCATTATCATTCTGCAACACCCCCTGGTTAAAAATGAGATCATCCAAATTGTTCAACATGCAATGCAAAAATGTAAATCCAGATTATCTGGTTTCATTTAATCTCAGATTTCTTATTTGTCCCATTTTATTTCCCCCAATTTTAAAAATGAAATATTAAAAATGGGAAATACATAAGTTGGGACAAAAATTCGCCTGATGCTCGCTCACTAAAACGTAGTCTAAATTAATGCCTAGAGGTTAGCAAATAATACATGTTGTACATTTATATTTACACTTTGGTAGTTAACAGTTTTAAAAATATGTTAGTATCATTAGAGATCAATTTGAGGGATTAGGTTTTATGGTATTCGTTAGGTCTACCTTTACAAATTGATCTTCTACTTAAATACTGAACTTTGGTGATCTAACAAAAGAATGATATTTTCAACATGATTGGATCAGAAGTCTATTGCTGATGTTAATACACTAGGGTGGCCCAAAATTAGCGGAAAATGCGTTTTTGACAAAATGAATTTAGCCTACCCCCTACAGAAAATAATTTACCAAAAATCAGGGATTTATCAGAATTTAATGAAATTTTCAGTGTTTATTTATCAATGAATGATCTTTATAATGCATTATTTATTTCATTTAAAAACTTTCTCATTTTTTTTCAGGTCACTTAATTTGCCCCCCCCCCTTAAGTTAGAGGCGTAACATTTTTGCGAGTTGGTCATTTTCTGTACTAATTACAGTATGAATAAAGAGATAAAAGACCGAAGTTATGAATAGAAACAAAAATAAAATTTACTATGAGAAAATAAGTACCGAAAATCGAAAAATAAAATGTGAAAAAATAATAAATAATTAATTTTTTTGAGATTTCTTTTTTACTCATTTCGATAATTGGCTATTATTTTATAAAAGAAAAAAATTATACATCGATATTTTTTCTGCTTAAAAAGGGGGGATGCATTTTCAATAGAGTTTTTCTTAAAAACATTACTTTTTGCGCCTAACATAAGGTTTGCATTGAATAGATATTTATTTCTAGAATCTAAAAATATAACATTTTAAACTTAACATCAGGCTTTTCATATTTTAAATGAATTTTATATATTAATTTTTCATAGCCAAAATACTAAATTAAAGTTTTGATATAAAATAACTGATGGCTTATAAAATTCATTAATTGATAAATCAATACTGAAAATTTCATTGAAATCGGATAATTACCTGATTTTTGGTAAATGTTTTTGCAATCGTGAATGTTATATTAAAATTGTAAACAAGCGCCTAAAACCATTGAAAATGAGACAGAAAGGCGGATCGCGTCGAAATTGACCAAATCAAATCATTTTAAATGTATTAAAAATAAACTTCACGTGTAATGATATTTTTCTTTTTTTTAATGATAGTCATTATGTTACTACTTATCGATTTAGACAAAAGTTTGACCTTAAATAATATATTTAATTAATTTTAATTCGTTTTTAAAAACGTAGCAAACGATTTTTGGGGGACACCCTATAATACACATTAGGGACCAGGTAACCAATAAGCACCCCGGTTGCAAGCAGTTTTGAAACAAACAGCTTTTGTTTTTTACCGCTCACTGTAAGATTTTTACAAAGTTTGCTGATGTTTATTTGAAAACCGAAAACGTTTTTATACTAAAATCATTTTTGATTTTAATTAAAAAAATAGTTATTTCATATTATTAGCATGTGTAAAATATTAATTTTGCACTAACGATAAATTAATAGATTTTTTAATTATAAAACGTTGGACCATATGACCTTTAGGCACCCCTTTTGCTTTGCTGATTCATAAGTACATTTTTTCATTTACAACGTCAAAATCCGGTTGTTTGTTAACAGACGAATTTTAGTTTTTTTTTTAATTATAAAACTTAACCCTAACCCCTAACAAATAACCGGATATTGACGGCGTAAATGAAAAAAATGTACTTATGAATCAGCAAAACAAAAGGGGTGCCTAAAGATCATATGGTCCAAAACTTCAAATGAACGCCACGTTTTTTTTTTTATATCAAAGACATGTTTTTACATTAAAACAGTTTTTATTTAATCAAAATCAGAATCCAATTGAGATCTCTGGCACCCAGGTATTAAATAAGAAGTATTGCTTATTAATGAGTGGTTGACGGATATTTTTCAACATTTACAATAATTAAAAAAGTGATGAAAAAATATTAATTTTCAATTCTTAATCTATATTACACATAATCAAATAAAAAAAATTAATAGCAAAATATGTTTTTAATAAATACTTTTTAATTTTAAACTAATATAGTTATTGTTGCTTTTTTAAATAAAATTTTAGACGAAGGACACGTTTTATATTAAAATAGTTTTTATTTAATCAGAATAGAAATGCAGATATACTTATATAAGTAAAAAAAGTTGTTATTTACAAATTATTTTTTATGTTTATTTAAATAAAAGTACGCTGGGACTTATTTTCTCATAGAAAAACCAATAAATAAAAAGAAAGAAAAAACGACAAATCTTAGTTGCCCGGTTGCAGGTGGGCAGTAGTATAGTATCTTTATATTAGTTATTGAGATAGATAATCAAAGAGAAAAGTATGTCTTAAACCAGTTAACCATTCTACCATTCAAGCAGTTGTTTATTTTGGACTGAATAAAGAGTTAGGTTCAAAGTTCCATGCTGGTTCCCGAGTCCAAGAAGGTTTTCGAGTCCGACAAGAAATAGCCGGGGGACACATTGGCTGAAACGTTGAAGATAACAATGAAGATGAGGACAATAGTCTGAATAATACAAATAATACTAAATGGGTAGAAATTTAAAAAAAGACAAATCTTAGTTGCCAGTTTACAGGTGGACAGTAGTGTTGTATCTTTATATTAGTTATTGAGATATATCATCAAAGAGAAAGGTGTGTCTTAAAGCAGTTAACTATTCAAGCATTCAAGCAAGGACCTTCAGAAATTGTGTCAAATAATTTATAAAACTTATTTTCCAAGTGTCTCTATGATTAAACTGCAGAACAGCAATTTAAGAATTTTAGTGGATAAAGTCGTACCCTAATCGGTTCAACACGGAATTTCTCGCTTATTTATTGCCCAATCTTTAGAATATTTATATGGTTGAAAGAAAAGAATAAAATCTTTCAAAATATGTAATTTGTATTTCTCTGAATGTTTGAGATGAGGCTTGAAGATTAGTATTATTAGCGTTATTTGGACTATTGTCCCCATCTTCATTGTTATTTGTACAACGTTTCGGCCGATATACCCTCCGGCCTTCTTCAGGTATTTCTTGTCGGACTCAGGAACCTTCTCGGACTCGGGAACCTTCTTTTCGAACTCGGGAACTTACTTGTCGTATTCGGGGGCCATCAAGGAACTTTGAACCTAACCCTTTATTTATTCCACGGGGGTATCCTGTTCTCATTCCGCTAACCATAGCTGGGGTAGGAGTTGTGCTAATTAATTATTTTTCTAACTGCTTTCACTCAGGAACCAGAGATAACTGTCACTTAGAACTGTCTTTTAACCCATCTGCCTAATCCACTCGGCCATGTGTCCAATTGAGTGTGAATTTTGGGAACTTATAAACCTAATGTCTTGATTTGGCTAGAATATCTACCTATTTTACTTATGTATGATTTTTTACCTAGACTCATATTGGGATTTTTTTTTCCTCAATCTGATTCTTTCATTGAATTATTTTTACAGCTAATTAAATGACAAAATAACAAATTAAACGAAACCATATTGAACAATAACTCAACTTATTTTTACTAATACTTTCATATTAGAATAGAATATATTAATTTTTACTCAGTATAAGTCAGAGCCTTTTTGAAAGAAACTCTAATAAACAGGATTAGTAGCAAGCGTATGGTGATGAGGAAAAACAAAACACAGATTTTAAGTTCAAAATTGTATTGGAAAATAACATGAAAACGACGAAAACTGAAATGAAATTAAGAGAAAAAAATTGTCCTCATCTTCATTGTTATCTGCACTATTTCTCTGAATTTTTGAGATGAGGCTTGATAATTAGTATTATTTGTATTATTCGGACTATTGTCCTCATCTTTATTATCTACAACATTTCTCTGAATTTTTGAAATGAGGCTTGATAATTAGTATTATTTGTATTATTCGGACTATTGTCCTCATCTTTATTGTTATCTACACTATTTCTCTGAATTTTTTTAAGTGAAGCTTGATAATTAGTATTATTTATACATATATTCATACGTATGGTGATGAGGAAAAACAAAACACAGATTTTAAGTTCAAAATTGTATTGGAAAATAACATGAAAAAGACGAAAACTGAAATGAAATGAAGAGAAAAAAAAAGTCTGATTTTTGGCGATAGTAAAAAGTGAGTAA
The DNA here is from genome assembly GCA_023376005.1 of Doryteuthis pealeii. Classification (NCBI taxonomy): domain Eukaryota; kingdom Metazoa; phylum Mollusca; class Cephalopoda; order Myopsida; family Loliginidae; genus Doryteuthis; species Doryteuthis pealeii. The sequence goes on along the minus strand of CM042158.1, from coordinate 94,400,328 downwards.
TAATAAGCGCGTAAAATGTTCAGGATGGCCGTAGCAATATGGAGTGGGGTGGTGACGTAGGCAGAATTTTGTGTTTTGGTATTCTGTGGTGTGTATGATAGTAAGCGTTTTGGTATCGTTGATCTCTGTTTGCCCCTTTAAGTGATGGTCGGTCAGAGCGGGGGTTGGGATGTGTGTAGGTCCGTCCACCCGCCTTGTGATGTACGTATTCACTCGCGAGCCCTCGTTTGGTGTGTGTTCGACTCTGACGCCTGGATCTCTGTGTGTCGTCGGCTTTTCAAAGCTGTTTATTTATAGAAAGCCGCGACCCAAAATCGGATCAATTGAAGTCATTTTCATTTCACCCGGGAATCGCTTTCATTGGATGAAAATGCGAATTTTATTTACAAATTTTATTTTCTTTAATGTTAGGAATTGATTATCAAAGCGGAACTCCAAATCGGAGCCCATGCGCAGATATGTGTTAAATTGGTCATTCTGTTTTGGGCTACGATGGAGTAATCTTCCGATTTGGCGTCTGCCACTTATGTTTGTTTTGTTGGCGAGTGTATGTATCTTTTTTATATTGCGGTGTGTATGCGAATTGAAATGCTGAATTAGTGAATCGGGGAGATATCTATATTTCCGTATATAACAAAACCATTCATGAAATAATGGATATTGTCTTAAGATTCGACTTCAGATACTTCAGAAAATGCCATTAAGAAATAAAATCTCAAATATAATTTAACATATAATTGAATATATATTTATATTTTTATGATTATCTGTTTAAAATTTTATTTTAAAGAAAATTTAATTTTATGTTAACATGATTTTTGTTGATTTCAAGTCACAGCATCTATTCTTCAAAATGTAACAACACAAGAACTATATATTCTCTCTCTCTCTCTCTCTCTCTCTCTCTCTCTCTCTCTCTCTCTCTCTCTCTCTATCTATCTATCGTCACCCAGAGACACCTTGTTTCGGCTTATCAAGTCTCTTCAGTGTGGCTAGACATTTGTAAGCTACTTACAGCCGGGATAGAAACCCGATCGATTCAGCATCAGTCGGAAAGCATAACAGCTCAACTATCGTCACCTACAGAATGCGAAGGGGCTTTTGACTGTTTTAATACACACACATGTATGTATGTAAAGGCCGCCATACAGAGCTCCATCCCCTTTATAGTAGAGCGTTGCATTTACGCTTTAGCTGGCAGTCGTCAGCGAAATCCTCCCCAAAGTGTTTAACCCCAGGAGAACGGGGAGCATATAGTCATCCACAAGCACTGAGTTTCGACTCATCAAGTCTCTTCAGTGTGGTTAGACATTTGTAAATTTACACACACACACACACACACACACACACACACACATATATATATATATATATATATAATATATATATATATATATATATATATATATATAATGAAATAGATAATTTCTGCAATTTTTTAAGTCGTTTTGAGGTAACGCATAAAATTCTCTGGGACTTTGAAATAAAAACGGATCACCTTATCCCAGCAAGAAGACCAGACCTAGTGTTGATAAACAAAAAAGAAAGAACTTGTCAACTGGTGGATTTTGCAGTGCCAGCAGATCACAGGGTGAAGCTGAAGTGAAAAAATAGACAAATATCTGGAACTTGCCAGAGAACGGAAAAAATTATTGAATATGAAAGTGAAAGTGATACCAATTGTAGTTGGTGCACTTGGAACGGTCCCAAAAGGATTAGAAAAGGGTTTGGAAAGCTTGGAAATCAGAGGAAGGATTGAAACCATTCAGAACACTGCACTGCTGCAATCTGCCAGAATACTCAGAAGAGTCCTGGAGACCTGAGGAGACTTGCTGTCACTCAGCCTCCAGTGAACCACCAGCTACGGCAGGTGAGAAAAACTAATAAAAACCTTGGAAGGAAAAAATTAATAGAGAATAATAAAATTGGTAAAGAATTAATTAAAAATTTGATAATAATAATAATAATAATAATAATAATAATAATAATAATAATTATAAAGAAGAAGAAGAAGAAGAAGAAGAAGAAGAAGAAGAAACGAGAAGATATTTCATGTAATAATAATAATAATAATAATAATAATAATAGCGGCCAACAATAGTAGTAGTGACAGATGGAAGTGACAGATGGATACATACACCCAACTGCTCTTCATATATGTAAGAGAACCTAGACTATTTTTTTTTATTGCAAATCATAAATAACCTATTAAAACAATTTTGTGGTCCAAGGGAGATAACTCTAGAAAATTAATAACATAATTATCTCCCTTGCTACATAAACTTATTAGGTTGTTACAAAAATAAAGGCCGATTGAAGTGCTCGGTTTTGAAATGTCATTTCAACATAGAATTTTTTGTTATTTCAGGTGATTTTTTGCATATATAATAATTAATATGTGCTCAAAAATAAAATTTAATTTTTTTTCAGATAGAAAGTATTTTTGAAAAATAGGGGCCTTCAAAGATGAACATGCTTAAACATGACCTTCGCCTTCATATGTTGCATGAGTTCAAGCTTGGGCACAATGCCTCCGAAGCTGCTGCCAATATCAACAAAGCATGGGAAGATGAATCCACAAGTGATCGGACTGTACGAAGGTGGTTCCAGAAATTCCGCAGTGGAGATGAGAGTCTTGAAAATGAAGAAGGTAGAGAACGGACATGCAGTTTTGACAATGAACAATTGCAGGCAGTTGTTGAGCAAAATCCACGACAAAGTGTCAGATAAATGTCTCAGACACTTGGTGTCAGCATTGCAACAGTTTCCCGCCATTTACAGAGTATTGGAAAGGTGAAAAAGGTCGATAAATGGGTTCCTCATGAGCTCAATGAGCACCAAAAACTTAGGTGGTTTGAAGTGTGCTCGATCAAGGCCCTGAAGGCGCTGGCTCGATGCTCTGTTTGTGTAACACCAATGACCCCTTTCTTGACCGAATAGTCACTTGTGATGAAAAGTGGATCCTTTACGACAACTGTCGTAAAGGATCCACTTTTCTTTTTTCTTTCTTTCTTTCTTTCTTTTTCTTTCTTTTTTGTTCTTTCTTTTTTCTTTCTTTCTTTTTTCTTTGTTTCTCTTTTCTTTTCTTTTCTTTATTTATTTCTTTTTATTTTGTTTCTTTCTATGTTTGTTTCTTTTTTTTTATAACTTTATTTTTTTCACTATCTTTACTTATATTTCTTTCCTGTATTTAAAAAATAAAATTTCCGCCACAAATGTTTTCTTAGTTTCGGTGGAAGTTTTTGTTTAATTTTCATAAATAATAATCTATTTTCTATCTGTTTTTTTTTCACACATTCTTTCATTTGATCTTTTAATTAATTTATATATTCAATAATTAAGCATACATAGATCTGTCTCATAGAAACACTAACACACAAACATACGGGCACAGAGATACATGCGCACGCTGACAAACTCTCTCTCTCACACACACACACACACACACACACAACACACACACACACACATACACACACACACACACACACACACACACACACTAGCGCGTGGTGTAATGGTTAAAGTCTTAGGAAATGGACTCGTCACCCCGAGTTCAAATCATGGACGCGGTAATTGCATACTCTTAGGAAATGTATGAATCATACTCTTCCTCCAGCTATTTGTAAATAGTAGAGCAGACTGGGCGCTTTAACCTTGGTTAAGCAACCGTCTAGGAGAAGGAAAACTCTGATTTCAAAGTTGTTAAACTACGCTTAAGAAATTGACTTGTGTTATACACAAACACACACAGACAAAAATATACACACACTTATGCAAACATACATAAACACATGCATACTCAAACAAGCAAACACATAAAGAGATGCACGCACTCGCGCACACGCACATACACATGAGCGTGCATACACACAAACACGCATAATTTAAAAAAATAATTCACCCTTCCTTACTTTTTAATTACTTTATTTTTGTTATTTTATTCAATTATTTTGGGTTTTGTTACTTCTCTTTTTGTATTGCTACCTTCTTCTTCTTCTTCTTCTTCTTCTTCTTCTTCTTCTTCTTCTTCTTCTTCTTCTTCTTCTTCTTCATTATTATTATTATTATTATTATTATTATTATTATTAAACGTGTTTTTACAAAATACGATCGCTATCATATCACACCACCTTCTGGTTAAAAATGAGACTGTCCAAATTGTTTAAGATGAAATGCAAAAATGTAAATACTGTTAACAGTAGTGGTACAGCATATCCCATGGTTAGAAAATGATCAGGGGGTTACTAATTAAATTCATTTACTATAGTTTAAATAAGACAAATAAATTGTACAAAAATTATTTGTTACTATTCAATGATTTTTAGTGTTTTGATTTGAGGCTTGACTCTTCATTTTGCTGATTTTTATTATTGGTATGTTTTGCTGAAATGTCTGTGCAGTTCGGATTTTATTCAGAGATTACAAGTTTTGATGAGTCAATTTTAATTCTTTGAAAAGTTTTTTGTTAATTTAATGAAGGAAATAAATGTTCCCCCACATAGATAGAACTAAACATTGTTATAATCTTTGTGGTAAACTTTCTTAAGGTTTTTAAACTTTTCATAAAGGTATGACAAGAAACCCGGTATCCCTACTTCAATATACATTGGTCTTAGTATATTATCAGACTGCATTTATACTAGTTCCATTTGCAGGTTTTCTTCTGCTTTTGTAAGGGAAAACTCTGGAAATAAAATGAACCATGAAAGCTAAAACAAGTAAGAAACAATTATTATACCCATTTTAAAGTTTTTTTTTTTTTTGTAACGAGAAAGACTTCGGCGGTCTTTTTTATTTAAAAAAAGTATTTTCCTGTTGAAATAGGAGTAGAAATTACTACATGTGGTAAATAGGGGGAAATACACGGTTCGAAGTAAGAACAAACTGATAAACCTACTAGCAAAAAAAAAAAAAAAAAAAAAAAAAAAACTGCACTCTTAGGGCACAGGTATTTAAGTTTTAATATAATTAGATATTATATTGAATTAGAAAGACTAATGAAATAAAATACCAACACAAAAAGATTACATATATTTTTTTTACATTATTCTAATTGATTTCAATATAAATTCATAACTTGGATTGTTTTTAATACGTTTAAGAATAAAACAATAATATTAAAGATCAATAACATCATGTAATCATTTATTAAACCCGGTTTCGTCAAAACCCGTTGACAAATTAACCACACCATATAGTTTGTATATCTTCACTCCCCAGTGATATATATGACACATTTTGTAAAGTTTTTCTTTCTTATTGAAAGTATATATATATATATATATATATATATATATATATATATATATATATATATATATATTATATATTATATATACCGGCAAAGGATGAAAGAAAACAAGAAAAAAAATTTCCACCAATAAAAAGACACTTGAAAAGAAAAAAATGCAATATGACCACCCCTGAATGAAGGAGGTGAAATGTATGAATATAAAATGAGTTTGGCCATGTGCCTGTCTAAATAAAATATATCAGTGGTCTGAAGAAGCTCGTGCGCGTACTCGCGAGTGGAAATGGTCCATAACCACGATACCCATGGTATTTAAGGCCTTTATTCCCAAATATATATATATGTGTGTGTGTGTGTGTGTGTTTGTGTGTGTATGTGTGCATGCGTGTGTGTGCGTGTATGTGTACGTGTGAGTGTACGATGGGTAAATTGTCGTTAAATTACACAACATGAAAATAACAAGGACATATCAGACAGATACATTTGAACAATCTGGAGTTACGGGGGATATCAATCTGGGAGATCAGTTGGGGATCCAATCTGAGAAGTCAGGCGGGGGATATCAATCATACGCTGGGATGACAATCTGGGGAGTTAGGCGGGGATATCAATCTGGGAGATCAGTTGGGGGATCGCAATCTGAGAAGTCAGGCGGGGATATCAATCTGGGAGATACGCTGGGGATGACAATCTGGGAGTTAGGCGGGGATATCAATCTGGGAGATCAGTTGGGGATCGCAATCTGAGAAGTCAGGCGGGGGATATCAATCTGGGGAGATACGCTGGGATGACAATCTGGGGAGTTAGGCGGGGGATATCAATCTGGGAGATCAGTTGGGGGATCGCAATCTGAGAAGTCAGGCGGGGATATCAATCTGGGGAGATACGCTGGGGATGACAATCTGGGGAGTTAGGCGGGGGATATCAATCTGGGAGATCAGTTGGGGGATCGCAATCTGAGAAGTCAGGCGGGGGATATCAATCTGGGGAGATACGCTGGGGATGACAATCTGGGGAGTTAGGCGGGGGATATCAATCTGGGAGATCAGTTGGGGGATCGCAATCTGAGAAGTCAGGCGGGGATATCAATCTGGGGAGATACGCTGGGGATGACAATCTGGGGAGTTAGGCGGGGGATATCAATCTGGGAGATCAGTTGGGGGATCGCAATCTGAGAAGTCAGGCGGGGGATATCAATCTGGGGAGATACGCTGGGATGACAATCTGGGGAGTTAGGCGGGGGATATCAATCTGGGAGATCAGTTGGGGGATCGCAATCTGAGAAGTCAGGCGGGGGATATCAATCTGGGAGATACGCTGGGATGACAATCTGGGGTTTAGGCGGGGGATATCAATCTGGGAGATCAGTTGGGGGATCGCAATCTGAGAAGTCAGGCGGGGGATATCAATCTGGGGAGATACGCTGGGGATGACAATCTGGGGAGTTAGGCGGGGGATATCAATCTGGGAGATCAGTTGGGGGATCGCAATCTGAGAAGTCAGGCGGGGGATATCAATCTGGGGAGATACGCTGGGGATGACAATCTGGGGAGTTAGGCGGGGGATATCAATCTGGGAGATCAGTTGGGGATCGCAATCTGAGAAGTCAGGCGGGGGATATCAATCTGGGAGATACGCTGGGGATGACAATCTGGGGAGTTAGGCGGGGGATATCAATCTGGGAGATCAGTTGGGGGATCGCAATCTGAGAAGTCAGGCGGGGGATATCAATCTGGGGAGATACGCTGGGGATGACAATCTGGGGAGTTAGGCGGGGGATATCAATCTGGGAGATCAGTTGGGGATCGCAATCTGAGAAGTCAGGCGGGGGATATCAATCTGGGGAGATACGCTGGGGATGACAATCTGGGGAGTTAGGCGGGGGATATCAATCTGGGAGATCAGTTGGGGATCGCAATCTGAGAAGTCAGGCGGGGGATATCAATCTGGGGAGATACGCTGGGATGACAATCTGGGAGTTAGGCGGGGGATATCAATCTGGGAGATCAGTTGGGGGATCGCAATCTGAGAAGTCAGGCGGGGATATCAATCTGGGGAGATACAATCTGGGAGTTAGGCGGGGGATATCAATCTGGGAGATCAGTTGGGGATCGCAATCTGAGAAGTCAGGCGGGGGATATCAATCTGGGGAGATACGCTGGTGATGACAATCTGGGGAGTTAGGCGGGGGATATCAATCTGGGAGATCAGTTGGGGGATCAGGCAGGGGATTGCAACCCAGGGTGTCAGGTGTGTGTGTGGGGGGAATCTGGGGAGTTAGATGGCCAGATGTTAGGGGCGGTGTGGTTAATTAAAGTCATAAATTCTGTTTGGCACTTGGTAACTGTCAGTTTCTCGCCAATGCAATTTTCATATCAACTGAATTTAATAATTAATAAAGTTTTATTCAGTACAAACTGACAGTTCTTGATAACACACTGTATTTAACGTTGACCCAAAATATCAGTGTAATATATATGTGATTGATACTTTTTTCTACATTAATAAAAAGATAACAGACTGAAGGTGTGAATAGAAGAAAAAAAAACATTTTTTAAAGAATCTTCTCGGGTAGTAAATAAGTACCGAAAAACGGAAAAAATGAAAATAAAAACTTAAAAAATAATTTTTAGAGATATTTTTACTCATTTCGTTAATCATTTAATTGGCCATTATTCTATAAAAATATACATCAATATTTGTTCCATTTAAATATGGGGGGGTGCTAAATTTCCAATACAGTTTTTGACAAAAAAATATGAGTGATTGATACTAAAGTAAAGTAGTTGATTAAAAAGATATTTTTCTATAATATAATGTGACATTTTAAACTTAGCATTGATGCAAATGAATTATATATATTAATTTATCATATCAAAAATACCTAGATAAAGTTTTGAAATAAAATAACTGGTGTATAATAAAATTTATTCAATAATAAATCACTGAAAATTTTATTAAAATTTTATTAAAATCAGATATTTCCTTGATTTTTGGTATTTTTTTTTCCATCGCGAATGTTACACGGATTTTAAGTAGCGCATCCGGCCAAACGCGATCAAAAAAAGACCGAAAAGATCGTTTTAAATGTATTAGAAATAAATTATATGTGTAATATTATTTTGCTGTTTTTACTGATGCGCTTTATGTTACTACTTTTCGACTTAGACAAAAAAATTGACCTTAAATAATCGATTTAATTAATTTTAATTCGTTCAGTCGGTAGAGCGTTCGGCTAGAAACCACAAGGTTCCTAGTTCGATACCGGTCCTCGCCAACTCAGCGTTATGAGTAGCACAGGGATCTGTGCGGTAAAGTAAGGAGCTGACGGTAGGTGTGGCGCTCCACCTCAGATGCCAAAACAATCTCCTTAGTCTAGCGCTATTGAAAAGGGGATAGACTCCCTCGCTGACTGGCTGATACCGACTTTAGGCCGCCCCGACGACTTTACTTTACTTACTTAAATGAATACCAGTCGATTTTTTTGGGTATACCTATTCTTTATATATTTACTAGAAGCGGCTACCCGGCGTTGCCTGGGTAAATGAGTGGATGATAAAAAGTTAGTCTCGCAGATCTATTGATTGTTTTGGTCTTACATAATTTGTTTCTGTGTTTTAATCATGAACACAACCAATGACTTTCCTTACCATTAATTTTTTTAGATATCTTCCGAGATATAAATACAATCTTCATTATTTTTGCACAAAAAAACAGGAATCGGTGATATTTAATGTGTATATATATCTAACATGTCTTTAATTGTTTTATTTTCAAACATACATACATGCATACACCCAACTGCCGTTTATATATTTACGAGAAACTAGACTATTTTTATTGCAAATCATCATTAACCTATTAAAATAGTTTAGTGGTCTAAGGGAGATAACTCTAGAAAAATAATAACGTAATTATCTCCCTTGCTACATAAACTTAAAACAATTATTTCTCTTTTTTTCCCCCTTCGCTTTGACTTTTACGCATTATTATTAATTCTTTAGAAATTTTATTATTCTTTTTAATTTTTTCCTTCCACACTTTTTTTTGTTATACAATTTCTTTATTTCATCAGTAATTTCACTCATTTATTAAGTCATTTAAAATTGTTTTTGTTTTTGTTTTATTTTCTTTATACACATCTTCATTTTTTATTGACTTTCACCGTTTTCTTTCTTTCTTTCTTTCTTTCTTCCTTTCTTTCTTTTCTACTTTCCCTTTATTTTCTTTCTTTCTTTGTTTATTTCTTTTATTTCTTTCTCTTTTTTCTTTCTTTTTACTGTATTTGTTTGTTTATTTCTTTCTTTACTTAAGTTTATTTACACATCTTTTTTTTCTTTTTTTCTTTCTTTTTCTTTCTTTTTTGTTTTTTGTTTTTTCTTTCTTTCTTTCATTCTTTCTTTCTTTCCTTATTTTTCTTTCTTTTTTGTTCTTTCTTTTTTCTTTTTTTCTTTCTTTGTTTCTTTGTTCCTTTCTTTTTCTTTCTTTGTTTCTCTTTTCTTTCTTTCTTTCTTTCTTTCCTTCTTTCTTTCTCTTTTCTTTTCTTTTCTTTTCTTTATTTCTTTATTTTTTCTTTGTTTGTTTCTTTACTTATTTTTTTTTCACAATCTTTACTTATATTCCTCTCCTGTATACTTTTTAATTTTCAGCCACAAATGTTTACTTATTTTCGGTGGAAGGTTTTGTTTAATTTTCATAAATAATAATCTATTTTCTGTTTTTTTTTCACACATTCTTTCATTTAATCTTTTAATTAATTTATATCATTCAATGATTAAGTATACATAGATTTGTCATATACAAACACTAACACACAAACATACGGGCACACACACACACACACACACACACACACACACACACACACACACACACACACAACACACACACAAACAAACAAACAAACAAACAAACAAACAAACAAACAAAAAGCGCGTGGTGTAATGGGTAAAGTCTTAGGAAATGGACTCGTCACCCCGAGTTCAAATCATGGACGCGCTAATTGCATTTCCCTTAGTGCTAATACCCTTGGGAAATGTATGAATCATACTCTTCCTCCAGCTATTTGTAAATAGTAGGGCAGACTGGGCCCCTTAACCTTGGTTAGGCAACCGGTATAGAGAAGTAAAAATCTGATTTCAAAGTTGTTAAACTCCGCTTAAGAAACTGACCTCGTGTCACACACACACACACAAACACACACAAAAAAAATACACAAACTTATGTAAACATACATAAACACATGCATACTCAAACAACCATACACACACAGAGACGCACGCACACATACACATGAGCGTGCACACACACACACACACACACACACACACACACACACAAACATGCATAACTTTTTAAAAATAATCTCTTCTCTTTATTTTCTTTCTATTCCATCTCTACTTAAATTTTCTGCAAATTTATCCCCCCTTAATTTTTAATTACTTTATTTTGTTACTTTACTCAATTATTTTGGGTTTTGTTACTCCTCTTTTTTGTATTGCTACCTTCTTCTTCTTCTTCTTCTTCTTCTTCTTCTTCTTCTTCTATTCTTCTTTCTTTATTATTATTATTATTATTATTATTATTATTATTGTTTAGTCCTTTTGAGTTTTCACATCAGCCTTAGCTGATGGTCATTCACTGGAGTCTGAGTGACAGCAAGTCTCCTCAGGTCTCCAGGCCTCTTCTGAGTATTCTGGCAGATTGCAGCAGTGCAGTGTTCTGGATGGTTTCAATCCTTCCTCTGATTTCCAGACTTTCCAAACCCTTTTCCAATCCTTTTGGGACCGTTTCAAGTGCACCAACTACAATTGGTATCACTTTCACTTTCATATTCCATAACTTTTTCAGTTCTCTGGCAAGATCCAGATTGTAAATTTTTTCATTTTCCTTTAACTTCACCCTGTGATCTGCTGGAACTGCAAAATCCACCAGTTGACAAGTTCTTTCTTTTTTGTTTATTTTGTTGGGTCTTATCAATTTTCGCTTTTATATAGTTTGTCCTTATGGCATTATTTTGTGCAGCAATTATTAATGATTCTGTTTCTCTTTTGAGGTTTCCCTTTCTTAACCATGTCCAAGTCTTTCCATGTGCAACCTCTTCGATTTGTCGTTTGAAGTGTCCATATAATTGTTTTTCTTCCCATTTTTGTTTTCTAGTCTTTGTTGTTTTTCTGTTTGTCCATCTGTCACTTCTACTATTGTTGGCCGCCATAAGTAGTTTGTCTTTGCTCTTCCTTGTGTAATCCTCAAGTTGTTGGATTGTGTTTTCTACGCAGTCCTCTATGTTGGCAAGACCTCTTCCCCCTTCCTTTCTTGACACATATAATCTATCTCTGTCGTCTCTAGGATGAAGAGCCTTGTGCATTGTCATTAACTTTCTCGTTCTTTGGTCAATCTTCTTTTGTCCATTTTAAGAATGGTCCTGAGTATCTTATAATGGGGACGGTCCAGGTATTGATTCCTTTGATCAGATTTCTGCTGTTAAGTTTGGTTTCAAGAAGTTTTCTTGTTCTCCTGAGATATTCTTTTTTAACTTTTCCTTTCGTTTCTGTTTGCTTAATATTGTCCGCTTCTAAAATTCCTAAGTATTTGTAACTTTCATTTTTATCAAATGATTTTATGTATTATTGGTAGTTGTATTTCATTCATTAATTTTCTTTCGCCCTTTTTCATTACTAGCATAGCACATTATTATTATTATTATTATTATTATTATTATTATTATTTACTCCTTTTGAGTTTTCACATCAGCCTTAGCTGATGGTCATTCACTGGAGTCTGTGTGACAGCAAGTCTCCTCAGGTCTCCATTTAGTCTATATTTACTATTTTGTTGGGTCTTATCAATTTTCGCTTTGGTTTTCATAATAATAATAATAATAATAATAATAATAATAAAATATCAGATTACTGATACTCCCTATGTTACTCCTTTTCGACTTAGACAAAAAATTGACCTTAAATAATCAATTCAATTAATTTTAATTCGTTTTTAAAATGAATACCAGTCGATTCTTTTGGGTATACCTATTCTTTATATATTTACTAGAAGCGGCTACCCAGCGTTTCCTGGGTAAATAGGTGGATAATAAAAAGTTAGTCTCGCAGATCCATTGATTGTTTTGGTCTTATATTATTTGTTTTCTGTGTTTTAATCATGAACACAACCAATGACTTTTCTTACTATTAGAATTTTTAGATATAAATAAAATGTTCATTATTTTTGCACAAAAAACAGGAAACGGTGATATTTAATGTGTATATATATCTACCTTGTCTTTAATCGTTTTATTTTCATAATTTCCTCTGGATATGCATACATACACACAACTGCGTTTATATATGTACGAGAACCTAGACTATTTTTTATTGCAAATCATGATTAACCTATTAAAATAGTTTAGTGGTCTAAGGGAGATAACTCTAGAAAAATAATAACATAATTATCTCCCTTGCTACATAAACTTTAAACAATTATTTCTTTTTTTCCCCTTTGTTTAGACTTTTACGCATATTTTCTTCATTCAATTTCTGTGTTATGGTTAACGTTTTTATTAATTCTTTAGAAATTTTATTATTCTTTTTTTAATTCTTTCCTTCCACACTTTTTATTTGTTATTCAATTTCTTTATTTCATCGATAATTTCACTCATTTATTAACACATTTAAAGTTGTTTTGGTTTTTGTTTTTTCTTCATACACGTCTTCATTTTTTATTGACTTTCACCATTTTCTTTCTTTCTTACTTTCTTTCCCTTTTCTATTCTTTCTTTTTAATATATTTGTTTGTTTGTTTATTTATTTCTTTACTTAATTTTTGTTCACTATCTGTAGTTATATTTCTTTCCCGTTTTTTTTCTTCTTTTTTTCATCCAATCACAAATGTTTTACTTATTTTCGGTGGAAGGTTTTGTCAGACACACACACACGCACACAAAACACGTGCAAACATACTCTCACTCTCACTCGCTCATGCTAATACACTCACGTAAATACACACACGCGCGCACGCGCGTGGTGTAATGATTAAAGTCATAGAAAATGGACTCGTCACCCCGAGTTCAAATCCTGAACGTGGTAATTGCATTTCCCTTAGCGCTTTCCCTTAGCAAAGGTATGAATCCTGCTCTCCTTGTAAATAGTAGGACAGACTGGGCTCTTTCAACTTTATTAGGCAACCGGTCTAGGAGAAGGAAAACTCTGAATTCAAACCTGTGTTTAAGAAATTGACCTTGTGTCACATCCTGCTCGTGCGGAGGGGTTTGTAAATAAACACACACACACACACACACACACACACACACACACACACACACACACAAACAAACATAAATACAGACAAGCATACACATCTCTCATATTTCACAGCATTTTCAATTCTCTGGCAAGGTCCAGGAATTTATCCATCTTTTAATTTTCCTTCAACTTCACCCTGTGATCTACTGGGACCGCAAAATCAACCAGTTGACTAGTTCTCTCTTTTTTTTCTTCTTTCTTTTTTGTGTTAATCAACACTGTCTGGTCTACTTGCTAGGATAGGATGAACTATCTTTATCTCAAACTCCCAGAGAATTTTATACGTTTCATTTCATGAACAGATTTTGGTTTATGCTTATATACCATTTTGTTGTACGGTCAATTTTTTTTTTTTTGCATAATTCCCAGTGGATCACCTTCCCAACCCAGTCGGGCCTAGATTTGTATTCCCGTTATGCTAGTTTGTTACATTCACTTAATACATGTTTACAATCTCATCTCTGTCACGGCACAGTCTACATTTAAACAGTAAATGTAGAAAACAGTAATTATTATTATTTGAGTTTTCACATCAGTGTTAGCTGATGGTCTTTCACTGGAGTCTGAGTGACAGCAAGTCTCCTCAGGTCTCCAGGACTCTTCTGAGTATTCTGGCAGATTGCAGCAGTGCAGTGTTCTGAATGGTTTCAATCCTTCCTCTGATATCCAAACTTTCCAAACCCTTTTCTAATCCTTTTGGGAATGTTCCAAGTGCACCAACTACAATTGGTATAACTTTCACTTTCATATTCCATAACTTTTTCAGTTCTCTGGCAAGGTCCAGATATTTGTCCATTTTTTCATTTTCCTTTAACTTCACCCTGTGATCCGCTGGCACTGCAAAATCCACCAGTTGACAAGTTCTTTCTTTTTTGTTAATCAACACTAGGTCTGGTCTTCTTGCTGGGATAAGGTGATCCGTTTTAATTTCAAAGTCCCAGAGAATTTTGTGCGTTTCGTTCTCAAGAACAGATTCTGGTTTATGCATATACCATTTTGTTGTGTGGTCAAAATTTAATTTCTTGCATAATTCCCAGTGGATCACCTTCCCAACACAGTCGTGTCTAGTTTTGTATTCTCGTTGTGCTAGTTTGCTACATTCGCAGAGTATATGGTTAACAGTCTCATCTCTATTACCGCAAAGTCTACATTTACTATTTTGTTGGGTCTTATCAATTTTCGCTTTGATGTAGTTTGTCCTTATGGCATTATTCTGTGCAGCAATTATTAGTGATTCAGTTTCTCTTTTGAGGTTTCCCTTTCTTAACCATGTCCAAGTCTTTTGATGTGCAACCTCATCTATTTGTCGTTTGAAGCGTCCATATAATTGTTTTTCTTCCCATTTTTGTTTTCTAGTCTTTGTCGTTTTTCTGTTGGTCCATCTGCCGTTTCTACTATTGTTGGTCGCCATAAGTAATTTGTCTTTGCTCTTCCTTGTGTAATCTTCAAGTTGTTGGATTGTGGTTTCTACGCATTCCTCTATGTTGGCAAGACCTCTTCCCCCTTCCTTTCTTGACACATACAATCTATCTCTATCATCTCTAGGGTGGAGAGCCTTGTGCATGGTCATTAATTTTCTCGTCCTTTGGTCTATCTGTCTGAGTTCTTCTTTTGTCCATTTTAAGAATGGTCCTGAGTATCTTATTATGGGGACAGCCCAGGTATTAATTCCTTTGATCAGATTTCTGCTGTTAAGTTTCGTTTCTAGAAGTTTTCTAGTTCTCCTGAGATATTCTTTTTTAACTTTTCCTTTCATTTCTGCTTGCATGATATTGTCCGCTTCTAAAATTCCTAAGTATTTGTAGCTTTCATTTTCATCAAGAGATTTTATAGTTTCCTGATTCGGTAGTTGTATTCCATTTAATAGTTTTCTTTCACCCCTTTTTATTACAAGCATAGCACATTTTTCGATTCCAAATTCCATCCCTATATCCTGGCTATATATTCTAATAGTTTGTACTAGGCTCTCCAATTCTTTTTCATTTTTTGCAAAAATTTTAATGTCATCCATGTACATAAGGTGGTTGATCTTTTCTTGTGAATTACTAAATTTGTATCCCCCGGTACATTTTTTCAGTATATGGTTTAGCGGCATCATTGCAATAATAAAGAGTAGTGGTGATAATGAGTCTCCTTGGAAGATACCTCTTTGGATTTTTACTTCTGCCAGGGATTGTTTTCCAGCTTTTAATTGAACTCGCCAGTTTTTATTATTATTATTATTATTATTATTATTATTATTATTATTATTATTACTTTTAAAGGTAATCTCTTCTCTTTATTTTCTTTTTATTTCATCTCTACTTAAATTTTCTGCAAATTTATCCTCCCTTAATCTTTAATTACTTTAATTTTGTTACTTTACTCAATTAATTTTGGTTTTATTACTTCTTCTCATTGTATCGATATCTTCTCATTTCTACATTATTATTATTATTATTATTATTATTATTATTATTATTATTATTATTGTTTTTCACACCTGCCGTAGGTGGTGGTACAAGTCTGCTCAGGTTTCCAGGACTCTTCGGAGTATTCTAGCCGATCCCAACAATTATTATTATTATTATTATTATTATTATTAATCACCTGCCGTAGCTGGTGGATCACTGGAGGTTGAGTGATAGCAAGTCTCCTCCGGTCTCCAGGACTCTTCTGTCTTATTATTATTATTATTATTATTATTATTATTATTATAACACCTTCGGGTTAAAAATAAGACCGTCCGAATCGTCCAAGATGAAATGAAAAATGTAAATACTGATTATCTGGTCTTGCTTACCTTTCGAATTCTTATTCCTTATGAGTGACGTCACCTGAACTAAATAATGGACCATTCCGTTATTATCATTATTATTATTATTATTATTATTATGAAGACAGAAAAGAAAGAAAAATGACATGTTACACAGAAAAATTACGTTTTTTGATTTGTTTAGCTTAATGTCCATATTAATATATTATGAACCTTCAACAAAGATTAAGTGTAAAAAAGTTTAGAGGTCCATGGGAGATAACTCTAGTAAAATATTAACATAATTATCTCCCTTAGACTATGAACTTAAATTCATAATTATCTGCCTATTTTATTGCAAAAATATTTATTGTTTAGAAAATGGTATGTAAGGGAAATAAAATTACTTCACATTTCTACATTTATTATTATTATCATTATTTACTCCTTTTGAGTTTTCACATCAGTGTTAGCTGATGGTCATTCACTGGAGTCTGAGTGACAGCAAGTCTCCTCAGGTCTCCAGGACTCTTTTGAGTATTCTGGCAGATTGCAGCAGTGCAGTGTTCTGAATGGTTTTCAATCCTTCCTCTGATTTCCAAACTTTCCAAACCCTTTTGGGACGTTCCAAGTGCACCAACTACAATTGGTATCACTTTCACTTTCATATTTCATAACTTTTTTTGCACACACTCACACACACACACACACACACACACGCATGCACGCACACGCACACATATGTATATACATTGTTACATGTGTACGATGAATACGCTGGCACAACAATAATAATTTTAAAAATTAAAAGCAAGAGATTCCGAGTAAAAAAAAAAAAGATATATAAAAATAAATAAACAGAAGGGATCGGGAATTCTCTTTCTTAGCTTCGATAAGTGGGCGAGAGAGCATTGAAGAACACATATGTCAGATAACAGAAGACAGACAAGACCTTGTTGATAAAACCAACATTTATTTACAAAATTACAGGCAATGAATAAGTGGATAAAAAAACAATCAATTAACAATAAAGAAGAAAATATGTACATGCAGTAAGCGACCTTGGATAAGAATATATATATATATATATATATATATATATGATGTGGATTTTGCTAATATTGTTAGCGTAATATGGTAGTTGAGAAATAAATATCTGAAGCCTCTAGTTTGTTTTGAGTTTCATTTATTTAACCGGGTAAATTTTCGGGACAACTACATCCCTTCGACTGACCGTGGCTCGTGGTGAGGTTCTTCAACTACCATATTACGCTAACAATATTAGCATAATAAGTACGTTAATGCTTCACTCCTCAGCCCAAACCTAGTATAAGTATCTCCTAAAACAGATACAAATACTAACATTCACCTCAAATATATATATATATATATATATATATAATTGGATTTGATTTATATTTTTTGATTTTTATTATTTATATATATATATATATATATATATATATATATATATATATATATATATAATTGGATTTGACATTCTTCTCCGACCCAAACAACCACGGAGTGAATGAGCTCTGATGATGATTTTTGTAAAATCGAAATATTGATCAGTATCAGCTATGATTATATTATAAATTGCTTTCTCTTTAACAGCATTGTGTGATGTTTTCATTCCACCTTTTCATACTCATATATATATAAGTAAAGAAATAACAAAAGACTTAGAGATTGAGCGTTATAGATTAGCATCTGATGTGTTGGGAGACTTAGACACTTTGTCATAGCTCCCTGAAATAGACTACAATGCTCAATCTCTAAGTCTTTTGTTATTTCTTTACTTATATATTTGCTCTGTGACTCTAACATTAAGAGCACACATTGAGCTCTCAAACTGCGACTGTTTTTTAAATAAAACTATTGTGTCGTAAGGAAGATTTCTTCTCTGGACTTTTAGATTATATATATATATATATATATATATATATATATATATATATATATATGTGTGTGTGTGTGTGTGTGTGTGTAAGAAAGTGTGTAAAATATCATTGAATATTTCTAAGAAATTTCGTTGGATGATTTTAGCATTGAAATGTTGTTGTTTTTTTTGTGGATTGGGGATATAAAATAATGAGATGTGAAAATGTACAAAGTCACTCAGATTTTGGGATGACATGAGAAAGGCTACCTGTCAGTTTCTGATTGGTCAACAAAAGGCAAGAACAAGAGTGAGAGAAAGAGAGAGTGAAGAGTTTGGAGTCTGGGCTGAGTGTTTGAAGAGAACAGATGCAAGTTGAGTGTCTGTTCTCCAAGGCAGTTTTACTTGGGAGAAAAATAAAAAGATATGAGCTCTGAAAAAAAAAAAAAAAAAAAAAGAATGTCTTATGTGTGTTATTAAGAACTATCAATGGAACATGACAAGTTTATCCCAAGAAGATCCCAGGTAATTTCCAGACTCAAAGAACAGAGAAGATGCCAGCCCAACAACCAATCAAGACCCAGCCACTCCCATCCAGAATAGCAGAAACCCAACCAGATCCAATCCAGAGGTAAGTGGAACAGTTTAAGATAAGTATACGAAGGATATTATTACAATTGACACTGCTACTCCTTTAAATTGAGTCTACACAGATTTCCAAATGGATCCCTCCATGTCACATATAAAGATTTACCTACAACTTTATTTCTTTTAATCGAGCCTGCAATGTTACAGGGAGAAGGAGATTTTTAAAGATGTAGAAAAACCTTGAAATGAATATTAGAGCCGTGTTTGCCAAATCCAAACAAAACTCAAAACAATTCAAGATAGATAGGGGTAGATTTTTCATTGCCATAAATCGAAGTATCATCACCAAACATTTCAGCAACTGACCAACACAATTTGTATGAATCCTGAAATAAATAAAAGAAAAAAAAGTCAAACAGAAATTGAATTAAAAAAATGTCTAATAAGAAAATCTAATTTCTCTGAATTTTTTTAGATGAGACTTGATAATTTGTATTATTTGTATTATTCGGACTATTGTGCTCATCTTTATTGTTATCTAGACTATTTCTCTGAATTTTTGAGATGAGGCTTCATAATTAGTATTATTTGGATTATTCAGACTATTGTCCTCATCTTTATTGTTATCTAGACTATTTCTCTGAATTTTTGAGATGAGGTTTGATAATTAGTATTATTTGGATTATTTGGACTATTGTCCTCATCTTTATTGTTATCTGTACTACGTTTCAGTCGATGTGCCCTCTAATTGGACACATAGCATAGTGGGTAAAGGCCTTGATTTAGACAGTTCTAAGTGATACTTATCTCTAGGCTGCAGGTTCAATCCTGGTCAATGGCAACAGTAACATAGAATAATAATTAACACAGATAACAGCTGTACCCCAGCTATGGTTAGCAGAATGAGAACTGGATACCCTTGTGGATTGAATAAAGGGTTGGGTTCAAAGTTCCATGATGGCGTTCGATTATGACAAGAAGGTTCCCAAATTTGAAAGGAAGGTTCCCGAGTTTGAGAATGTTCCCAAGTCTGAGAAGAAATACCTGAAGAAGGCCAAAGATCTAATTTGATAAAAATTTAAGTAAAGGATAATACATAATATAATAAATGGAGGGCAATGAAATACAAATCTAAAGGGAACGGAAAGAAGGTGGATGGGAGGTTTGAAAGACAAGGCTACAATGACAAATATCTACTACAAAAAAGTCATTAAATATACAGGCAGAATGTACAAAATAGGCACATAAAAATGTTAAATTGAAATTGAATAAAAATTGTCTATTAAGAAGATCTAATTTACAAATTCTGCTTTTAACTCTTTGCCTACCAAATTTCACCCATGGTTGTACCAAATTTTCTTGGTATTTTTATACCTGTATGATGGGATATCCTCTATCTATTCACCTCAGAAATCATTCTATTCAAATTTTTTTTATTGTTATAATCATTCCCAATTGATTTTTATAGTAAAAATCATTTCCAATTGATTTTTATAGTAAAAATTATTCCCAATTCATTTTTATAGTAAAAATCATTTCCAATTGATTTTTATAGTAAAAATCATTGGCCAATTGATTTTTATAGTAAAAATCATTTCCAATTGATTTTTATAGTAAAAATTATTCCCAATTCATTTTTATAGTAAAAATCATTTCCAATTCATTTTTATAGTAAAAATTATTTCCAATTCATTTTTATAGTAAAAATTATTTCCAATTCATTTTTATAGTAAAAGTTATTTCCAATTAATTTTTATTTTAAAAGCTATTTCCAATGCATTTTTATTGTATAAATCATTGGCCAATGTATTTTTTTAGTAAATATCATTTCCAGTACATCTTTATATTAAAAATCATTGGCCAATGCAATTTCATTATAAAAATCATTGGCTAATGCATTTCTATTGTAAAAATCATTTCCAATGCATTTTTATAGTAAAAATCATTGTCCAATTTATTATAAAAATTCATTAATGTCTCTGTTCCTGAACACATATGATGTCTATATTATTATCACTGTTAGCTCCAGTAATTGATTTATTGTTTTTTAATGTTCTGTTGTCTTGGTAATTACAGCTTCTATCCAGATACTTTCTGAACATATCTTCTACGGTGATATCATTGCTTGGTTTTATTTAAGATGTGTGACAGGAAAATAGTTGTATACTCACAAAGTCTGAGACAATTTGTGGATTGTTTTTCTTTGCGAATCGGAGAATACGTAAAACACTGACATATCCGTTCATTTCCATTTTAGAAATTAAAATGCACAAGACCGCAAATATCCCACTTTTGCTGATACCATCTCTGAAATTGAATTGGAAAATGTATCACTTGAAAATTGACAATTATCAATATATAATAATGTAATAATGTAATTTATTGTGTACAGTGCTCAGGTGCACCACAACTCATCAAAGTCTCATGTCAAGTACACAGAATAATGTTGTCAGGAACATGAACAGTTCACAGTAGTAATATGCATGTATGTATGTGTGTGCATGTGTATGTGGAGAGTGGCATCAGGTATAGTGTTGGCAGACTACAGGAAGCATGGAGGCTTTGAAAGATTCAGTGCTCCGGCAGCCCACAACAGATGCAGGCAGTTTATTCCATGTCTCCACAATTCTGAGCGTGAAAAAATGTTTCTGAAAGTCACGTGAACAGTGCTGTTTTCTGACTTTGTAGGCATGCCCGCGTGTATTGGAGAGATGGAGATCAAATATGTATTTACCCAGCCCCTCTGTCACGGACAGGATGCAACACAGGTTCTATTTTATACAAGGTGTGTCAAAAATGTATCAAAGTTTGCTTATATTTGTTCGATGACATATCAACTCCTTATGGGTTATTTAATGCTGAAGTGAAGCTAAGTTCATTTGTAATAAAAAAAAATTTACAATGTAATCATGATCTATTTTTATACTAAAGCTGAGTAAATCAATGATTGTTTGCTAAAGGCTTTTTTTCTATTTAGTTTAATGACACAAAATACATCCAAAAATATTCCTTAGTTTTGGGATTAAGTTATGCTTGAAAAAATTCCATTTTATTTGTAATAAAAAAGATTAAAAATGCAATCATAATTTCTTATATTTTCAATGTTCCATTCTTATCCAATCATTTTTTTGAATGACACTTTTTTCATAGTCATCATTTGTTTGCACATGGTTTCAAGTATTGCTATCTAATCTTAATATAATGGAGATTGTGTCTCTGTCTGTAACCAAAACTACGTCACCACCAATGTTACAATTCCCTTATTTACATTTTATTCTCGATGATTATTAGATAATCATTATTTAATCTTAATTACCAACTTATTTATTAACAATGTCTCTAGCTGAGATAGATTTGCCTCAAAACAGCCTATGTTATCTGTGTGTTTAAAATCCTGCAATGTGTGTTATATATCATTAAGAAATAAATGCTTACATAGTATATGGTGTGAATATTTTGCATACCGGTTTTAACAAAACCGTGCTTAATAAATAATTACTTGGTGTTATTGATTTCTAATATCATTGTTTTATCCTCAAACATATTAAAATCAATCCTATGTATAATTTTATATTGAAATTGATTTGGGTAATTCCCACCAAATAAATCTTCTGTTCTTACTTGCAATGAATGAGAAGTTGTTTTCCCTTCCTCTTGTAACCGTTCACTGTGTTGATGATTCCCAACAACTCAGCAGGTGAAGGAGGCTGTTCTCCTTGCCAGATTTTGATGGTAATATACACCAGGGAAACTGGTCCATGTTTATCCTGGAGGAAAAAAAAACAAAAAGAAAGAAGAAATAAAAATCAAATAAATCTTTTAAAGGTTTAACATATTATTTATTTCAATTGTGTCATTCCACATTTTATGCGGACTCAGTGTAACAATGACTTGAAATTTGTAGGGGCTCATTCGCTTTTGAAAATCTCTACCTTTGATATATGCAGATCTTAATTTACAGTAATCTTTTTCCACATTAAAATGATATGATACTTTCAAATGAAATATTGAGTGAATTAAGAGGAAGACTAAATTCAGAAGTATGCAAATCAGCCAGCAGCAGCTCCTGTGTCTTGATGCTTTGCATACTTCTGGGTTATTTGAAAGTGTCATGTCATTTTAATGTTGATCTTAATTTGCATTTTGATGGTAATATACACCAGGGAAACTGGTCCATGTTTATCCTGGAGGAAAAAAAAACCAAAAAGAATTGAAGAAATAGAAAATCAAATAAATCTTTTAAAGGTTTAACATATTATTTATTTCAATTGTGTCATTTCACATTTCATGGGAACTCAGTGTAATGACGACTTGAAATTTGTAGGGACTCATTCGCTTTTGAAAATCTCTACCTCTGATATATGCAGATCTTAATTTATAATAATATATAATCTTATTATTATATTATATTATATAATTATAATGGAGATTGTATGTTTTTCTGTCTGTAACCGAAACTATATTACTATACAAATCACAATTCACTTTGTTATCTGCATCCTATTCTCCATGATTTTATTTTTATTTAAACCTCAATTATTAATAAAATTGTTTTACATCATTAAGACTGTTGACCATATCTACATACAAATAACATGCAGTTGTATTTATATATACAACAAAATAGCGGTTTACAGTGTGAATGGGAAGTCTAATTTGCATATTGATCTTAAAAAATTTGATTTTAATAAATATGTGCTTAATATTATTGATTTCTAATTGTTTAGTTTTATCTTATTGAATATGAGCAAAATTCTCTTCAATAAATCTTAAAAGAAATCCCTTAACAAAAAGAAATAACTGTAATATTATTCTTTACTTCCTATTTTAACTAAATAGTTAAATTAGGAATAGGAGTAATTGAAAATGATGGAAGAGTTAGTTTCAAAGTTGTTCTATTTTTCAATCATACCCCCTTTGTTCCAAATCATGTTATCTGCATTTTTATTCAGTTTCATTGGCCTTTCTAATTTAATATGATATTTTATTATATTAAAGGGTGCATATATTTGCTAATATATATAATATATAATATATGATAAATTAATAATACGAAGCACATATTTATTAAAATCAACTTTTTAATATCAATATACAAATTAGCCTTCCTGTTCAGACTGTAAACCGCTATTTTTCTGATATATATAAATACAATTCGATGTAACTAGATTGTATATAAAGGCCAACACTTCGTGGATAAGCAACACCAGATAATCATGATTTACATTTTTGCATTTGATCTTGGATAATTTGGACGGTCTCATTTTTAACCAGTGTGTGTTGGAAGATGATAACGATTGGAAGATTAAGGAACACCAGTGTTAATGTATAGTTTTCATATTCGATGTGTTATCTGGACTAACTTTGCTTTTATCAGAAGTATGCAAAGCCAGCAGCAGCAGCTCCTGTGTCTTGATGCTTTGCATACTTCTGAGTTTAGTCTTCCCCCTAATTTACTCAATATTTCATTTGAAAGTGTCATGTCATTTTAATGTTGATCTTAATTTGCAGTTTTCACATTAAACATTAAAATTAGGGGAAGACTATACTCAGAAGTACGCAAAGCATCTAGAAGCAGCAGCAACAGAAGCTTCTACTTGTGACAAAACATGTGTATAATAAGAAGGCAAGGTAAATCGCAACAGGCTGCTTGACATGTAGTATCTTTCAATATTTTTTGCCCATAGTAATTTAAAAACAAAGAAGAAATTAACAGATTTAAAATTGAATATATCTTTATCTATAAGGTTTAACAAAATATTTATTTCCATTTTTATGGAGACTCAGTGTATATTTATTGTAATGATTTAAAATATATAATAATTTATATTTTTTAAATAATATAAATAATGTATATATATATGCATATATAAATATATATATTTCATCATCATCATCATGTCGTGCAGTTTGCACGGATATCCATGATGATCTCTTGCCAGCCTTCCCTATCATTCATTGACTCCGGCAGCTCCTCTGCGCTGCAGCCAGTATCCCTACATAGTTGGTCAATGTAGGTCCTGGCTGGGCGGCCCACATTAGCGCGCCCATGTGCTGGCTTCCACAGTAGTACGTCGCTTACGATCTCGTCCTTGTTTCTCCAGCAGTGACCTGCATGTCTAGTCCGTCTCACTCGTATGGTTTGTGAGATGGGGGGCAGGTGGCCATATAGTTGCTCTTTTGTGGGATGCTGCTTCCACGACCTATCCAGGACCGTCCGTAGCATTCTCGTACAGCTCCCATCTAGCTTATTCTCAAGACGCTTCGTTAGGGTCCAAGTGGTACAGCCATACAGAAGTACCGACACTACCACAGCCTGGAAGAATCGCCTCTTTAGCTTGTTGGGGAGATCGGATTTCCATATGACTGATAGTTTGTTGGTGGCCAACCATGCCTTTCCTATTCGAGTGTTAACATCGTTTTCTGTGGATGAGATATTACTCCCTAGGTATGTGAATTTTTCTACTGACTTAAGAGGCTTGCCGTCAAGTGTGGAGATGTCCCCTTGCTTTTTGAAGCTCATGAACTCAGTTTTATCAGCGTTCACATAGAGGCCGACGTTCTTTGCTGCCTTCTCCAGGCTGTGTAGTAGTGTCTCAGCCTGTGTCGGCGTATCGGCAAGGAGCGCGAGGTCATCGGCATAGTCCACATCTGTGACTGTTTGTGCGGGGTATCGCCTGCTTCTTGCTTTCCTTAGTGTGAGACCTTTTTCTTTTAGGGTATCTAATGATGTTCTGAGTATGTAGTCTAGGCATATTATAAATATATATGGTGCTAACGTATCTCCCTGCAGAACACCAGCGGTGATGTCAAAGAAATCTGTGTCGCCATCAGGTGAGCGTACCATTGCTTTAGTGTCTTTGTAGAGCATCATTATGGCGGCAACAGTTTCTTTGGGAGACCATATGCTAGTAGTATTTGTTCCATTTTCCCTCTGTGTATAGAGTCAAATGCCTTAGAAAAATCTACGAATAGTAGCGTTGCCTCTAGGTTTTTTGCTCGGACCCCTCTATGATTCGTCGTATAGTCAGGATTTGAGAAGTTGTGGATCTGTTTCTACGAAATCCGTTTTGGTTTTTCCTTAGGATTTTCTCTATTTCGGGTCGGATTCGATTAAGAAGAAGGGTATTATATATCTTAGCTGCAATAGCAGTAAGAGTTATGCCTCTGTAGTTTTTGGCGATTCCTAGGTCTCCCTTTTTTGGGAATGGGAGGATGCATCCTTTCGTCCATCTATCTATCCTATTTTGTCTATACACAGCATTGCATAGCCTAAGCAGTATGTCGTTGAATTTCCCCAACTTCCATACCTCTGGGGGTATTTCGTCAAGGCCTGCTGCTTTTCTGCTTTTTAGTTTCTTTAATACCTCATTGAGTTCTTCAGTTGTAAAGTCCCCCAGTTTTATGTCTAGTTGTCTATCTATGATCTTTTGGGTATTATTTTCCATGATTTTATATATATTTATATATATATAATAATTAAATAATATTTATATTTATTGTAATGATTTAAAATTAATTATATCTTTATCTATAAGGTTTAACATAATATTTATTTCCATTTTTATGGAGACTCAGTGTATATTTATTGTAATGTATATTTCTTGTTTACATAGTGATATATACATAATATATATATGTATATACATATATATACATAATATTATTACAGTGTATATTTATTGTAATGACACTACTGGAAATTTGTTGGCACACATTCACCTGTGAAAATCTTTACCTCTGATTTGCAAATGTTAATTTGCAGGAATCTTTTCCCACATTCTAATTCATCATCATCATCATCATCATGTTGTGCGTGTAGCATGGGTATCCACAACAATCTCTCGCCAACCCTCCCTATCATTCATTTGACCTGGGAGCTCCTTTGCGGAGCAGCCAGCATCTTCACATAGCTGGTCAATGTAGGTCCTTGCTGGAGAGCCCCACACTTGCATGTCCATGTGTTGGCTTCCACAGTAGTACGTCGCTTATGAGTTCATCCTTGCTTCTCCAGCAGTGTCCTGCATGCCTTGTCCGTCTCACTCGGATAGTTTATGAGATTGGGGGGGGGCAGGTGGCCGTACAGCTGTTTCCTTGTGGGGTGCTGCTTTCATGACTTGTTCAAGACTGCACACAGCATTCTTGTGTAGCTCCCATCTAGCTTATTCTCAAGACGCTTTGTTAGGGTCCAGGTGGTGCAGCCATATAGCAGCACTGACACAACCACAACCTGGAAGAACTGTTGCTTCAGCTTGTTGGGGAGATCGGACCTCCATATGACTGATAATCTATTTGTGGCTGACCATGCCTTTGCTATCCGCATTCTAATTAGCATTTTTAATTTATCTTGAGAATTTGTATGAATAAAAAATGACATTCACCTAAAACTCAGACACCCAAAAATTAGCATTTGGCTAGAAATTGCTTTATTTTCTAACTTATAGCATTTTTAGTAAATTGCCCTAACACAAATCTTGATATAGTGTGCTATCTTTTAGGCATAGCACACAATTGTAATTCAATATATATATAATATATTTCATTATATAGAATATTATAGATTTTGAATTATAATAATATTACAGAATAAGAATCTAAACTTTAAAAAAAAAGGTTTTAGAAATTAGAAAATTCTTCAATATAAAATTTTTTTTCTACATTCAACATGAAATTCACTCAATAAAATGAGTAACAATTAAATTGATGCATACAATTTGGTTATTGATAATATTTAAGAAAGCTGAATGTATAACATATTTTTGCCTGAAAATTCTTTTGAGCCCTTCATTTAACTATTTTTATTTCCATTTTTAAAATTGTAAATTAAAATAATATTTTATGTTAGTATTTCTTATTTATATATTAAATTAATTAAAAAAAAAAATTCTCTTTCTTCTAAGATCATAAGACTGTTATTTTCTTTTCACCTGTATATTTTTCAGGACATTTTATTGTCTTTAATGAATATTCCGGTTTAGCTCAGTCGGTAGAGTGTTTGGCTAGGAATCACAACGTTCCTGGTTCGATACCGGCCCTCGCCAACTCAGCATATGAGTAGCACAGTGATCTGTACGGTAAAGTGAGGAGCTGATGGTAGGTGTGGCGCCCCACCTAAGATGCTAAAATAATCTCCTTGATCTAGCGCTAGTGATAAGGGGGATAGACTCCCTCGCTGTTAGGCTGATACCAACAATAGGCCACCCCGACGACTTTATTTCAAGTTTGAAGTCACAAAAATTTCCAAGAACTAACTTTTACAGAGTAAATCAGTTTAATTAACAAAAAATATAAAACCATAACAGTGTTATTTGCTTATTTTAATATCTACATTTACAAATAGATTTATAATTTATTCATTAATTTTGTAATTCTTACTTTTTTTATTTTGAAATCTACATTCAAAAATAAATTTACAAATAAAACTTTAATATTTTTAAAAAGAAAAATACACATAACCTATATTATTACTTCTTATGTTTATAATAAATTAATAAAAAGTTATTCTCTTCCAGCAAAGATCATTACAGTATTATTTGCTTATTTTGATATCTGCATTTAGAAATAAATTTATACATTTTTTTCAAAAATGCACTATTTAAATTACATATGCTTATATCATCCATTTTTTTTTGGTAAATTATTTTATAGATCATCATTATTTATTTATATATCATTATTCAAAATGAGTCTTCTTTCTTTCTTTATTTCTTTCTTTCTTTCTTTCTTTCTTCCTTTCTTTTATTTATTTCTCTATATCTATCTTCCAGACATGGAATAAACTGCCCACAGCTGTTGTAGGCACTGAATCTTTCAAAGCCACCATGCTTCCTGTAGTCCGCCGACACTATACCTGATGCCACTCTCCACATACATATGCACACACGCGCACGCATACATGCATATTACTACTGTAAACCGTTCATGTCCCTGACACTAATACATTATTCTGTGTACTTGATATGAGACTTTGATGAGTTGTGGTGCCCCTGAGCACTGTACACATACATATATATTATTACTGTATGCTATTCATGTTCCTGATACTAATACATTATTCTGTGTACTTGACATGAGACTTTGATGAGTTGTGGTGCACCTGAGCACTGTATACATACATGTATATTATTACTGTACACTATTCATGTTCCTAACACTAATACATTATTCTGTGTATTAGACATGAGATTTTGATGAGTTATGGTGCACTTGAGCACTGTACACATACATGTATATTATTACTGTACACTATTCATGTTCCTAACACTAACACATTATCCTATGTACTAGGCATGAGACTTTGATGAGTTGTGGTGCACCTGAGCACTGTACACAATAAATTTCATTATTATTATTTATTGTTTATTTCTCTTTACTTTTATTTTCCTCTTTTCTTTCTTCTTTCCATTTAATTGAAGCAGATAATAAGCATCTGATGCAGAGCATGATCACTTCCTCCCCCCCTCTCTCTGTCTCTCTTATGCTATTTTATACCTTTTTTCTTTCTGATATGTTGCATGTTGTTTTTCTTCCCTTGCTTTCTTCATAATCAAAATGGAATGGTCCATTATTTATTTGAGGTGATGACAGAATATAACATTCAAACACATTCCTTCATGTCTTATTCAATTAATATTTTGTTCCTTATCCAATATTTACATTAAATTTGTTAAATTCCACAAGTTGAATGAAACCAAATGCATCATGAAATATCATTTGAAAAAATAATAAATTTCTAATGTTTACCTCTTCTCTCGAAGATACACAGATCTTTTTTTCCGTGTATGTTCCATTGTCAATTTCTTCCGTAACTTTTACACTTATTGTATTGTACTCATATGTACAATCAATATTCTTATTCCCATATAATGAACCAGCCTAAAAGAAAAACAAAACTAAGCCTTCAAAATTATTGCAAGATGAAAATTAAAATCATATAAAATTTGTTTGTGATTAATTAACAGTTATACAAGTATTCACGGTAGACTTAATGAAAAAAACTTATTATGATGTTTCATTTCTTTGCTATTACAGTAATATTCAAAAATCAGTTATTAAAATATAGATTTTCAATTATAATATCATTATAATATAATAATATCATTATAATATAATGGTTATATTATAATATAATATTATTATAATATAAGAAAATAAAGGAATCTTCAATTATTATTGTATTATATTTAATTATATTATTATAATATTAGAGATTTTCAATTAAAAATCAGAAAACATTTCAATATAAAAAATTCTTCAAAATAAGATATTTCTATCTCAAATAAAAACAGGTTAATATATATATATATATATATATATATATATATATATATATATATATATATATATATATATATATATATATATGAGGATAGAGGATTGGAATAAATCCCACAGAATGTAGTAGAGATATGAGGAAGGACAAAGCTCAGACAAACGTATGTAGGATATATTTCGCTAGAGCTTTGAGCTCGGCATCATCAGTCGTTTTTTTTTTAATTTTTTAAAACGACTGATGATGCCGAGCTCAAAACTCTAGCGAAATATATCCTACATACGTTTGTCTGAGTTTTGTCCTTGTATTCCTCATATCTCTACTACATATATATATATATATATATATATATATATATATATATATATATATATATACCTGTACAAGCCAAATCATGGCTGCATATCCTAGAATAACTTCTAATAGATTTTTAAATTGAATTTAAACTAAAAGATTAAAAATCTATTTTTTAAGTCAACTCACATTTGAGGAATCTTCAAACATGACAATAATCGAACACCTCCTTTTGTAGATGAACTTCCAAAACATTTCTGCTTTGTTTTTACTGGGATGGGACATTAACATGATTTCATTCTTCATATTGAAACCCTACAAAGCCAAAAAAAAAAATATATATATATAAATGAATAAAAACTCTTTTTGATAAATAAATGAAATATTTGAAATGAAATCCAAAATTGACACTCTGCTAATCAATTTAAATCTATTTGTATTAAAATTGCTTTAATATTGTAATCTCACAATACCAAATAAGAACAATCCAATTTCTTTCTCGTTTTTAGACGAATCAATATCAAGACAACAACAGATTTTTATTTTAGAGTACCAAAGCCAAAAAGAAAAGAAATAACAACAACAAAAAGTAATATTCAACTTTTTACTCGTAAATTCCTGCCATAAAATTAGGCTTGGACATTTTATAGTAGGAATTTACGAGTAAAAAGTTGAAGTGTAAAAACGAACCCCCACTTTAAAACTAAGCATTCTCACAAAATAAAAGCTTTTAGAATATACACATTGAAGTGAATATTAAAATAAATAAAGGAAATGTATTTAGTATCGTAACATAACGGGTGCAAGAAAAATAAAACATTTATTGCAAAAACACGGACATAAAATGGGGGTACAGTTTATTTTATGGTAGGAATTTACGAGCAAATAGTCCTTCATTGCCAATGTATTTATATTAATTACTTTTTGCCAATGGGTTCCAAAAACTGCAACACGAAATTATGTTCCTTAGACAATATTATGGGTAATTTATGAAATAAATAGAAGCATAACAGATCTATAATTAAAAGTAACTGATAATTGATCACTTGTTCAATAATAATATTCATCTATATTTTATAGCATTATTAATGAATTATAAACTATATTATTTTTTATAATTATCTTCAGTTATATCAGTTATATCTTATAGTAATGATAATAATAATCAAAAACAGATTTTCAAATTTCAAAACAACTGGTGTACAACATGATGATTTACATTGGCAATTTCTGTTATTTATGATGATTTACATTGGCAATTTCTGTTATTTAAAAAAACAATTTCAAAATATCTGATAACACCAAATAAAATGTCACAAAGAAATTGTTAATTTCAGCAACTCAAGGTTTTTTCAATCATATTTGTCATCATTTATGATATTGAATCACCCCAAGTGAAAAATGTTTTGAGGAGAAAAACTTGAATATTGTTTTAGCAACAACAGCTTTAATTAAGTCTTCTGTTGTTTTATGATATGACTGATTATATACTTAAATTATTTACATATTTCAGGCGATTGATTCTTCAGCCAAATGAACTCTCCTTATTAATAACTAAAAGGTTATTGTCATATGGATTGAATGTATTCTCGGGAAAAAAAACGGACTAAATGCTGTGTTGAAAACAAATAAACATATTATCACTTTATTACAATAGAGTTTGTACAGGGATGAGATATTTGCGCGGAGCAGAAAGAAATGTATGAGTCGACTTTTGTTAGTGAGATTGCTAGGAATTGGACCAATGCCAAAGTGTTTACGCTGTGTGACAGAGAAAGCATTCACATGTCTAGTACACAGAATAATGTATTAGTGTCAGGAACATGAATAGAGTACAGTAATAATATACATGTATGTGTACAGTGCTCAGTTGCACCACAACTCATCAAAGTCTCATGTTAAGTACACAGAATAATGTATTAGTGTCAGGATAATGAAAAGTTTACAGTAGTATTATGCATGTATGTGTGCGTGTGTGTGCATATGTATGTGGAGAGTGGCATCAGGTATAGTGTCGGCGGACTACAGGAAGCATGGAGGCTTTGAAAGACTCAGTGCTTCGGCAGCCTACAACAGACGCAGGCAGTTTATTCCATGTCTCCGCAACTCTGAGTGTGAAAAAATGTTTCCGAAAGTCACGTGAGCAGTGCTGTTTTCTGACTTTGTAGGCATGCCCACGTGTGTTAGAAAGATGGAGATCAAAAAGGTGCTCAAAGTTTCAGACTATTGATTCTTCAGCCAAATGAACTCTCCTTATTAATAATTGAAAGGTTATAGTCACGTGTGCTGAATGTATTCTCAGGAAAAAAAATCGGACTAAATGCTGTGTTGTACACAAATAAACATGTCATCACTTTATTACGATATATTACGACTATCTTAATAGCTTACTGTGATAGGTCAAAGTTATTGTTACATGGGCTGAATGTATTTATATTAATTACTTTTTTGGCCAATGGGTTCCAAGCACTGCAACACGAAATTATGTTCCTTAGACAATATTATGGGTAATTTATGTTGGATTTTTGTGATATAAGGCATGGGGCAAATGGTCACTTCTAAATATAGACTCGTTGACTACCACGTGACCACCAAAGATTCCTATTGTCCAATCACTGGCAGTGCTGCTGCTGCTGCTGTTGGTATATTTATAGAGGCCTGATTCTAATCTTAACTCATGACATTTGGATTATCTTGGATGTCGGACTTACAAAGAATACTATAACACCGGATTCTTATTGGCTTACTTACTTATTTACTACATCTGGAACTAAGGATGCCGGCCAGATACTTAACAACCGGCCTCAAAACTTGCTAACGGTGAGTGGTGAAAAACCAACCCCAGCTACGATTGAAATCCGTAGCCGAAGCAATAGATAGATATGAAGATGACTAGATAGATAGATAGTTTTTTTTTTTTTATCAAAATATAAAAGAATATCTAAATACTCAGATTTCTTTTATTCATGTTTGTTTAATGTCTTGTTTTTAGTTTAAATAAACAAGAATATCTAAATATTTTGATTTTTTTTTACAGTAATTTATGTGGAAGACCGTCCCGGTCTCCTGCTTCAAAACTTGCTACTGGTGATTGCTGAAAAACCAACCCAGCTACGATTGAAGTCCGTAGTCGAAGCAGTGTCACTTGAAAGTAAACAACCAACTTGGGGCGTTTTGTTTTTTTTTTTTTTTTCGACATTCACTTACATATAAAAAAAATCCAAAACGTTTATTTTTTTTGGTATTTTTATTTTATTTTAATATATTTTTTTCCAACAATCAATTACAAGTAAAAAAGGTAATTTATGAGGAAGTGCGTCCTGCCTCAAAAATTGCTACCCGGTGACTATCAAAATAACAACCCCAGCTCATCGTAATTCTAGTTTATTTATCATAATTTGTCGTAATTCTTGTTTAGATATGAAGATGGATA
This sequence comes from Doryteuthis pealeii, assembly GCA_023376005.1. NCBI lineage: Eukaryota > Metazoa > Mollusca > Cephalopoda > Myopsida > Loliginidae > Doryteuthis > Doryteuthis pealeii. Next base: position 94,366,574 of record CM042158.1, on the reverse strand, counting down.
TATAGTTTGGAATAAATATAGATAGATATGAACAAATGGAGATAGATAGATATTTTCGACAAGTAAATGTATTTGGGGGGGGGGTCGCATCTTTTTTGTCGTAATTCTTGTTTATTTAAACTAAAAACAAAACATTAAACAAACATGAATAAAAAAAAATCTTAGTATTTAAAGTAATATAGATAAATATGAACAAATTGAGATAGATAGATAGATAGATAGATAGATATGAAGATGGATAGTTTTGAATAGACTGAGCTGGGTCGTTATTTTAATAGTCACCGGGTAGCAATTTTTGAGGCAGGAGACCGGGATGCACTTCCTCATAAATTACCGATGAATAAATAAATTTAATGTATAAAATTATTATGAGTCAATTTGAATATAAAGAAAATGTTGACTGAGTTACTCACGTCTAGAAAAATTGGTTCTGGGAGATCTTCATCACTAGCTCCAAAAACTGAAAGAAAAGAAAATTAAAGTTGAAACGAAAAAATAAGAATAAGAGAATAAAAATAAATGAATTTGAAGAATCTAATAAAAGAATAATATAATCCATTAGGAATAAGAGAACAAAAAGTATTGGACATTATAGGAATAAAAGAATAATAGAAGAATGGACAATAAGAATAAAGGAATAAAAGAGAAATGAACCACAAGAATAGGAGTATAAGAGATTAATAGAAGAAATGAAGAATGAGTATAAAAGAATAAAAATTATTGAATAACAAGAATATAAGAATAAAAGAATAATAGAAGAATGGACAATAAGAATAAAGGAATAAAAGAAAAATGAACCACAAGAATAGGAGTATAAGAGATTAATAGAAGAAATGAAGAATAAGTATAAAAGAATAAAAATTATTGAATAACAAGAATCAAAGAATAATAGAAGAATGGACAATAAGAATAAAGGAATAAAAGAGAAATGAACCACAAGAATAGGAGTATAAGAGATTAATAGAAGTGAAGAATGAGTATAAAAGAATAAAAATTATTGAATTACAAGAATATAAGAATAAAAGAATAATAGAAGAAATGGACCATATCACCTTTAGGCACCCCTTTTGCGATCTCGATTCATAAGTACATTTTTTTCATTTACACCGTCAACATCCTGTTGTTTGTTAGTGGTTAGGGTAAGGGGTTAGGGTTAGGAGTTAGGGGTTAGTTTTATAATTTAAAACAAATTCTGAAAACCGTCTGTTAACAAACAACCGGATGTTGACGGTGTAAATGAAAAAATGTACTTATAAATCGAGATCGTAAAAGGGGTGCCTAAAGGTCATATGGTCCGAAGAAATGAACAATGAGAATAAAAGAATAAAAAATAATGGACAATTAGAATAAAGGATTAAAAGAATACTAGGAAGATGAAATAAGAAGAAGAAAAAAGAAAGTTTTTTTTATTATTATTTCATTCTTATTCGCTTATGTATTCTTTTATTCTTATATTCTTATTATAATGTGAAGAATATAAGAATAAAATAATACAATAAGGACGTCCTTTCTATGTCATATTTGCATCAAACTTTGTGGATCTGCAGCGGGTTTGATGAGTCATTTGAGGGCTCATGCAAGGAAAGGTCCTGGTGGTGGAGTTATGGGATTGTGAGGGACGGCAGTGATCTGTAAAGATTATGCTATTGCTATATATAGTAAAGAATTTATTTAAAAAAAATGTTAAATTTCTCTCTAAGAAAAAAAAAAGATTAACAAAGTTTTTTCTGAACAAAGTTTTTTACTGGTCTCTCTCTCTCTCTCTCTCTCTCTCTCTCTCTCTCTCTCTCTCTCTCTCTCTCTCTCTCTCTCTCTCTATATATTGGTTCTTCTTCATTTGACCCAGCTGGATATATATATGTACATATATATGTATATATGCATATATATATGTATATATATATGTATATGTGCATATATATATGTATATATATATGTATATGTATATATATATATGTATATATATATATGCATATATATATGCATATATATATATATATATGCATATATATGCATGTATATATATATGCATATATATACATATATATATGCATATATATGTATGTATGTATATATATATATATATATATATATATATATATATATATATATATATATATATATATTATTATTATTATTATTATTATTATTATACTAAGGCTGAGATTATCAACTTTCATTTCCTAAAGAATTTTTTCTATTTATGTTATGGACACAATATCTATACTTAGATATTCCTTGGTTTTAGGACTACTCATTTGTTTAAAAAATCAGTTTAATTGGTTTTAATTAGCCGTAATTAGCAATTAGGTCAACAACAGACCAATCCTTGTCTTATATGACTTCAATCATAGCTGGTGTTGTTTTTCCACCAATCAGCAGCTAGCAGTTTTTGAGGCAGGAAGCCAGGACGGAACTCCGCAAAGATTACCATTATTTGTATCATTCAGACTATTGTCCTCGTCTTCATTGTTATCTGTACAAAGTTTCAGCTGATGTGCCCTCCGGCCTTCTTCAGGTATTTCTTGTCGGACTCGGGAACCTTGTAATTGGGAGCCATCACGGAACTTTGAACCCAACCCTTTATTAGGTCCACGGGGGTATCCTGTTCTCATTCCACTAACCATAGCTGGGGTACAGGTGTTAAGCTGTGTTAATTATTATTCTATGTTACTGCTGCCCCTGACCAGGATTGAACCTGCAGTCTAGAGATGACTGGCATTTAGAACTGTCTTAATCCAACTCCTTTATCTACTAGGATATGTGTTCAATTGGACAATCCAGTGTGAATTGTTTCAATTGCAAAAGTTACAATTTATTTTGTAAAAACGAATTTTAAGTAGCCTCTTGGCAGGCATCTTGATCGAAATTGACGAAAAAAACGTTTTAGATATATCAAAAATAAATTATATGTGTAATATTATTTTCCTTTTTTTACTGATGCCCATTATGTTACTACTTTTCGACTTAGACAAAAATTTGACCTTAAATAATCAATTCAATAAATTTTAGTTCGTTTTTAAAATGAAAAGCAGATGATATTTTGGCAGATCCTACTCTTTTCCCTAATCATCTAGCGAGAGCTTAATGGGTGACCCAACGGGTCACGTTTCGTCTAGTACACACACACACACACACACACACACACATATATATATATATATATATATATATATATATATATATATATATGTGTGTGTGTGTGTGTGTGTGTGCGTGTGTGTGTGTTGTAATGGGATCCATGTGTGCTTCTTGGTTAATATATATATATATATATATATATATATATATATATATATATATAAACACACACACAGATATATATATATATATATACATATATATACGAATATGCTAATTAACCAGCCAATTAACCAATGATATATCTTAAAATGCAAGGTGTTTTTGTACCATATATAATTAGAGACCATAATTGTTAAACTAATTTTGGCATGAAATAACCCCACAAGGTTTGACATACCATAAAACCAACCAACCAGCCAACCAATTAAAGATCTTAAGAATGCTCTATAAATCTTACCATTATCTTGTAGAACATTGCCATATATTGGTTCTTCTATATTTGATTTTTTTGAATAAGGTTGATTCAGGGGAGATAAATATTGCTGAAAAAAATAATTAAGTAAAAATTGACTTCATCAAAGAGAGAGAAATTTTTATAGAATTTTCAAGAACAAATTAAATGTGAAGGATGTGATAAAGATAAAATATTTTAAATTGGTAACAGCTTAACAAACACAGGGATAATATATATATATATATATATATATATATATATATATATATATATTAATACAACATGCCATTGTACAAAGTTGTACATTGTACAAATATATATATATATATATATATATATATATATATATATATATATATATATGAGATGAAACTAAGAAATCACAGTGCTCAACCACAAATTTGTAGGAGCTTTATTTATTTGTTGAATTTTTAAAAATATAATTGTTTTCCATAGGCAACTACCCAGGTTTCAGGCTATTTTGCCATCAGCGGGTTGCTAATAATTCTTCTGGTGTTTATGCGAAGAAATTTCTTGCTGTTATAGATAACAGCAAGAAACGTCTTCGCATAAACACCAGAATAATTATTAGCAACCTGATGATGGCAAAATAGCCTGAAACCTGGGTAGTTGCCTATGGAAAACAATTATATTTAAAAATTTCAACAAATACATATATATATATATGTACGGACTTAAATGAGTCAGGCACTATCTACTTAGGTTACCTCCAAATGGTTCTTCAGGATCATTTAGGTCCTAATAATTATGCTCTACTTAGCATATTGAGCACTTACATATATAACTTAGAAAACTCCTTCAGTGTTTTTTTCTTCTTTTGGCCTCTACATACGATTCTGATTATTATTTTCAGAAGTACCGGTGAGTTGGTCTTTTCTTTAAAAAAAAAAAAATTCCCCACATATCAGTCGGTAATTTTTATTTATTTTGCAAACTGTTTTTTTTTTTCTCATACCGTTTGAGTTTAGAAAGAAGACAGACAATTATAGTACAGAAAGTACTAGTTTAAGTACCGTCAGTGGATTCATTCACCAATTCCACCCTGATACAATTAGAAAGGATAGAAAAAAGCTCGTCAGACAAGAATTGTCTGTCAAATTCAACAAAACATTCATAAAAGAAGAAATGCCACAAAAATATACTTATTTTAATATATATATATATATATATATATATATATATATATATATATATATATAACGCTCTCTTATAAAAGGGATGGAGCACTCTATGGCGGCCTTTACATACATACACATGTGTGTATTAAAACAATTAAAATCCCTTTCGCATTCTGTGGGTGACTATAGCCGTTAAGCTGTCCGACTGCTGCTGAATCGACCCGTTTTCTATCTCGGCTGTAGGTGGCTCACAAATGTCTAGCCACACTGAAGAGACTTGATAAGTTGAAACACGTGTCTGTGGATGACTATATATATATATATATATATATATATATATATATATATGAAAAATAGATGGAAATTAATCAGACAGTATGAAATTTAGCATTTTGAAAAAAACATATGATGTTTGTTATGTGATTGCTGACAGATCTGTTTCGATTTGGTCGAAACAGATCTGTCAGCAATCACATAACAAACATCATATGTTTTTTCAAAATGTTAAATTTCATATATATATATATATATATATATATATATATATATATATATATATATATATATATATATATATACTAGAAAAGACGTGACCCATCGGATGAGCTCTGAGTACTTAGTTGTGATCAGGAAAATGTTAGTTTGCAAAACGAATTAAATCTTAAAAAATAAATAAGACCAGAGAATAAAAAATAATCATTAAAATCATTTTCCTAAAATTTGTAATTAAATAAAAAAACTGACCCGTCTTATAAGCCAGCCATTAGTTGCTGAAAATTAACTTACGAATAAATTTATCTCTCCAATCGCTTTCTTTACACTCACATAAGAATAAATCATATATAAAGAGTAGTTAATCAAGATATAGCGGGAAAGTGACAGGCAGAATGTGAAGTAAGAGACGGGTGAGTTTTTTTTTTTTTACTTAATTGCAAATTACGACTAATTAGAACCAAATAAAATGAAATTCTTTTCAGATATAACTTAATCCGAAAACTAAGGAATATTTTTGGATGTATTTTATGCTATTAAACTAAATAGGAAGAAAGCCTTTAGAAAACAATCATTGATTTACTCAGTTTTAGTATAATTATATACATGTGTATGTCCAGTCTTGTCCAGGATTTGAACTCGTCATTATGTGTTTGACATTTCAACAAGATTATTTTTTGTTTGTTTTTGTTTTTATCGACTACAACAAAAGACTCGTAAAAAACATCTGGGAACATTCATATGTGTCCATCTGTTTAATGATCTAGTTTTTCCCACATTACTCTTCTTGGAGCATTTATATTTTCCCATCTTTTTGGGTGTCCCATTTTCCCCATACTGCCCCATCTTTTGGATTGGGTGTCCCATTTTCCCATACTGCCCATCTTGTATCTTATTTATATTTTCCCATCTTTTGGGTGTCCCATTTTCCCCATACTGCCCATCTTGGAGCATTTATATTTTCCCATCTTTTTGGGTGTCCCATTTTCCCCATACTGCCCATCTTGGAGCATTTATATTTTCCCATCTTTTGGGTGTCCCATTTTCCCATACTGCCCATAGCATTTATATTTTCCCATCTTTTTGGGTGTCCCATTTTCCCCATACTGCCCATCTTGGGGCATTTATATTTTCCCATCTTTTTGGGTGTCCCATTTTCCCCATACTGCCCATCTTGGGGCATTTATATGTTCCTATCATTTTGGTGTCCTAATATTCCCCATATTGCTTTTCTTGTACCATTTATAGGTTTCCATATGTTTGGTGTCATAATTTCCGCTTTATTACTCTTCTTGGAACATTTATATTTTCCTATCTTTTTGGTGTCCTAATATTCCCCATATTGCTATTATTGGAGTAATGATATGTCCCCATACATTTGTATATCCCAATTTACCTCAAAGTCCTTTTCGAGCATTGACATCTTTCCATCTGCTTCCGTTGTCTGCAGCTTCCTAAACTCATCAGAAAAGGAATTTACTGATATTTCAGAGAATCCAGTCTGAACTTCTTCGGACAAAACATCATAGATAAAACGATACTGTTCCTGCAATAATAAAAATATGATTTCCATTTGTTTATATTGTCCATAAAACAGAAAAGAACATTCATAAATAAGGAAGTACACAGTGTGTTTGTTAACTTATTCATTCCATCGTGTAAAAAAAAGGAGTGAGCGATACAGGAAGATGAGGAGGAAAGAAAAAGAAGCAATTTCTTTTTTATTGAAAAGATTTGAAAATAAAGATTTATAATTAAACAATAAAAAATGTTATTTAGTTTATTTTGTTAAAGGATCATCAAATAAAAATTCAAATATATACATAATTTTAGTCCCAGGTAAAAACTAATTATTTCATATAATGGAGATTGTGTGTTTTTCTGTCTGTAACCGAAACTATATTACTACTCAAGTCACAATTCCCTTAGTTATTTACATCACATTCTCCATGATTCTATTTCTATTTAAACCGCAATTAATAATAAAACTGTTTGACATTATTAATACTGTTGGCCTTACCTAAATACTAATAACATGCAATTGTATTTATATATACAATAAAATACCAGTTTTTAGTGTAAACGTAAAGCTAATTTGCATATTGATATTAAAAAACTGATTTTAATAAAAATGTGCTTGGTATTATTGATTTATAATTGTTTGGTTTTATCTTAATGAACATGAGTAAAAAATCTCTTCAATAAATCCTAAAAGAAATTCATTAACAAGAAGAAATAACTGTAATTTTATTCTTTACTTCCTATTTTAACTAAATAGTTAAATTAGGAAAATTTAGCATTGAAAAACGGAAGTGATGAAAGAGTAAGTTTCAGTTGTTCTATTTTCCGATTATACCCCCTCCGTTTCAAATCTTTTTATTTGAATTCTTAATTAGTTTTATTAGCCTTTCTGATTTAGTCTAATATTTTATTACATTTAAACTTAAATACTTGCACCCGGAGGGTGCATATATTTGCTAGTTGTTCATAAAGCAGTAAATACATTCATAAATTCACTAGATGGAATGTGGATGACAAAACTTTAAAAAGACAAAACTATAAAATGTCAGTATTATTTGGATTATTCGGACTATTGTCCTCATCTTTATTGTTATCTGTACAACGTCTTGGTCGATATTCTCCCCGGCTTTCTTCAGGTATTTCTTGTCGGACTCGGGAGTTACGACAAGAAGGTTCCCAAGTTCGAAAACAAGGTTCCTGGGTTCGAGAAGTCTCCCGAGTCCGACAAGAAATATCTGAAGAAAGCCAGGGACACATCGATCGAAACGTTGTGCAGATAACAGCAAAGACGAGGACAATAGTCTGAATAACACAAATAATACAAATTATCAAACCTCATCTAAAAAATTCAGAAAACTAAAATAAATATAAATATAAAATGTCCGTTGATAAGTAAATGCTGTACTTACAAGTCTCTTAAACGTTAATGCTCGCTGACAACAAAGTTGATCAACGCAGGAAAAAACATTAATTTTCGGCTCCTTCCACAAGGCTTGCAAAAGAATATCTAATGCTATGAAGGTTCCCGTCCTTCCAGCACCAGTACTAAAAGAAAAAACAAAAAAGAAAAAAATAACAGAATAATTCCAGACATTTTCTCATCTTATTTTAATGTAACTGTCTGTCTCTAACAAAAACTACATCACCACTGACATCATGATTTCCTTAGTTATTTAAGTCATATTATCAACTATTATAAAACAGTCATTATTTCATCTTAATTAGCATCTTATTTATTAACAATTTTTCTATTAAAATCTAGCTAAGTTAGATTTGCCGCAAAACTGCCCATATTATTAATGCATTTAAAATCCAGAAATATGTAATATATCTTTAAGAAATAAAGATTTACATAGTATATTGCGGGAATATTTTGCATAAGGATTTTAACAAAACTGGCTTTAATAAATAATTATTTGCTGATACTCTATATGTATAATAGTATTTTCAAACGTATTACAATAATTCCTAAATATAAGTTTATATAGAAATCAATTAAAATGACATTTAAATAAGTGTAATACTTTTACATTAAGTTTCCTTAGTTTTTCTAATTTAATATATTTTATTACAACGTCTGATATACTACTGTGTGATAATTTAACGATTACAACGTCTGATATACTACGGTGTAATAATTTAACTATAATAACGTCTGATATACCACGGCGTGATAAGTCTACTATTACATCATCTGATATATTACGGCGTAATAATTCAACTATTACAACGTCTGATTTACTACGGTGTGGTAATTTAACAATTACAACGTTTAATACACTACAGTGTGATAATTTGACTATTACAACGTCTGATATACTACGTTGTGGCACTTTAACTATTACAACATCTGATATACTACAGTGTGATTATTCAACTATTACAACGTCTAATATACTACGTTGTGGTAATTTAACTATTATAACCTCTGATATACCAAGGTGTTATTATTCAAGTACTACAACGTCTAATATACTACGTTGTGGTAATTTAACTATTATAACCTCTGATATAAGTATATTTAATAGCTATTGTAAATAATTCAATATGTAAAAAAGTATAATAATCTTGGTTTAACTGGAGTGGAAACGTTGATACTATTGAGAAAGTGTAATATAAATGTTTCAAAGAATATCACGAAGATTTCGATATTAAATACGGAGCCAATGCTGAATCTTTATTCCTTGTTCTTTTAAACTTTTAACACATGGATAAACAAACGAAGGTACGAGCGAATTGATATATAGTTATTTACTAAGCTTATGTTAGATGTGACACATGGCCAGAAGTATGGGGTATCCAATGAGAACTCACTAACAATGGTCTGCGAATAAAGCCTGCTAACCATTACACCATGTGAGATGCCCAGGTTATTTACTAAGCTTAGCTTAGATGTAGCACAAAACCAGAAGTATTTGTCGCCCACTAAGAATCGAACTCACTAACAATGGTCTGAGAATAAAGCCTGCTAACCATTACACCATGTGAGGTGCCCAGGTTATTTACTAAGCTTAGCTTAGATGTAGCACAAAACCAGAAGTATTTGTCGCCCAGTGAGAATCGAACTCACTAACAATGGTCTGCGAATAAAGCCTGCTAACCATTACACCATGTGAGGTGCCCAGGTTATTTACTAAGCTTAGCTTAGATGTAACACAAAACCAGAAGTATTTGTCGCCCAGTGAGAATCGAACTCACTAACAATGGTCTGAGAATAAAGCCTGCTAACCATTACACCATGTGAGGTGCCCAGATTATTTAATAAGCTTAGCTTAGATGTAGCACAAAACCAGAAGTATTTGTCGCCCAGTGAGAATCGAACTCACTAACAATGGTCTGCGAATAAAGCCTGCTAACAATTACACCATGTGAGATGCCCAGGTTATTTACTAAGCTTAGCTTAGATGTGGCACAAAACCAGAAGTATTTGTCGCCCAGTGAGAATCGAACTCACTAACAATGGTCTGCGAATAAAGCCTGCTAACCATTACACCATGTGAGGTGCCCAGGTTATTTACTAAGCTTAGCTTAGATGTGGCACAAAACCAGAAGTATGTGTTGCCAAGTGAGAATCGAACTCACTAACAATGGTCTGCGAATATAGCTTGCTAACCATTCTTGATATTTCAAAAATGATTGAGTAGTCACTGACCTGCTTCTAAACATTTTTCCTTAAATAAATAATTAAATGATCAAAATTTAGGCCATTGTAAAACGATCCAAGAAATACCTGCAGTGAACAACGAATGGTGGTTTTGAAAAACGGGAATGGCGAATTGCATTTCGGAATTCAAGGAAAAAGGTGGGTTCTTCAATGACACCATAATCAGGCCAAATGGTACAGTGAAATTGATGCACAGATCGTTTTTCTTGTGTAGAACTCTAAAATAAAGACAAGAGATTAACATTAAGATATAAGAAAAGAAATTCATTACTTATTGCATAGAATATAAAATAAAGACAAGAGATTAACATTAAGATATAAGAAAAGAAATTCATTACTTATTGCATAGAATATAAAATAAAGACAAGAGATTAAACTTAAGATACAAGAAAAGAAATTCATTACTTATTGCATAGAATATAAAATAAAGACAAAAGATTAAGATTAAAAGAAAATAAAATAAATTATTGCATAGAATATAAAATAACAAATACAAACAATAATGATAATAACAGAAAGTCTTTATAAAATTAGTGAATAGATTAAATTTGCAAGAATTCTTCTTCTATTTACCATAAATTTTATAAGACACATTAATATTTCAATTTCTTTTTCAATTCGTCAAATTTAGTGTCAAAATAATGAGAAACATTTCAACAAAATATTCAAGTTCAAGGATAATATGGAAAAGCAAACAGAAGAGAAAATGAATTTCAGTGATGGTTGAATATGGTATAGTACAATAATTCCTACTATTATTGCACACATCATCGTGTTAAGAATTTGGCTGCAGTTGCACATGGCATGACATTAGTAAATCTGTTATAGTTGCACACAGAGCGGCACTGGATATTCAACTATAATAGCATACAACACAGTAAAAGATATTTAACTATAGTTACATATTGAATGGTGCTAGGAATTTGACTATAATTGCACATGGCATGGCAATTCAATTATAGTTGCATATAGAAAAGCACTGAGTATTCAACTATAGTAACATATTGAATGGTGCTAAGAATTTGACTATAATTGCACATGGCATGGCAATTCAATTATAGTTGCACATAGAAAAGCACTGGCTATTCAACTATAGTAACATATTGAATGGTGCTAGGAATTTGACTATAATTGCACATGGCATGGCAATTCAATTATAGTTGCACATAGAAAAGCACTGGCTATTCAACTATAGTAACATATTGAATGGTGCTAGGAATTTGACTATAATTGCACATGGCATGGCAATTCAATTATAGTTGCACATAGAAAAGCACTGGCTATTCAACTATAGTAACATATTGAATGGTGCTAGGAATTTGACTATAATTGCACATGGCATGGCAATTCAATTATAGTTGCACATAGAAAAGCACTGGCTATTCAACTATAGTAACATATTGAATGGTGCTAGGAATTTGACTATAATTGCACATGGCATGGCAATTCAATTATAGTTGCACATAGAAAAGCACTGGGTATTCAACTATAGTAACATATTGAATGGTGCTAAGAATTTGACTATAATTGCACATGGCATGGCAATTCAATTATAGTTACACATAGAAAAGCTCTGGGTATTCAACTATAGTAACATATTGAATGGTGCTAAGAATTTGACTATAATTGCACATGGCATGGCAATTCAATTATAGTTGCACATAGAAAAGCACTGGCTATTCAACTATAGTAACATATTGAATGGTGCTAGGAATTTGACTATAATTGCACATGGCATGGCAATTCAATTATAGTTGCACATAGAAAAGCACTGGGTATTCAACTATAGTAACATATTGAATGGTGCTAGGAATTTGACTATAATTGCACATGGCATGGCAATTCAATTATAGTTGCACATAGAAAAGCACTGGCTATTCAACTATAGTAACATATTGAATGGTGCTAGGAATTTGACTATAATTGCACATGGCATGGCAATTCAATTATAGTTGCACATAGAAAAGCACTGGGTATTCAACTATAGTAACATATTGAATGGTGCTAAGAATTTGACTATAATTGCACATGGCATGGCAATTCAATTATAGTTGCACATAGAAAAGCACTGGCTATTCAACTATAGTAACATATTGAATGGTGCTAGGAATTTGACTATAATTGCACATGGCATGGCAATTCAATTATAGTTGCACATAGAAAAGCACTGGGTATTCAACTATAGTAACATATTGAATGGTGCTAGGAATTTGACTATAATTGCACATGGCATGGCAATTCAATTATAGTTGCACATAGAAAAGCACTGGCTATTCAACTATAGTAACATATTGAATGGTGCTAGGAATTTGACTATAATTGCACATGGCATGGCAATTCAATTATAGTTGCACATAGAAAAGCACTGGGTATTCAACTATAGTAACATATTGAATGGTGCTAAGAATTTGACTATAATTGCACATGGCATGGCAATTCAATTATAGTTACACATAGAAAAGCTCTGGGTATTCAACTATAGTAACATATTGAATGGTGCTAAGAATTTGACTATAATTGCACATGGCATGGCAATTCAATTATAGTTGCACATAGAAAAGCACTGGCTATTCAACTATAGTAACATATTGAATGGTGCTAGGAATTTGACTATAATTGCACATGGCATGGCAATTCAATTATAGTTGCACATAGAAAAGCACTGGGTATTCAACTATAGTAACATATTGAATGGTGCTAGGAATTTGACTATAATTGCACATGGCATGGCAATTCAATTATAGTTGCACATAGAAAAGCACTGGGTATTCAACTATAGTAACATATTGAATGGTGCTAAGAATTTGACTATAATTGCACATGGCATGGCAATTCAATTATAGTTACACATAGAAAAGCTCTGGGTATTCAACTATAGTAACATATTGAATGGTGCTAGGAATTTGACTATAATTGCACATGGCATGGCAATTCAATTATAGTTGCACATAGAAAAGCACTGGCTATTCAACTATAGTAACATATTGAATGGTGCTAGGAATTTGACTATAATTGCACATGGCATGGCAATTCAATTATAGTTGCACATAGAAAAGCACTGGCTATTCAACTATAGTAACATATTGAATGGTGCTAGGAATTTGACTATAATTGCACATGGCATGGCAATTCAATTATAGTTGCACATAGAAAAGCACTGGGTATTCAACTATAGTAACATATTGAATGGTGCTAGGAATTTGACTATAATTGCACATGGCATGGCAATTCAATTATAGTTGCACATAGAAAAGCACTGGCTATTCAACTATAGTAACATATTGAATGGTGCTAGGAATTTGACTATAATTGCACATGGCATGGCAATTCAATTATAGTTGCATATAGAAAAGCACTGGCTATTCAACTATAGTAACATATTGAATGGTGCTAGGAATTTGACTATAATTGCACATGGCATGGCAATTCAATTATAGTTGCATATAGAAAAGCTCTGGGTATTCAACTATAGTAACATACAAGATATTTAACTATAGTTGCATACTGCATAGTTCTTAAGAATTTAACTAGATGCGCATGTCATGTTGCAAACTCCAAATAGTACTTACCACTTGTATCATTTTTATTATAATGTATATATATATATAATAAGATATTTTTTGAAGGCAAAATAATGCAAATTTATGTTGAAAAACATATTTATTTAAATTTCCTTTTTTTTTTCTTTTTTTTGCCTTCAAAAAAATATCTTATTACATTTTATAATTATTTTTTGCCTTCAAAAAAAAATATCTTATTACATTTTATAATTATTTTTTGCCTTCAAAAAAATATCTTATTATAACCCGTCGGTCGCTCCCGAGTTAAAGAGCTCACAGAATCTCCGAAATTGGCCGTCAAGATCGGATTTTCTGCATCAACCAAGGATTGCAGGGTCTCTATATTTACTGGAAGTCTAGCCGAATGCCCCACGTTGTGCTAAGATCTCAAACGACTAGAAATCTGCTATAGAACTGATCTCCGAGGTTTAATGGCGGTCGATTGGTCACATACAAAAAAGAATAACGACTCTTTTTCTTCTTCAAAAATCAACAATATTTATATTCAAAAATACAGGAATACAAATAATTACTTCTCATGGTTTGTGGGAGTGATGTGCCCGTAATTAAATACTTTTGGTCTTCTGCAAAGTATTGTGCAAAACAGTTCGTAAGTTGACTAAGTTTTCAAAATGGTCTTAGCTGAAGTCAGTTACTCTCGGCTCTCAGTATTGTGTTAATCTTGTCAGCTAGCCCGATTCTCAAGCGATCACAACTTCATCTGCCCGTTTGGCCTCATCTGCCCATTCGGCCTCTTCTGCTCCTCAAGCCAAAAACGTCTGAGTTAAATAATATTCCGATCGGAACAATTTTATTTCCGGCCGGCATGAAGACATCGGGAATTTTTCTGCTCCACCCACTCAAGCAGGGTAACCGCCCCCTCTTGTTTCCAACCAGCCAATCAAATTTACTTCCGCTCACCAATCTGGGTGCCATCTCTTCCGGCCACTTGAATCTTTTTTAAATACATTCGACTTTCTTTAATTTCGATTTTCAGCAAGTTATCTCAATTCTCAATTAGTAAGGAAACATAAAAACAATAGATTCTCTTTAATTCCGGTGTCTTCATTTTTCGGTAATCTATAAAACAAGATTTATCTTTTTCCATGAGACTCAAGTCTGATTACATCAAAGACTCGTCTAGGAACGGCTTCTCTCACTTCTGGGAGTTCCGACCTACTTGAGATTTTATTACCGGTCGCTATCGCCTCGTCTGCCCAGTCGGGGTCATTGCCGGATCGCCCATCTGTTTGTCAGCCGGCGAATTATATTTCCGTTTTTTTTTCTTTCTTTCTTTCTTTCTTCTAATTTCAAAACCTAAATCAGGTCACATTATTACATTTTATAATTATTTTTTGCCTTGAAAAAATCTTATTACATTTTATAATTAATGCTTCAAACACACTATAAAAACAAAAAAAAATCTTTATCTAAGTATATATATATATATATATATATATATATATGTATGTGTGTGTGTGTGTGTGTGTGTTTGTGAGTACACACACACACACACACACACACACACACACACACACACACACACACACCGACCAGAGGTAGCTGCTGAAAAATAAGTATAGCTGCACTGATTAGGGGTGAAACCCCGAAACGCGCGTCTGTATATATATATATATATATATATATATATATATATATATATATACGCATGTAGTACATACATACATACATACATACATATGAGAAGTAAATACATAAACGATGTGTTTTGATATGGCTTTTTTTTTAGCCGACAATTTCTGGGAGAATATGTGCTTAATTAAAGTCGTACCTAATTTTGAAAGTTAATTAATTAATAATTAATTAATTAGGCGGGAATACCTATTCAAATGTACTTACAGAGATTGATTTTTCTCGATTTGTTTAGCCTTACATTTGAATAGGTATTCCCGCCTAATTAATTAATTATTAATTAATTAACTTTCAAAATTAGGTACGACTTCAATTAAGCACATATTCCCATACATACATATGTATGCAAGCACGTAACGTAACGATTACTGTCATAAGGAAACGGAGTCGACGATCCGAGTTCAAATCTTGGATCAGGCTATTTTGCGTTTCTTTTTACGGCCCTTATAGAAGGATTGATCCTGTTTAGACTGTTAGAGGAGAAAGAAACTGATATAATGGAATGGCCCATCTCCCCCGTACCTGAACAGTGGCGATGGTTCTAAACCACTATTTAAGAATACACAGATTACTCTGTGCAGAATTCACCTGAAGTATTTAGACGACGGACTCTCCCCCTAATACTCACGTGACCTTACTATATAACAGAAACCACGAGGATTGATAATCGGTGGCAAATTGGTGCAACAATCTTCTATTATGTGACAGTTGAACCAACGAACAATGAAATTGATGCACAAGGCATTACGCATGAGATGTTTGTAACCATCACATTTTATAATAAAGCCGGGTATTTAAGATTCTTATTACGTTTAAATAGATTATAGCTTTCTAATTTGTTTATCTTACCTGAGTGATCATCAGGACTCGATGAGTATATATCATACAACTTTCTTCTTGAATAGAACAGATTTGAAATGTTCCATGATTTTCTGTTTCATTCAGTTTTGGCCAATAAGTACAGCATTTGACCTGATAAGAAAATAAAAACACACGCTTATATATATATATATATATATATATTATATATATATATATATATATATATATATATATATATATATATATATGTAAAAATGGAAAAGGAATTGAATCCGACAATATGAGGAAAAATGAGTAAAGAAAAGAAATGTAAATGGATAAAATGAATTTAATCGATATCATATTAATCGATATCACTTACACATGTATTTCGGTCAGTTTATGTGTGTGAAAATATTTCGCACACATACAAGAATCGACCTTGTCATGTTCAACATGTTATTGATAAATAATAACACTTTATTTTTTATCTTATTTATTTTTTGTAACAATAAAAAACTATTTTGTACCATAACACCTAGAAAAAAACAAATATCCTAATCATACCGGTCTATCTTAGCTATTCTCAGCGTTCGAAATTTAAAAAAATTCGATTTTCGAATATTTCCAAAAATCTCTGTTGTTTTTTCCCAACGAATTTTTTCATAAAAATAAATGTTCACTCTGATGAAGGTCGATTCTTGTATGTGTGCGAAATATTTTCACACACATAAACTGACCGAAACACATGTGTAAGTGATATCGATTAATGTGATATCGATTAAATTCATTTTATCCATTTACATTTCTTTTCTTTACTCATTTTTCCTCATATATATATATATATATATATATATATATATATATATATATATATATATATATACTAGACAAAACGTGACCCGTTGGGTCGCCCATTCAGCTCTCCGTAAATAACTGGGATTAGGTAGGTATTGCCAAAGATTATGTCAAATCCGTATTTGTCGAAAAAGACTAGAGGGGGGGGGAGGGTAAAATATCACATTAACTTTTCGTGGAAAAACGCCTTAAGCACCGGTTGTTTTTCAGCAGGCACAGCTTCAGATAAGGACTTCATTCGTAGGTGGGGTTGTTTTTTCGGCTATCACCACCTAGCGTTTTTTAAAGCAGAAGGCCGGGACGCAAATCGGCGAATAGCACCGTATATAATCCCTCCGATATTTTACGCTCCCAAAATAAAGTGGGTGCAAAGTTAAATGACATGAAAAAATCACAAAGTTTTGAAATAAAATATATAAAATTCCTTCGTTGATAAATCAACATTGAAAATGTAATTAAAATCGGATAATACCCAGATTTTTGCTAATTTTATTTAATTGGGGGCTGGGGGTAATTTATTTTTTTTAAATACGGATATTGGCTATTTTTGGCAGTGCCTAGTATAAAAAATGTATTAAAAATAAATTACATGTGTAATATTATTTAGCCTTTTTTTATTCATCCTCATAATGTTACTACTTTTCGACTTAGACAAAAGGGTGCATATCACATAGATGCGTCCTGGCCTCCTGCCCTAAAAACATTAAGGGGTGCCTGCTGAAAATTCGACCTGTGCTACTTATAAACTCCCTTTGTTGGTTAAAAGCATTTTTCCCGAAACGTTAATGTGATATGAAAGCGATATTTTAAGCCGCCACCCACCAAGTTTTTTTTCGAGAAACATGTAAATATATTACCCTCCCCAATCTTTAAAATATTCTTTTAGCGGTTTGAAGGCATTTTTATCGACAAATAACTTTTCGTAGTTTGAAGACCGTTAAAAGTAAGCCACCCCCAGTTTTTTTATTGACAAGTAAATGTAAATATTTTACCCACTCCCTTTAAAATATCTTTTTTTTTTTTTTGTATTTTCATTTTATTTTGATTCAAAACAACTGTCCAAATTTTAAAAATAAATACGACCGAGTATTGAAAATAAAAATATATTATTAAACAAAAACAAATAGAACTATTTATATTTACTTGTCGAGAAAAGATTGGTGTGGGGTAAATTATCGTTTTCATATCACGTTGAATACTCGGGAAAAACGCCTTCAAACAGCTAGGGAGTTCATAAGTAGTACGGGTCAGCTTTTTAACAGGCAGCGCTTAGCGTTTTTTGTCTTATATATATATATATATATATATATATATATATATATATATATTCAATTAATAATGGAGATTTTGTCTCTTTTTGTTTGTAACTGAAACTACATCACTGCTTACATCATATTACCCAAAATCGTCAATACATAGAATAAAGAACAATTAATGTTGATAAAATAAAAACCGTTTCTTATAATTCAACATTTGAATATTTTCCATTAACAACATTTGAGATAAATAAACTATAAATCATTTAAACAAACAAGCTATATAAACTATGACATTCATTTTAAAAATCTATTATTACTTTAAATGGAAAAATTATTTTCAAAATTTGTAATCAATTCTAAAAAATATTTTTACTCCTGTTCTTTTTTTTTTCGTCACAAGAAATTAACTAAAAAGTTTACAAATCAAAAATAACTACGATTTTGTGTAAAACTTAAGTGCAAAATATTTAAAATAATTATTTAATTAATAATTAATAGATGCACGCAACATTTTATTTGCGGCGGCGGGGGGGGGGGAGGGGCAGAATTAAGTTTCCATTTCAAATTGTTTTATTTATTTTTTTTTTACTCCTTTAACAAATTTGAGGATTTTACTTACTTATGATACAAACCCTTTGACATTGAATTTTTAATCCCATCTCCTCTCAGAAAATAACTTGCAAAAATTATTTTTACACTGCCCGGAGGACGTTTCTTTTTGTTTGTTTGCTAGTATACATAATTCTTGAAGTTGTCTGTTATCTTTAATAATATGTGTAATATATATGTGTATTTGTGTATGTGTGTGTGTGTGTGTGTATGTGCATGTTTTGTCTTAACAAAAACCAAAGATACACATTCCAAAACTCATATTGAGGACACTTTGATTGTAAATCAAGAGTCGACCAATACATGAGTACTATTTTTGTAAGGTTGAAATTCAAACATAATGGAGAAGGACTTGGACTAATCTTTGCTTTCAAAAATGAATTCCATTAATTAATGATTTTATCAGCATAAAACAAGGGTCGACCAATACACAAGATCGATTTATACACGAGTGTTTATGATATTCAAATCAGTAAAATCATTCCTCTCCTAGCATTATTAAAGAAGGGTTGACTTACCTAATCATCTAAGCCCCGTAATCCGTACGAAAAAAAGTGTTTCTGGCTACGTATGCCATTTAAATATGGGGCACCGCGTATCTGATTGGCTGTTACTAACAACCAATCAGATGCGCAGTGCTTTGTATTTGAATGGGTTAGTTCTACCGTCCATAAATTTCTCAAGTCAAACGTCTTTTAGCGGTTATTGTTGTTGGTGGTTGTATCAGAGTTCGATCACCTCTGATAGGGTCAGCAGGGCGAGGGAAGTCTGATGCTGGAAGACCCGAAACTTCCCAATGAACCCTGTGGATTACATCACTGACGACAACCACCAGCGCCCCAGATGTAGGAGCGTATATTTAAAGTAAACATATTGGAAAAGGACTAGGAGCAACAATTATCTTCAAGAGATAATTCCATTAATGAATGATTTCATGAGCATAAAACAAGGGTCGACCTATACACAAGATCGACTTATACACGGGTGTTTACGATATTCAAACACATTGCAAAAGGACCACGAGAAATCTTTGGCTTCAAAAATTCAATTTTTCTTACCTTTTTATTTTCAACAATGTCGGTTAACATAACAATTGTGTTGCACCCTTCTTGCCAAATCATTCTCCAAAAATCGTTGGTTGTTGCTTTCAAAGGTCCTGAAATTTAAAATTCATATAATAAACGAATTATACAGGGTTCAGTTTGTTTGAAATACGCCAGACTTAGTGCAGGATGGCGTCGTCAGTTATGTTATAGGCTGACCTCATAGGGGGGTTTCGGGTCTTCCAACATAATACCCCCCTCAGCCAGCCAGACTTGGAGACTCCAACACGCCACCCTTGTGCAACGCTAACAGAAAAATGATATATATACGTCGCGATCCTCGGACTCATTATATCCGATTGGCCATTTCCGCAGCCAATCATCAATAAGGCAAAATTATCTTCTGGATCTAAAATTGCCCCCACACAGGCACTAGTAGCAGTGAACAGTGGGGGGGGGGGTATGTCTTTTAGCAGCAGTAACCATGCCGTTTCAGTTGCCATCATGGCGTGCAATGGGGAACATTGTGTATTTATGATTGAAACTCATCTCCTTATGTTTTTTTAAAAACTAATTATCTATTTGCACCTTGGGACCACTTCTCTTTCGTGCTGTTTTACAATGTTACACAGGGTTAGAGCGTGATGTTTGTGCTTTTACTCTTTTTACAACTACAAATTATCATGTTAGCATTTGCTTCTAAATTTTTGCCTGATTGTTTCTTTATATAATTTCTCATCCGTAGAAAAGACAATTTTAGTTTCTGATGATAATAAGTCCCTTACAAAACAGCATTCGTCTATAGATAATAAGCAGTTCTTCTCGGATCATTTGGTAACTCTTTTCCTCTCAGTCAGAAATACATATTGTACAAAACGACATTTGTATATAGATAATAAAAAAAAATTTCCTACCTTGTGTTGCGATGTAATTACTTTCTCCCTGAAACTAAAAAACATATTTTTTATTTCAAAATTAGTATTCAGTTAAAAACAAAACATAAAATGACCCATAAAACCATTGGGTTTACATTTTAACAATAGTTCATTATGAAATGGAGGCTTTTAAGTTGGAGACATCTAAGTTTATTGTTCTAATAAAATACTTGGTATAATTTCCTGTATCACACACACACACACACACACAAACACACACACACACACACACACACACACACACACACACACACATATATATATATATATATATATATATATATATATATATATATAATTCAAAAATTACATTTAAAAGCGGATTCATTTTCTGAAAAAAATATTCTTTTCACTTACGACCCCTCAGAAAAAATGTAAGATAAACCAAGAAGACTGGTGAAAGTTTGCCACAAATTATATATATATATATATATATATATATATATATATATATATATATACTTTTCCAGCGTTCCTTCTTCAAACTTCAGATTTTGAACAGACTGATAAAAAAGCACTATCGCAGTTTTTCTCGTTATTCTGTGATACATTTTTTTTCTACTTTTCTTTATATCAACAAATGCCCTGTAGAAGATCTACTTAACAGATCGAAACACTGCAGCGTCGGCTAATAAACTTACCACTCGTTTTATTAAAAGCTGTGTTTTTTCAAATTTCTTACTATACTACATGCCGTCGGGTTCACTTCCATCTCTTCACACACACACACACACACACACACACACACACACACACACACATATATATATATATATATATATATATATATATATATATATATAATCCAAAAGTCCAGAGAAGAAATCTTCCTTACGACATAATAGTTTTATTTAAAAAACTGTCGCAGTTTGAGAGCTCAATGTGTGCTCTTAATGTTAGAGTCACAGACCAAATATAAGTAAAGAAATAACAAAAGACTTAGAGATTGAGCATTATAGTCTATTTCAGGGAGCTTAGACAAAGTGTCTAAATCTCCCAACTCATCAGATGCTGATTCTGACAATAAAAGAGCACACGTTGATCTCTGTAAATTAGGACAACTGAAAAACTAGTATGTCGTAAGGAAGATTTCTTCACTCAAACTTTGAATTATATATAAATGAAAAACATTTTCTTTTCTTAATCGAGATCAAAAAGGGGTGCCTAAAGGTCATATATATATATATATATGACCTTTAGGCACCCCTTTTTGATCTCGATTAAGAAAAGAAAATGTTTTTCATTTATACCGTAAATATCCAGTTGTTTTAACAGACGATTTTTAGATTTTTAAAAATTATAAAACTAACCCCTAACCCTAACCCTCAACAAACAACCGGATATTGACGGTGTAAATGAAAAACATGTCCTTTCTTAATCGAGATCAAAAAGGGGTACCTAAAGGTAATATGGTATATATATATATATGTGTGTGTGTGTGAATTACAAAGAGAAATGGCTTACGTTGATATAATTGGCGTTTATGTAATTTTTCCCTCCATCATTTTCATTCAGGATTACTCTTGAATGATCATCTAAAAAAATAGAAAAAATAAATAAAAGATTTATTGAATCATGGGAAGAACCAAGATTAAAATGTTTTTTAAGCTTCTTAATCCTTCTTGAAATTGTACCAATTAGCAGGACCTGTGGATATACCACATTATGTAGATTTAATTATTACGTTTGAGATGTTTACTTAAGAGCTGTTGCTTAATAGTTTAATATGTAAAAAGTATAATAATCATGATTTAACTCTCTCTAACGTTTTTCTTTCTTTCCTTCTTTTCTTCTTTTCATTATGTTCAATGGAAACAGATTAGTGTTATCGCTTCCACGCGCTCACACCCTCTCTCTATTTCCCTTACTCTCTTTCTTTCTTTCTTCTTATATTTTTTCTGTGTATTTTTCTGTCCTTTCTTTCTTTCTAATAAAAAGAGTATGGTCCATTATTTAGCTGAGGTGATGACACTCGTAAAAAATACCAGATAATCAGGATTTACATTTTTTTCATATCGTGTGAAAGTGAGACACATGTAAATACGAGTAGTCCCAGCTACTACAGCTGCCACCCACCCGTCATTCGGGACGGGGGTCCAGTGAGCTTCGGCCTCTGGACCGGTGGGATGCTAAATTAATAGCGTCGATCCCAGAGGGCTGTACCTCCAGGCAATACCTGCCTCATTGCACTTAAAGGGGCGGGGCTGGGTTTATTGCCCAGCGCCTGATGCGCCCCCCTTGAGGGGGAATACCGAAGGGATCGACGCAATTTTTCTACCTACCACCCGAATTGTGGGTGGTGCCCACATAAAACGGCCTTGTGCCATATCGTGTGAAAGTGAGACACATGTAAATACGAGTAGTTCCAGCTACTACAGCTGCCACCCACCCGTCATTCGGGACGGGGGTCCAGTGAGCTTCGGCCTCTGGACCGGTGGGATGCTAAATTAATAGCGTCGATCCCAGAGGGCCGTCCCTCCAGGCAATACCTGCCTCATTGCACTTAAAGTGGCAGGGCTGGGTTTATTGCCCAGTGCCTGAGGCGCCCCCCTTGAGGGGGAATACCGACGGGATCGACGCAATTTTTCTGCCTACCACCCCATGAGTTTCGGCTTGTGGGTGGTGCCCACATAAAACGGCCTTGTGCCATATCATGTGAAAGTGGGACACATGTAAATACGAGTAGTACCAGATACAGTTCTTCGTGTAAGCTGAAACAAGGAAACCCTTCCATTGTACGTTGATATATATTGCTGAATACAATGTGTTCCCTACATTTTATACCCGCGTTGAGTTGTTATTGTTATGACCTGTTTAAGGGTCAATAAATAATAAGGAAGATGAGGTCAATAGTTCGAATAATCCAAATAATACAAATTACCAAGCCTTATCTAAAAAAAAATAACAAGAAACATTTCAAGAAGACTGAAGGGCACATCGGCCGAAACGTTGTGTAGATAGAAATGATGATGAGGACAATAGTCCAAATAATTGAAATAATATAAATTAGTTTTTGTTATTGATTCATATTCAATAAGATTGATGATACTTACATGGTAATAATGTTTTATATCTATTTTTGTTAATATTTTCGGATCTTTTACCTTCTTCGCAAGGATACGTTCTTAAATCATTCTTGGGAAGATTCTGTAAAATGACAAACATTATTAGTCATTACTCTTTAATCATTATTACACAAGGTTATTACACAAGGTTATTACACACATTTTCTTCTTGAATTGTATGTGTTATTTATTAATTGTTTATATTATAAAAGTATAGAAAATCGACATTATTCTCTTAAAACTTTGCTTTCAATTTATATAATATCTTATTATAATGGAGATTGCGTGTTTTTCTGTCTGTAACCGAAACTATATTACTACTCAAGTCACAATTCCCTTAGTTATTTACATCACATTATCCATGATTCTATTTCTATTTAAACCTCAATTAATAATAAAACTGTTTGACATTATTAATACTGTTGGCCTTACCTAAATACTAATAACATGCAATTGTATTTATATATACAACAAAATACCAGTTTTCAGTGTAAACGTAAAGCTAATTTTCATATTGATATTAAAAAAACTGATTTTAATAAAAATGTGCTTGGTATTATTGGTTTCTAATTGTTTGGTTTTATCTTAATGAATATGAGTAAAAATCTCTTCAATAAATCCTAAAAGAAATTCATTAATAAGAGGAAATAACTGTAATTTTATTCTTTACTTCCTATTTTAACTAAATAGTTAAATTAGGAAAATTTAGCATTGAAAAACGGAAGTGATGAAAGAGTAAGTTTCAGTTGTTCTATTTTACGATTATACCCCCTCCGTTTAAAATCTTTTTATCTGAATTCTTAATTAGTTTCATTAGCCTTTCTGATTTAATCTAATATTTTATTACATTTAAACTTAAATACTTGCACCCGGAGGGTGCATATATTTGCTAGTATCAATAATAGAATAATAAATCAACATATTTTCTATGTAAAAACTTGTTAATTTTCACATTTTTTATTTATATAAAATGTGAACAAAACACGTGTTTATATCAAAATGATGTTGTAGATCGAAATGTTCTATTGTTGTTTCCATATTATTAAGTTTGTTCTAGTATTAAGCTGTACTAAACACATTTTGTTTTTGCTCATTCATTTTTATTTAGTCTAAATAAACAACATATGAATTAAAATTTACACGTATTTATATTAAAATAATGTTTGTTTGTTTGTTTGTTTATTGATTTTAACGGCATATCAACCCGTCTGGGGGTATGTCATGCCTAACAGTTAGGAAGTTATACATACCGTGTATTTATACTTATACTTTTTAGTAATTGGTTTTAAAAATGTGTTAGCATTATTGGGAATTATGTTGTATGGTATTGATTTGTTTCATGTCTATATTCTATGGTATAATTTTATTTCACTCAAAAAAGAGAGAATATCCTCCATGTTGATATTTTCAAACAGATCTTTCATATTGTTTGCTTTAAAATAACGGTTTCTGTTGTGAGCAAAAAACCTGCATTCCATGAATAAGTGTTTAACTGTCAAAGGTGTTTGACATGTTCCACATTGTGGTTGTTGTTCTTGTTTGAGTATACTGGAGTGCGTTAGTCTTTTATGACCAATGCGTAATCGGGACACAATGACTTGTTCCTTTCTAGACTTCCTTAAAGTTGGTCTCCAGCATCCCAAAGTGGGTTTGATTAGGTTTTTTTTAATTGTTGTTTCTATATTATTAAGTTTGTTCTAGTATTAAGCTGTACTAAACAAATTTTGTTTTTGCTAAATTTTTTTATTTACATAAAGTCTGGATAAATAACATATGAATTAAAATTGTATACAAAAATATTTGGTAAGTTCTAAAAATTTTTTAGTTCAGTATAAAATCTACTTGGAAGTTTCTGGAAAATGGTTAAATTTGAAAATGGCTGCTAACACGGCTGAAAATTCACGAAACTTAGAATTTATCGGACAATTTCTATATTCATTCGATTCAGTTATAAATTCCCAAATATAATTAATTGAATTAAATTACCATGAGCAGAAAAATCGGCAAATACTGTGTACTACATGCGGAACACTAGTTTCACTGTTTCGACCATATTCGGTTTCAGCATCTGGTCGAAACAGCTGTCCTGTGTTTCGCATGTCGTACACAGTGTTTACCGAATTTTCTGGTCGTGGTAATTTAATTATACTTAATTTCTCTATCTACACATCCCCAAATATGCTCATCTTTGTTTATATAATAGACCCTATTATATTCAAATCTGAATGACCTCTCGTTTGTGAGTTATAAGTCGACACGTACATACCAAACTTCCTTTTATATATATAGATGACCCATCTATATATATAAAATGAAGTTTGGTATGTACGTGTCGACTAATAACTCACAAACGAGAGGTCATTCAGATTTGAAATCTCGCATACTACTTGATATGCTTATAACCAAGAAACACATAAAATTTGGGTTTTGATTTATAATAATTAAGCGATATAATTCATTAATTAACAAAAAATTGAAAAATGCAGTATACACCACCTCCACCCCAACCCTACTCACGTCGAGTTTAGTTTTAAACTTCCCAGACAGAAGACTCTGTCGCTGTATGAAAGAAAATACGAATGTTCATTTCAAAAAACAAAAACTAAAGTTAAGCTGACACATCCACCCATCCCGTCTCCCGTCGGCACAATTCATCTTTGAAGTAGCGTCAACACAATTCATAACTGTAACAAAAAAGACAGTTCTAAAAGTTTTTAAAAAACCAAAAAACTCCCACCCCACTCATCGGTACAGGCTTAAAATTTGGAGGGAGTACATCCCTGCACCTACCTCAAATAATTTTTATTACCTTCGGCTTTGAACTTCTACGCATATGGTCGTAGAAAGGCAAATGATACTCATATTTATTTTAAATCGATTATATGCTGAAATCATATTTGTTTTTGTTCATTATTACTGGGTATTCAAATTATTTCTAATTTATTTTTAAACATACTTTTAAAAAAGTGTTAAATTTTTATAGTCCGGGTACTTTTGCTAGTATAATCTAAAAGAAAAATATTTTTTTTTGTTTAAACAGTGATGGAGGTTTTAAATGATTTGAGTTGGAAAAGTGTATGGAGAAATATTTCCAAATATGCACATCTTTGTTTATATAATAGGGTCATATAATATAAAAGAAACATAATTTTTTTGTTTAAACAGTGATGGAGGTTTTAAATGATTTGAATTGGAATAGTGTATGGAGAAATATTCCCAAATATGCATATCTTTGTTTATATAATAGGGTCATATAATATAAAAGAAACATAATTTTTTTGTTTAAACAGTGATGGAGGTTTTAAATGATTTGTATTGGAAAAGTGTATGGAGAAATATTTCCAAATATGCACATCTTTGTTTATATATAAATATAATTAAGATGATTACGTACTGAAAATTCCGTTGCAAAAGGCACTTCATCCTTTTTGTTTTGCCGAACATAAGACAATAAATTGTTTTTTGTTAACTCATAACTGACATTGTGGATATTTTCCGGATCAATGTGTTCTTCTCTGGAGTTTTCTTCCTCTGCTTCCAGGAATCTGCCTGTAGATAATGAGATAGATAAATATTTTAAAAGGATAATTGTGTTTACGTATATATATAATATATATATATATATATATATATATATATATGTTATAGGGCACAATGAATTTAAGTTACGATTTTACCATTGGTTTCAAAGCAGTGTTACCCACTTATCGTTAAGATAACGTGCTCGTGAAAAAAAGATTATATATTATATATATATATATATGTGTGTGTGTGTGTGTGTGTGTGTGAAGAGAGGAAGTAAATCCGACGGTATGTAATATATCAAGAAAATTGAAAAAACACAGGTTTAAATGGGTTAAGTGGTGAGTTTATTGGCCAATAAACTCACCACTTAACCCATTTAAACCTGTGTTTTTTCAGTTTTCTTGATATATATATATATATATATATATATAATATATATTATATATATATATATATATATATATATGCCCCCCATGTCACTACATACCACTTTCCATTGGAATATTCTCGAATTCTTGATTTTTACAGATATTTCTTTTCTTTGATTTTCTCCATCTACAAAATTCACAGAAAAATAAACATCACATAAACCAACAAAGATAAAAACGTCAAAAACAGTTTTAGGTAATGTTAAACATGCGTGTTAGTCTTAATATTTGTGTACTCGCAGGACCTGTGGATATACCACAGTATGATAACTTAATTATTACAATGTTTGATTTGTCTACTTAAGAGCTATTGCTATATAGTTCAGTATGTAAAAAGTATAATAATCTTGATTTAACTCTCCTTGCTAGCAGGACCTGTGGATATACCACATTATGATAACTTAATTATTACAACGTTTGATTTGTTTATTTAAGAGCTATTGCAAAATACTACAATGTGTAAAAAGTATAATAATCTATATTTAACGCTCTCTCACTATTTTTCTTTTTTTCTTCTTTTTTATCTTTTCATTATGTTCGATTGAAACAGAATAGCGTTATCGTTTCCGCGCACTCACTCCCTCTCTATCCCCCTCTTTCTTTCTTTCTTATATTTTTTGTGTAGCATGTCCTTTTTCTTCACTTTCTTTCTTTATAATAAAAACGGAAGGGTCCATTATTTAGCTGAGGTGACGACACTCAGAAGAAATAAGAATTCGGAGGATAAGTAACCATTACATTTTCTGCATTTCCTCTTGGACTATTTGGACGGTCTTATTTTTAACCAGAGGGTGTTGCAAGATTATAACATTCGTACAAAATAGGAACATGTGTATCAATATATATATTCAGCAATAAAGTTATACATAGTGTCCCCAAGAATAATGGCGATTACCATGGACACTAAGACCCTCGGCCACCGCCTTCTAGTACATATATATATATACCAACCCCTCCACACGAGCAGGATGTGACACAAGGTCAATTTCTTAAGCGGAGTTCAACAGTTTTGAATTCAGAGTTTTCCTTCTCCTAGACTGGTTACCTAGCCATGGTTAAAGAACCCAGTCTGCCCTACTATTTACCCATAGCTGGAGGGAGAGTAGGATTCATACCTTTCCCAAGGGTATTAGCGCTAAGTGAAATGCAATTACCACGTCCAGGATTTGAACTCGGGGCGACGAGTCCATTTCCCATGACTTTAACCATTACACCACGCGCTTCCTAGTACATATATGGTACAAAGAGTTGGGGGTTTTGCGATAAGGGCAATAAGATTGGGACAATTATATAATGATTGACGTGATCAGGATTCCGTATCTTATGTAGTATGGGTCACCACCCACGATCAACAGGTGGCCCCATTGGGGGGGATTTTAACCCCTCAGCTGGGGTATCTATACATATATAAAATTGGATCCTAAGTATGACACTAAACCACATCTGGTGATTAGGCTACAAGTCTGGGGGTTCAAAGAATGTGAAATATATTTCCATTGCCATTACTCCCAGGTCCACTCTGACCCGAAGTGCTAGTAGCTGCTATGGTCTCATCTGTGAATCAAATAGATCTGTTTAAAAATTATTTGTATTAGCTCAGAATACTTGAAACATTATAACTGTGAGCAAATTATGGATTAGGGCCGGTTTAACTCAGTCAGCAGAGCGTTCGGCTAGGAACCATAAGGTTCCGGGTTCGATACCGGCCCTCGTCAACTCAGCGTATGAGTAGCACAAGGATCTGTGCAGTAAAGTAAGGAGCTGATGGTAGGTGTGGTGCTCCACCTCAGACGCAAAAACAATCTCCTTGCTAGTGAAAAGGGGATAGACTCCCTCGCTGTCTGGCTGATACCGACTATAGGCCACCCCGACGACTCTACTTATATCATTAAATAGATAAATGAAACCAAACCACCTATATACACATATCAAATAAATACAAGCATGTGGTATTTTTTAAATCATATAAATGAAAGAAAACCCAAAAAAAATCTTACCTGTAACAAGCAATCACTAGTGCAATGATGATAATAATGGTCAGGACACCACCCAGTATCAATGGAAGAATTAAGTTGAATTCAACTGTATTGTAGATAGAAAAATACGGACATGATTTAAATAAAAATAATCAACTATTAATTACGAAATTTTGAAACTAAAAACCATTTTCTTTAGCAAGATATTTTTATTATTAATTCAAACATATTTCTAAGAAGATTTTGAAACTAAAAACCATTTTCTTTAGCAAGATATTTTGTCCTGATGGTATGAAATGTCTTTTTCCATATTTGGACATTGAAGAATTCGTTGATGTTGTAAAACAATTTAAAAGAGAATGGAATTAGTCAGTAAGGTACTGTTGCATAACTCTTTCCTTACTTACTTCTATTCTTCTTCTGGCGTCTTTGATATCTTAAGTTCTTCTAGCGTCTGGACTTCGTCTTGGTGGTTGGTCGCACTTAACTCATTTCTTCTTCTAGATCAGTCTTGTTACCAAGACATTCACCAACCACAAAACCATGTTATTTTCGTAAGCTTTTATTTACTTAACTAAACATTTCATGTAACTAAACATAGCGCGCGTATGCAGGTGAGTTCCTGTTAAGGCAGTACATCTTCTCTGCCTGACGTCCAAGCTGAAACTGAGGACCCAACCAGGTCCCACGTGACTTTACGTATTTCGCGATCTTTCTGTAATATTCCATGGAAAGTCCCGCCCTTTAGAAATGCAGGGGATTGACAATAATCTTATGCAACCGCATAGATTATGTAACAGTACCAGATATAAATATATAGATGTTGACTCATGTATACTTTATTTATTCTAACTTTAAGAGAGAAAATAGGAGATATAGATAGGGTGATATATAAGTAAGTAGATTGATTTTAATTTTTACTTATGTTTATAACAAGTCGTGGTGTTACATAATTATTGGATCCCTAATACTTATATAAGGTATTGTAGAAACATAATGGCGATTAGTGCAGCCCACGGCCTTGAAAGATGAGTGACAACGCTTGACCTCACTCTCACCTTGCCTTCCGGGGATAAATCATGAGAACCGGAAGGCATAGAAGACCCTGTTCCGGTTTAAGGATACTAAGTAACTCAGACAGTTAGAAGTTAGAAGCCGAGCAGTTAGCAGGTAGGAGCTCGAAGGTGTAAGTCGCATTTCTATGCGCACCCTGTCATCTGCGCAGATGTCTGGTTTGGGGATTTACAAATAAAGTAACATCAACGTAAATCGAAGTCTTGTGTTTACTAAAAACTAACAATGACACAGGGCTTCTGATAAGGAGAAATCCCCAATAGAAGACAAGACGGGAGTCAACACCTAGTTGCCATTGTTGGGTCAGTAAAATACGTTTATTCCTGTGTGGGGGGTAAAGTGAGGGGGGAGTCTTTCTGTGATTGGACATAGAAATCAAGCATATCACGTGATGTGCCCAGAAGTTTTGGCGCAAATACCAAAAAATGACCAGATAGATTACGGACCAGTTCCAGGGTGCAGGTCGACCAGAAAATATCCCCCAAAAACCGCTAAATCAGAAGATACCAAATATCCTCCCCCTCACACCAATAAGTCTCTCAAACTTGACACTATACACAGGAAGGATTTTATATAGTTAGTCATTGTTTTATAATTATATTTACTAGCAACATAAAACACCCTCCGGGCGTCGTAAAAATTAATTTTTGAAAGACATTGCCTGAGAGGGTGGGAGTTAAAAATTCAATGTCAGAGGGTTTGTATCATAAGTAAGACAAATCCTCATATTTATTAAAGGAGTAAAATTAAAAAATAAAACAATTTGAAATGAAAACTGAGCCCCGTCCCTCTCAAATAAAATGTTGCGTGCATGTAATAATCAAACAATTATTTTGAATATTTTACACATCAATTTTCCACAAAATCGTAGGTATTTATTTATTTGTAAACTTTTTAGTTAACTTCTTGTTACTGTAAAAAAAAAAAGAAAAAGGACGAGAGTAAAAAACAATTTTTAAAATTGCTTACTCAAATTTTGGGTGTGTATAGCATAAGAATATTGTGACGTAAGCTGTGACGTAGAGCTATGACGTAGTTTTTGTTACAGACAGAAATACAGACAATCTCCATTATTAATAGATATCGGAATTGAAATTCAAGTTGTATATCTTTTAAACTTTTTTCCTATTTTTGGTAACAAAAGCAGAAAAATACAAGGTACAGGCAGGTTCTTAAAAATCGAAAGTCTTTACCTTCTTGACAGTTTTCTCCTTGGTATCCTTCTTCACATTTACCATCGAGACATGTGCCATTAATAGAATCACATTTTGTATTATCTACACAATGACATTTTAAACCACAATCTTCTCCAAAAAGTCCATAATCACACACTAAAAGAAAAATAATAAGAAAATATATTTTATAAAAAGAAAATCATTCAAATATTAGAAATAGCAATTAAACCGCCCTGTCGGCTGGGGCGTTAGAATGCACCGACTGCACCTCTGCAGAGGGGTAAGACTTCCCCAATAGGGCCACCTGTTGGCCGTGGGTGGCGACCCGTGATGCTTAAGGATAGAGCCCAGGTGGATGAGCAGTTCATGACATGCAATACTCCACTTTGGTCCTATCTTGGGTTAGACGGGCGGTCGGAGAGGCCCCCTCCGATCAATCGGCTGGTCATGTCAAGCCCTAGCACCTATATGATTTTCCCAACCCTATTGCCCTTATGGCAAGTCCCACCCCTTTTTATCATATGGATGCTAGAAGGCGGTGGCTGCGGGTCTACATGTCCTGGGAATGACGTTAAACTATCTGATAGTGAGGTTCAAGTTTTGGAGGTTTGGGGAATGTGGAGCACCCCTTCATCACCATTGCTCCCTGGTCCATTCTGACCCGGAGTGTTAGTACCTGTTAAGGTCCCATCTATGGGGTAAATAGAAAAATGTATTTATAAAAAATTGTATTATCCATTAAGAATTGATTTATTTCAAAACTTTATAGGCATTAAATGACCCACTGAGGTTGATATGCCGTAAAACAAAACAAACCAAACCAAAAATGTATTTATAAAAAAATTGTATCATCCATTAAGAATTGATTTATTTCAAAACTTTATCGGCATTAAATGACCCACTGAGGTTGATATGCCGTAAAACAAAACCAAACAAACAAATAGCATTAAAGGTATTAAGTAGAGAAATCTTTTTCTTTTTAACAAAAAGATGGAATAAATATATTTGCTTTATTTATTATACATTCCAGCAATTTACATGCAGCTTGCATATATTTTAAACTTATATATAATATTGTCACAAGTGTTTTTAATAAGTTGATTTTCTCTTAAACCAAAGATAGGATTTGGTTCTTTATTATTCTCGTAACATAAGGAATATTCAATTCTGTTAAATATATAACAAAATGCTGTCAATTTGGTTAAAAATAATGCCACCCTTTACTTATTTTTGAGAAAAAAATTAAAAGCCATTAACGGCTTTAGATTAAATAACTACAGAGACAGAATCCAAATCTATGGATTACAGCAAACTAATACCTGTTAAACAACATTTCCACTCGAGTGGTTATGATTTTAACGGGGATACAAAGTTCAACTTCATAGAATGAATAAAAAAATATGCATTGAGCAATATCACTGTGATTATTGAAGCACATAAAAATAACATTGAGGCCGAATGGCTTTAACATCAACCTAAGCAAACTTATGTTAGCTAGAAACCGTACACTTGAAATTGAGAATCACCACTTGACTTTAGACTAAATAACTACAAAGACAGAATCAAATCTGTAAAATGGATTACAACAAACTAATATTTGTAGAACAACATTTCTGCTTAAATGACTATATGTAGCTTATTCTAATGTTCTTGACAGTTATCTCCCTTGTATCCAGCTGTACATTTACCAACCGGATATTTACTGTTAGAATGATCGCATTGGGAATTATTTGTACAATAACATTTTAATTGGCAACCATTATTAAAATATGCAGAATCACACAAATATTTTTCATGAAAAGCAAATCATTCAAATATCAAACAAAGCATGGAAAATTATTTACATACACAACTGCCCTTTATATATACTAGCAAATATATGCACCCTCCGGGTGCAAGTATTTAAGTTTAACAACTGAAACTTACTCTTCCATCACTCTCGTCTTTCATTGTTATTTTTTCTAATTTAAGTATTTAGTTAAAAGAGGAAGTAAAGAATAAAATGACAGTTATTTTTTCTTGTTAATGGATTTCATTTAAGATTCATTGAAGAGATTTTTGCTCACATTCATTAAAATAAAACCCAACAGTTAGAAATCAATAATACTAAGCACATATTTATTAAAATCACATTTTAAATATCAATATGCAAATTAGCCTTCCCGTTCACACTGTAAACTGCTATTTTGTTGTATATATAAATATAATTGCATATTGTTAGTATGTAGACATGGATAACAGTATTAATAAAGTAAAACAATTTTATTAATAATTGAGGTTTAAATAAAAATTAATTCATGGTGAATGTTATGTTAATAACTAAGGGAATTGTGACTTGAGTAGTGATTTAGTTTCGGTTACAGACAGAAAAACACACAATCTCCATTATAAGAAGATATGTACAGATAGATAATGATATAATAAGTATGGCCAAAATGTCACGTGTTTTAAATAAACGTAATCAATAGCTGAATTCTAACTAGTTGAAGATCTAATTTTGGAGTGCAACACTATCTATCTATACATATATAAAGGGCAGTTGTGTGTATATATGTATGTTCAGAGGAAACTTCGAAAATAAAACAATTAACAACACAGTATATATATATACACATTAAATATCACCAGGGCTTGGTTTTTGAGCAAAAATAATAGAGATTTGATTTATATTCGTGAAGATAATTAAAATATAAAATTTAAATCATTGCAGCATGGATTTTTTTTTCATTTAATATTTTAGATAGTAGACATTAACATTTCTTTTCAGAGGAGCTGGATCAATGCAAGGTCTATTTTTTTTTTTTTTTTTTTTTTTTTTTTTTTTACATAGGGATTTAAATGGGGCATCCAACAAGGATTCAACTCACGATTCAGTAATAATGGATTTGCGGGACTAACTTTTTAAAAATCCTCCTCTACCCAGGCAATGCCGGGTAGCTACTTCTAGTCTATACATATATAAAGGACAGTTGGTGTGTATATATATATTTACCAAACCCCTCCACACGACAGGATGCGAAAAGGTCAATTTTTTAGGCGGAGATTAACAGGTTTGAATACAGTGTTTTCCTTCTCCTAGACTGGTTGCCTAACTAAGGTTAAAGAGCCCAGTCTGTCCTACTATTTAACCATAGCTGGAGGGAGAATAGTTGGATTCATACCTTTCCCAAGCCCATATTCTCACACCACACACCCTTGATGCCTTCTTTAAACGATAGGCACGTCTGAATTGAATAGAATTCTTGTTTACTCCAATTGGATAGAGAAATAAATGCCATTTCTATTAAACTACATTGATATAAAAATATTCCACAAGATAGAAAAATATAATTTTTATTAACTTATTTTGATATGAAATCATTTCACAAAATATCGATTTTGGAACGACATTAAAAAAAATTAATTAAATAAAAAGATAAATTGACAACCATCACCAAAAGTTCCATAATCGCACACTAAAAAATAATAAACAAATATATTTCATAAAAAGAAAATTATCCAAATATAACTGTATATAAAAACTTATAAATATTTTAAAATAGGGAGTTCCTTTTCAATCGCTCTGTATATTAAGGGACATACATTAACGAACTGAGGCAAATATAACTGCATATAAAATATTATAAATATTTTAAAATAGGGAGTTCCTTTTCAATCGCTCTGTATATTAAGGGACATACATTAACGAACTGAGAAAAATGTAACTGCATATAAAATATTATAAATATTTTAAAATAGGGAGTTCCTTTTCAATCGCTCTGTATATTAAGGAACATACATTAAAGAACTGAGGCAAATATAACTGCATATAAAATATTATAAATATTTTAAAATAGGAGTTCTTTTCAATCGCTCTGTATATTAAGGGACATACATTAACGAACTGAGAAAAATGTAACTGCATATAAAAATATTATAAATATTTTAAAATAGGGAG
The DNA here is from genome assembly GCA_023376005.1 of Doryteuthis pealeii. Lineage (NCBI taxonomy): Eukaryota > Metazoa > Mollusca > Cephalopoda > Myopsida > Loliginidae > Doryteuthis > Doryteuthis pealeii. The sequence goes on along the minus strand of CM042158.1, from coordinate 94,330,322 downwards.
TTCTTTTCAATCGCTCTGTATATTAAGGAACATACATTAAAGAACTGAGAAAAATGTAACAGCATATAAAAAAGTTATAAATATTTTAAAATAGGAAGTTACTTTTCAGTCACCCTGTATATTAAGGGACATACATTAACGAACTGAGAAAAATGTAACTGCATATAAAATATTATAAATATTTTAAAATAGGGAGTTCCTTTTCAATCGCTCTGTATATTAAGGAACATACATTAAAGAACTGAGAAAAATGTAACAGCATATAAAAAAGTTATAAATATTTTAAAATAGGAAGTTACTTTTCAGTCACCCTGTATTATTTGATAATTTATGGTTAGGGTTTATGATTTGTTTATATGTGATTTAGTTTTTATTCTTCATTATATTGTTGGTTTTAAGAATTTTAGAAATAGAATTTTATCAGTGTTATGATTTCGCAATTTTGGAACGACATTAAAAAAAAAAAATTAAATAAAAAGATAAATTTTCTTACAACTTTGGCAATTCCATCCTTTGTATTTATTTTCACATTTTTGGTCAGGGCACGTGCCATCTTTTTTATCGCACTTGGAATTATCTTCACAATGACATATACCTTCACAATTTGAACCAAAAGTGCCAGGTGAACATTCTGGAAAGAAACAAAAGAACAAATATAAGTTTTATTGTAAAATATCCCGTCATTAATTAAGGAAAGTCTATGTATTGAAATATATAAGAGTAATACATCTTTTGTCTCACTCTATTTTATTATTATCTGTTTCTATTAATCAATTAACACACTTTGTATTCTAATGGATAATTACAATGGAATCCATCTTGGAAGAATCCGAAATTAACGTATGTATATATCATTTCTAATTAATGCGCACATAATTAATAAGTAAAGAAATCATAAAAGAAAGTGAACTCTAAAAAATATATAAGGGTAATAAAGATAATCTTTTTTTCTTACTTGACTTCATTATAATATGTTTCTATTCATCAATTAACACAATTTGTATTCTAATGGATAATTACAATGGAATCCATCTTGGAAGAATCCGAAATTAACGTATGTATATAATTTCTAATTAATGCGCACATAATTAATAAGTAAAACAAATAATCTTAAAAAAGTGAACCCTAAAACATTATGGATTGCGACAATTTTATATAGAAATATATTCCATTTTTATCAATCTACGTTAAGAGAAAACAATTGACAGGATATTCATTTTGGAATGACATTAAAAAATATATTTAAAAAGATAAATTTTCTTACGTTTTTGACAATTTTCCCCTTCGTATCCCTTTTCACATTTTTGATCAGGGCAACTTCCATCTTTTTTATTGCATTTGGAATTGTCCGCACAGTGACATGCTCTTCGACATTCATAGCCGTATGTATCTTTTGGACATTCTGAAAAATTCACAATGGCATGTAATCTGATCAATACAACTATTTATTATATAATGGCAAGTTCATTTCTGTTATATATATATATATATATATATATATATATATATATATATAATCTTATTATAATGGAGATTGTGTGTTTTTCTGTCTGTAACCGAAACTATGTCACTTCTCAAGTCACAATTTCCTTAGTTATTGACCTCACATTCTCCATGATTGTATTTTTATTCAAACCTCAGTTATTAATAAAATTGTTTTACATTGTTGGTCTCATCTATATACTAATGACATGCAAATGTATTTATATATATAACAAAATAGCGGTTTACTGTGTGAACGGGAAGGCTAATTTGCATATTGATATTAAAAATGTGATTTTAATAAATATGTGCTTAGTATTATTGGTTCCTAACTGTTTGGTTTTATTTTAATGAATATAAGCAAAAATCTTTTCAATGAATCTTAAATGAAATCCATTAACAAGAAAAATAGCTGTCATTTTATTCTTTACTTCCTCTTTTAACTAAATACTTAAATTAGAAAAAGTAACAATGAAAGACGAGAGTGATGGAAGAGTAAGATTCAGTTATTCTATTTTTCGATTCTACCCCCTCTGTTTCAAATCTTTTTTATCTGCATTCTTATTTAGTTTCATTAGCCTTTCTAATTTAATACAATATTTTAGTACATTAAAACTTAAATACTTGCACCCAGAGGGTGCATATATTTGCTAGTATATATAATGAACACAAATAGAAGGAATGTATTTTCATTATATGAAGTTCATGTCTCGAGGGTTCAGAAACTTTCGAGTGGCAATATATATTTATATATATATATAATATATATATATATAGAGAGAGAGAGAGAGGGGGGAGAGAGATTGAGAGAGAGAGAGAGAGGGAGAGAGATTGAGAGAGAGAGAGGGGGGAGAGAGAGGGGGTAGAGATTGAGAGAGAGATGGGGGGAGAGATTGAGTGAGTGAGAGGGGGGAGAGAGAGAGGGGAGATTGAGTGAGTGAGAGAAAGAGAGAGAGAGAGAGGGGAGAGAGATTGAGTGAGTGAGAGAAAGAGAGAGAAAGAGAGAGAAAGAGGTGGGGGAAATTAAATTCGATAAAATTTCCACCAATACAACTATTTATTATAAAAAGTTCAAATTCATTTTTGTTTGGAAGTCTTTTTGTCTTCTTTGAAATAAAATTTATAAAACTGTTTTTGTAAAATCCGTAACGTTTTGTGTATTGACCAAATACGCAAAGTTCATTTGTTGCTTCATTTAATAGTGACTTCCTACTTTAATTACTAAAGAAATTCCCCTAAAAAGTTATCAATCTATCTATCTATCTATCTATCTATCTAATTCAATATTCTTCTATCTATCTGTCTATCTGTCTATCTATCTATATTTGTCTGTCAGCCAGTTCATATCTATCTATCTCAATCTGTTCAGATATGTATATCTATCATTATATTTATTATCTACCTATCTATTTCTTTCTCTTTAACACCTCAGTCGCTGGAGCGTTCGCCTCTAAACCACAAGTTTCCTAGTTCGATATCGGCCATTGCCAAATCAGCGTTTGTGTAGCACAGGGATCTGTGCATTAAAGTAAGGAGCTGATGGTAGGTGTGGCGCTCCACCTCAGATATAAACATCTGTTTTAAATATTTATTAGAACAAAAATATACCATATTGCAACAAATGATATTTGAAAACAATCCTATGATTATTATATATATATATATACATAGGGTGTGTGTGTGTGTGAGAGAGAGAGAGAGGGGGGGCTGGGGCGGGAGAAAGAGAGGGAGAATATAGACACCTATTTTAAATACTTATTCGAACAAACTTGCTATATATATACACACAGGAGAGAGAGAGAGAGAGAGAGTGAGAGAGAGAGAGAGAGAGAGAGAGAGAGAGAGAGATAACGAGGTATAGTAGAAAGAAAGAAAGAAAGAAAGAAAGAAAATTGACAAAGTCTGAAGAAGAAAATATAAAGAAAAAGGAATGGATGAAAGAAAGAAAGAAAGAAAGAACGAAAGAAAGAAAGAAAGTGAAATAACGGAAGAACGAATTAATAAACGAAAGAAAGAGGGAGACATTAAAACAGGGAGAACAAAAATTAGCTATGCAATGATGCAGAAAGAGTGAAGGAGAGAGAGAGAGAGAGAGAGAGAGAGAGTAGAAGCAAACCAGTCTGATGCCCTGTAATGAAAAATGTTTGAACCTCTCTCAACTTTCTGCTACTCCTCTGAAGTTTCTAACACATTTATTCATTTGCTGCAATATCTTATTATAATGGAGATTGTGTGTTTTTCTGTCTGTAACCGAAACTATATTACTATACAAGTCACAATTCCCTTACTTATTTACATCACATTTACCATGATTTTATTTTTATTTATACCTCAATTATTAATAAAATTGCTTTACATTATTTATACTTTTGACCATATCTACATACTAATAACATGCAATTGTATTTATATATACAACAAAATAGCAGTTTACAGTATGAATGGGAAGGCTAATTTACATAATGATCTTAAAAATTTGATTTTAATAAATATATGCTTAGTATTATTGATTTCTAATTGTTTGGTTTTATCTTAATGAATATGAGCAAAAATCTCTTCAAGAAATCCCTTAACAAGAAGAAATAACTGTAATATTATTCTTTACTTCCTATTTTAACTAAACAGTTAAATTAGGCAAAATTACCAATGACGGGAGTAACGGAAAATGATGGAAGAGTTTCAAAGTTGTTCTATTTTTCAATCATACCCCCTCTGTTCCAAATCTTTTTATCTACATTCTTATTCAGTTTCATTAGCCTTTCTAATTTAATATGATATTTTATTATATTAAAACTTAAATACTTGCACCCGGAGGGTGCATATATTTGCTAGTAGATTCTAATTTCTTATGTTCAAAGGTCTTGTCGCTATTCCCCATTAGCTATCCAATTACCACCCTCCACAAAAAAAAAAAAAAAAAAAAAAAAATCTGTTCTGTAAGTATTTGGATAAAATAAAGCGACGACTTTCTTTTCAAAAAACGATTTAGAATATCAATGACAATTTTTTGGCCTTAGGAATTGAAAAGAACATGGTTTTCTTGTAAAGACAAAAACTTTGAACTTTGTCTTGGAATATTCTGATATAAAAACGGGAATATGTTTTAAAGGACAAATACTCGGTAAATATGAAAAGCAGATTTTCATACACACACACAGACACACAGAACACACACACACATATATATATATATATATATATATTAGTATATAATATAGTGTGTGATGTAGTTTTATGGTGTGAAGAAATTTGGGAAAAACGAAAAGTGTTCCAAAAAATAAGAAAATTTATTTATCAGCCTCGCTAAACGTTTCCGGTTTATCTTAAACCTTCACTTAGGCAACATTCTGCAAA
>CM042158.1:94320594-94325386 GCA_023376005.1 Doryteuthis pealeii | reverse complement strand
GAGAGAGAAGAGAGAGAGAGAGAGAGAGAGAGAGAGAGAGAGATAACGAGGTATAGTAGAAAGAAAGAAGAAGAAAGAAAAAAGAAAATTGACAAAGTCTGAAGAAGAAAAATTAAAGAAAAGGATGGATGAAAGAAAGAAAGAAAGAAAGAACGAAAGAAAGAAAGAAAGTGAAATAACGGAAGAACGAATTAATAAACGAAAGAAAGAGGGAGACATTAAACAGGGAGAACAAAAATTAGCTATGCAATGATGCAGAAAGAGGAAGAGAGAAGAGAGAGAGAGAGAGAGAGAGTAGAAGCAAACCAGTCTGATGCCCTGTAATGAAAATGTTTGAACTCTCTTCAACTTTCTGCTACTCTGAAGTTTTCTAACACATTTATTCATTTGCTGCAATATCTTATTATATGGAGATTGTGTGGTTTTCTGTCTGTAACCGAAACTATATTTAATAACAGTCACAATTCCTTACTTATTTACATCACATTTACCATGATTTTATTTTTATTATACCTCAATTATTAATAAAATTGCTTTACATTATTTATACTTTTGACCATATCTACATACTAATAACATGCAATTGTATTTATATATACAACAAAATAGCAGTTTACAGTATGAATGGGAAGGCTAATTTACATAATGATCTTAAAAATTTGATTTTAATAATATATGCTTAGTATTATTGATTTCTAATTGTTTGGTTTTATCTTAATGAATATGAAGCAAAAATCTCTTCAAGAAATCCCTTAACAAGAAGAAATAACTGTAATATTATTCTTTACTTCCTATTTTAACTAAACAGTTAAATTAGGCAAAATTACCAATGACGGGAGTAACGGAAAATGATGGAAGAGTTTTCAAAGTTGTTTCTATTTTTCATCATACCCCCTCTGTTCCAAATCTTTTTATCTACATTCTTATTCAGTTTCATTAGCCTTTCTAATTTAATATGATATTTTATTATATTAAAACTTAAATACTTGCACCCGGAGGGTGCATATATTTGTAGTAGATCTAATTTCTTATGTTCAAAGGTTCTTGTCGCTATTCCCATTAGCTATCCAATTACCACCCTCCACCAAAAAAAAAAAAAAAAAAAAATCTGTTCTGTAAGTATTTGGATAAAATAAGCGACGACTTTCTTTCAAAAAACGATTTAGAATATCAATGACCAATTTTTGGCCTTAGGAATTGAAAAGAACATGGTTTTCTTGTAAAAGACAAAAACTTTGAACTTTGTCTTGGAATATTCTGATATAAAAACGGAATATGTTTTAAAGGACAAATACTCGGTAAATATGAAAGCAGATTTTCATACACACACACAGACACACAGACACACACACACACATATATATATATATATATATAATATATATATATATATAGTGTGTGTGTGTGAAGAAATTTGGAAAACGAAGTGTTCCAAAAATAAGATAAATTTATTTATCGCCGCTTAAACGTTTCGGTTTATCTAAACCTTCATTAGGATTGATTATGGGATGAAGAAATTGATGTATGTTTTGTAAATGACAGGAATTAGAAATATATATATATAATATATATATATATAATATATATATATATGTGTGTGTGTGTGTTGTGTGTGTGTGTGTGTAAGGAAAAATAAAGGAAAGAAAATGCTGAATAGATAAAGTTGATTTTATTTTATTTTACTGATACGTGTTTCGACCAGGAGTTTATCCATGTACATATGCACTCTATCTATTATTATTTTAAATACAAAATAAAATAACAATAATAGAAAACTACATTTTTTTAGTATACAAGGAATAACGGCCTTCGTCAGAGTAAATTCACTGGATATAGATAGATAGATAGATAGATAGAGAGAGAGAGAGAAAGAGAGAGAGAGAGAGAGAGAGAGAGAGAGAGAGAGAGAGAGAGAGAAAGAAAGAGAGAGAATATAAACACTTATTTTAAATACTTATTTTAAATACTTATTTTCAATACTTACTTTCAATACTTATTTTAAATACTTATTTTAAATACTTATTTGAACAAAGTTGTTATAACAAAACTATACCATATTGCAACAAATGATAATTGAAAAACACAAACAGTTTATGATAAATGGATAAATAATTCTCCCCATTGGAAATTTAAAAAATAATTTAATTTACATATTTATACATTCTTTGATATAAGTAAAGAAATAGATATGCCTAAAAAGATGAAAAGAAAATTGGAGCCAAACTTGTCTTTTGTGCATTCTGAACAGATACCAAAATACAAATGAGAATCTAAAATATCACCTCCATAATTAAGAAAAGTATATTTATTCAAATATAAAGAAAGAAAGAAAAAGAAAGAGAAAAGAAACGGAAAATAAATAAATAAATAAATAAAGAACCGAAAAAGAAAGAAAGAGAAAAAAACAGAAAAAAAAGAAAGAGAAAAGAAAAGAAAGAAAGAAAGAAAGAAAGAAAGAAAGAAAGAAGAAAGAAAGAAAGAAAGAGAAAAGAAACGGAAAATAAATAAATAAATAAAGAACCGAAAAAGAAAGAAAGAGGAAAAAACAGAAAAAGAAAGAAAAAAGAAAGAGAAAGAAAGAAAGAAAAAGAAAGAGAAAAGAAACGGAAAATAAATAAATAAATAAATAGATAAAGAACCGAAAAAGAAAGAAAGAGAAAAAAACAGAAAAAGAAAGAGAAAAGAAAGAAAAACAAAGAGAAAAGAAACGGAAAATAAATATAGAAAGAAAGAAAGAACCGAAAAAGAAAGAAAGAGAAAAAACAGAAAAAAAAGAAAAAAGAAAGAGAAAAGAAAGAAAGAAAGAGAAAAGAAACGGAAAATAAATAAATTAAGAAAGAAGAAAGAACCGAAAAAGAAAGAAAGAGAAAACAGAAAAGAAAGAAAAAGAAAGAAAAAAGAAAGAAAAAGAAAGAGAAAAGAAACGGAAAATAAATAATAAATAATTAAAGAAGAACCGAAAAAGAAAGAAAGAGAAAAAAAAACAGAAAAGAAAGAGGAAAGAAAGAAAGAAAGAAAGAAAGAAAGAAAGAGAAAAGAAACGGAAAATAAATAAATGAATAAAGAAAGAACCGAAAAAGAAAGAAAGAAAAAAAAACAGAAAAGAAAGAGAAAAGAAAGAAAGAAAAAGAAAAGAAAGAGAAAAAGAAACGGAAAATAAATAAATAAAGAAAGAAAGAACCGAAAAAAGAAAGAGAAAAAAAACAGAAGAAGAAAGAGAAAACAAAGAAAGAAAGAGAGAAAGAAAAGAAAGAGAAAAAAAAAACGGAAAATAAAGAAAGAAAGAAAGAAAAAAGAACCGAAAAAGAAAGAAAGAACCGAAAAAGAAAGAAAGAGAAAAAAAAACAGAGAAAGAAAGAGAAAAAAACAGAAAAAGAAAGAGAAAAGAAAGAAAGAAAGAAAGAAAGAAAGAAAGAAAGAAGCAGTCATAAAGATTTCCATTTGTCTAATTTACCTTTATTACATTCTGTTGTTGTCCATCCAGGAGCACAACGACATATATACATGCAGTAGTCTGGATTATCACAATGACATCCTTCTTGGCATCTTTCTCCAAAACGTCCACTTGGACACTCTAAAAAATGTAAAATAATTTCTGATTAAAAGAAAAAAAAACTCTTCAAATTCAAAATTAAAACAAAAATTAACTTTAGATTCTCATACAATGATCTGTAAAAATATATATGTGGAATTACCGCCCTTGTCTGTCAAGGAAGTTCTGCTAATTACCACTAGATGACTCTGTTAATACTGTACATAACAAGAGAATATGAATGACACAACAGAATATTACGCATCATACAATCCCTTAAGCTTACTTGTTTATACACAGGCATATTTTATTTTACATAATCAACAACTGAGAAAAACATCTTAAAATTATAAGTCCCTTCCAAAAACTTTAATTTCTTTTATATTTTCCACACGCATATTTACAATAAGGACATTTCTACTTATAAACTCTCAGGAAAACCTACCTATAAATGTAAAATATTTACAATAGCATCCATCCTTGCAGTCTTTTTTACAATGTTTATTTGGTAACTCAATAAAACATTGTGTTTCGAATTATTGGGAATTCCATAGCTAGTTATCTCCCCCTGTCGCCAGGGGGCGAATGCCAACATCGTATGTTGGCGCCAAATACCAAAACTTAACTTATCAGAGAGCCGTTACAAACGAGAGACGTAAGAATAAACGTTCTCTCACTTAGCCCAAAATTAGGGCCTTCTTATCACGGAGCACCCACTGAGGGTAGTCGCGTAAACAGCGGTCCCTACACTTCATTCATCACTTAGCCCCAAACCAAGTCTTACTTATCGAAAATCAGTACTGGAGGAGAGAAGTAAAAACACCAAGCTCTCATTACCAAGCCCCCAAACCGGGCCCACTTATCACTGAACTTTACAACCAGCTCCCTTCTAAGGCATTGTATCTGCATACTGCATAAAGGCCGGTACTATTTCACACTTACTGAAGTACGAGAAACTACCTTGACGTAGCGTCTTATCTACATTTCCTACCGACGAGAAGAAAACCCTGTTATCACCATTACTCCAAGAAATTCCTCCTTCAGATAAGTCTCGTAGCAAATACCATTAAAATTTGCAACAAGTTTATGTAATTTTGTCAATACAAGTGTCTGTATTTACTTTCGTGTTTGTTCCTTCTTTGTCCGACAATTTGCCTACAACTACGGAGAAATAAGAGCTCCTTCGAAACCGTAAATACTCTTAGAATTTGCATAAACACAAATAATATATCTAATTGAAATAAGCACATTTATGTAATT
>CM042158.1:94300594-94315594 GCA_023376005.1 Doryteuthis pealeii | reverse complement strand
CAGCTTGAAGGGTCAAAACAATGACATCCATCTGTGCAGTCACTCCCCGAACGTCCACGTGGACATCCTAAACAAATGTAAAATAATTTCTGATTTATAAATGAAATATGCTAATCTGTTTTAGTCGAACATAGCGAAAAGATGAAAAGAACGAAAGAAAGAAAGAAAGGAAAAAAGGAAAAAAGAGCGAGAGAGAGTTAAATCAAGATTATTACACTTTTTTTGGAGGCGCGTGGGCTAGTGGTTAGAGTCGTGGAAAATGGACTCGTCGATTCGAGTTCAATTCCTAGACAAAGCTGTTGGCGTTTCACACAGCGCTAATACCCTTGGGAAAGGTATGAATCCATATATTCTCACTCCAGCAATGGGTTAAATAGTAGGGCAGACTGGGCCATTCAGCCTTGGGTAGGTAACCAGTCTAGGAGAGGGATAACTCTGAATTCAAAATTCCCTCCAGCTATGGGTTAAATAGTAGGGCAGACTGGGCCCTTCAGCCTTGGGTAGGTAACCAGTCTAGGAGAGGGATAACTCTGAATTCAAAATTCCCTCCAGCTATGGGTTAAATAGTAGGGCAGATTGGGCCCTTCAGCCTTGGGTAGGTAACCAGTCTAGGAGAGGGATAACTCTGAATTCAAAATTCCTGAGGTCGGTCGTTGATTGGGTTTGTGGCAACCTTTGATGCACCAATTCTTTCCTATTGACTGTGCCAAAAAGTGTGGATGGTCCAACACAAGCCTTCACCACTATAAACAAATCACTGTGTGGATGTTCATTGTATGAACACTCATACGTCGATCGACGGAAGAGTCCATCATTATACTTTTTACATATTGAACTATTTTGAAATAGCTCTTAAGTAAATATATCAAACTTTGCAATAATCAAATTATCATACTGTGGTATATCCACAGGTCCTGCTAGATGAAAAAAGGAGATAATTTTTTTAAAAAAACAACAAATTTTCTTACGTTTTTGGCAGTCTTTTCCAGTATATCCCTTTTCGCATTTTTGATCGGTACAGCTGCCATCAATTTTACTGCATTTGGAATTGTCTTTACAATTACATGTGCCTTCACACTTTGAGCCAAAAGTGCCTGCTGGGCATTCTGAAAAGAAACAAAATAGCAAAAGTAAGTTTTCTTGTAAAATATCCCGTCCTTAATCAAGAAATTCCCGTGTATTGAAATATATAAGAATAATAAAGATAATCATTTGTCTTACTTGGCTCCATTAAAATTTGTTTCTATTCACAATGACATCCATCAAATGAATAAATAAGCATGTATATATAAATTCTGAATCACACACACACACCTACCTATGTACCGATATATATATATATATATATATATATATATATATATATATATAAAGTGTAACCACATTTTATAGGCCCTACGATTGTCTTTTATGTATATGAGACACATAGGTGGAATCCATATTCCAATATATATATTATATATATATATATATATATATATATTATTATACTAAAGCTAAGTTAATCACTTTTTATTTCCTAAAGGCTTTTTTACTGTTTTGTTTAATGACACAAAATTCATACTAAAATATATCTTGCTTTTAGGATAGAGTTATGTTTGAAAAAGAACCCATTTTAATTGGTTTTAATTAGTCGTAATTAGCAATCAAGTAAAAAAAAAATGACGCGTCTCTCACTCACATTCAGCATATTACTTTCAACCTCTCTATCTTGATTAACCCCTACTTATGTTTTTGATAATTGTTTTTCATCAACAATAACCTCCCATACAAAAATAGGCCGTGACATTTTCTCTTTGTCATTTGTTTTTTGTAAACAAATTAATAAGAATTTTTTTTAGATCGTCTTTTTTCTGTGTGTTTAGACAAAGAAGTAAAAGATATTTCATTTAAAAGTATGCTGTTAAAAAACGCCTCCGTCCAGGTCGACGGCCTACAGACAAGTACCGGGGTTTGATTCTCCCGCCAACAACGTATTGGCAATTCGCCCTCTAGTGGCAGGGGAAGATAATTCTCTATCAGATTTCCAATAGGTTAGGCAAAAAGAATCTAAGAGACGGAAAGCCTAAAAATGACCACATTCTTTTAAAGAAGACATTCGTTCACATTCGGGATTATCATCATCTGCACACAATCCCACATATTAGAAAGATGGTCTACAAATGGAATATATATAGTATAATGGTATACGCAGGAATAACCTACTCGAGTTTCACCATAAGGATCTTCTGTATTTGAGTGTATTTATTGATTTTTGTAATTGATTTCTAAAAAGAAACTGTTATGGGCCTTAAAAATCTAAATGATGTTTGTTTTTTACTCTGCCTATACAAAAAAGAGCAGTTATTTTTACGATATATTTGAGTAAATTCGACTGAAAATAATAGTTTAAAAAGTATGAAAAATAAATTACATGTGTAATATTATTTTCTTTTTTTTTTTTTTTTTTTTTTTACTGATGTTACTACTTTTCGACTTAGTTAAAAAGTTGACCATAAATAATCGATTTAATTAATTCTAATTCGTTTTTAAAATGAGCAATTGGCAGTGCCTATTTTATAATATTATTTTCGATCAATTTTGCTCAAATATATTGAAAACATGCCTGCCTTTTTATGTATTTACAGACTAAAAAACAATTTTTAGGATTTTTAGGCTTTTAACAGATTCTTCTTAAAAATCAATATCAAAAAATAATTAATACACTAATTACGAAAGAATTAATAACTTTCATCGTGTGTGAAAACTACATTTATTACTTCATTTACATAAATTGATATACATATATATATATATATATATATATATATATATATATATATATATAAGTATGAAAAGGTGGAATGAAAACATCACACAATGCTGTTAACGAGAAAACAATTTATAATATAATCATAGCTGATACTGATCAATATTTCGATTTTACAAAAATCATCATCAGAGCTCATTCACTCCGTAGTTGTTTGGCTCGGAGAAGAATGGACCGACATATATATGGCGCGAATGCCCACATTGGTGAATAATGTAACAACTTTCGTTCTTTTTTTGCAGTATTAGGGTTTTTTGTTTGTGAACTGATTTGACATTCTTCTCCGAGCCAAACAACTACGGAGTGAATGAGCTCTGATGGTGATTTTTGTAAAATCGAAATATTGATCAGTATCAGCTATGATTATATTATAAATTGTTTTCTCTTTAACAGCATTGTGAGATGTTTTCATTCCACCTTTTCATACTCATATTGTCGGATTCATTTCCTTTCTTTTAACTTATATATATATATATATATATATATATATATAGAGAGAGAGAGAGAGAGAGAGAGAGAGAGCAGGGGGATACATTCCATAAATTTCAAATAATACAACCATTTATTATAAAAAGGTCAAATTCAATTCTGTTTTTAATTTTTTTTATATAAGTAAAGAAATAGATATGTCTAAAAAAAATTAAAAGAAAATTCTAGCCAAACTTACTTTTTGTGCATTGTGAACAGACAAAAACACAAATGAGAATCTTAAAATCAACTAAAATATCAACTCCTCAACTAAGCAAAGTAGATTTATTTAAATATGTAATAAATAATATAATTAATATAATATAAATGTAATCAAGATTATAATTTGTCTTACCTTCGTCACAGCCAGTTCCTGTCCACCCAGGAGTACAGTCACATGTTTCCGATGGACAGTGTGAAGGGTCAGAACAATGACAACCAACTTTGCAGTCACGACCCCCACGTTTATGTGGACACACTAAACAAATGTAAAATAAATTCTGATTAGTAGATAAAGAAAAAAACTCTTCCCATTCAGATGCCAGCTAACACCTTTACGCCGAGGTTGGTCAGATATAGATTTTTACCTTATATATATTTACCAAACCCTCCGCACGAGCAGGATGTGACACAAGGTCAATTTTTTAAGCCGAGTTCAGCAGGTTTGAATTCAGAGTTTTCCTTCTCCTAGACCGGTTGCCTAACCAAGGTTAAAGAACCCAGTCTGTCCTACTATTTACCCATAGCTGGAGGGATAGGGTATTATCGAAGCTCTTCGCTACGGCCTTCTGTTAAGTTCGGATATGATGGACTTCTGCTTGCGTCCGACTCCGATTCTGGTTGTCTGTTGAAGTATAGTAGGAGCGACCTTTTGTTCGATCTGTCTCCGGTGAGTGTTGATTCAGAAGAGGCATGAGTTTGCTTATTTGGCTTTGCCGCCAAAGTATGCTGGCTCATGATTGGTTGGTTTGAAACAGAGGCTCGCAGACAAGGGACGATAACCCCATACCCCAGAATTCTTAATACCTTCCCTCCTTTCTCGACTGGTTGGATTTGGAAGGACACAGGCTCCCTGTCATTGTGGGATGTGTAACGTATGTAGGCCGGATGAGGTTATCCTGTGAAGGAGACTCGAACTCCGACCGCAACAGTTAAAATACTTAAGGATCCTTCACAATTTTAAGGAGGTGAACATCAATGACGTGGAGGACACTAAAAATTTCCAAGGGGCCAGGGTATTAACTGCAATTTGGTAGGACCGAGGGTCTGAGGCAGCTATGGATATGATTGGTGAGGCTACTCACTCTCACTCTCCCCCCTTCTCTCTCTCTCTTCGTAAGAGGAAAGAAATATGTTTATCAAATAGTCCCTTTATACGTACGCCCCTTCCTATACGGGACTTTAAAACTAATTTTTCGGTGGGATATCGGGGGTCTCGCTCTTGACAATTCGATCCCTACATAGATGGTATTATGTTCAATGAACCAGACCGTCGGTATCCTGATTCCCGTTATGTTTAGCCCAAGGCCTCATATAAACATCACGGATTTAAGGTTAGTAAGTGTGAATTCTCTCGTCTCAGATCTGACTCTAAGTTTAAAATGTTATATTTTTAGATTCTAAAAATAAATATCTATTTAATGCAAACCTTATTTTAGGTGCAAAAAGTCATAAGCTTTGAAGAAAAACTCTCTTGAAAATGTAGCCCCCCCCCTCTTTTTAAACAGAAAAAATATCGATGTATAATTTTTTCTTTTATAAGATAATAGCTAATTAAATCATTATCGAAATGGGTAAAAAAGAAATCTCCAAAAAATTGATTATCTATTATTTTTTACATTTTATTTTTCGATTTTCGGTACTTATTTTCTCATAGAAAAGCCACCGTAATAAAATTATTTTTGTTTCTATTCATCACTTCGGTCTTTTATCTCTTTATTTATATTAGAAAAATATAATACCAACTTTTTAAAAAAGTGACGCCCCCAACATAAGGGGGGGGGGGTCAAAATTAAGTGATCTGAAAAAATGAGAAAGTTTTGAAATTTTAAACTTTGTCACTTTGAGTACTTCGAATGGGGTTATAGGATGATATGTATTGCTTACAATAGACCCATTTTGACTCCCAATTTTATGAAGGTATTCTGTTTGTTCGTAAGGATTTTCGAAATTATGATCACAGATTTTTCTGGGTAGAAATTAAGTTGGTTCGTTTGTTGAATGACTTTCACGGCATATCATTCATTGGGTTATTTTATGCAGAAGAAATTTGTTTGTTCATTCTTGATGGATATTCAATTTTTTTCTTTTTTAAACTCAATTTGTTAAAAAAAAATTTTGAAATAATTTTTCTATTTAACCCATAGATGGGACCCAAACAGGTACTACCACTCCGGGTCAGAGTGGATCTGGGAGTAATGATGATGAAGAAGTACTCCTCACTCTTCAGAACTCCGGAATTGTAACTTCACCATCAGATAGAATTTAAAGTCATACCCAGGACATGAACACCTTCAGCCACCGTCTTCTAGCACATATATGATAAAAAGGGTTAGGGCTAACCATAAGGGTATAAAGATTAGGACAATCATATAGGTGATAGAGCTTGATGTAACCGACTGATTGATCGGAGAGGGTGTTTCCAACCGCCCGTCTAGCATAAGTAAGGGCCAAAGTGGAGTATTGCATTTCTTGGACTGCACATCTACCAGGGTTCCATCCTTAAGCATCACGGGTCGCCACCCACATCCAACAAGTAGCTGGGAATCCGCTTGTTCATAGGGCTGCCTTTCAGTCTCGTCACAATATTGTTAAAAGGAAACAAAACTTTAATCCGTCGAGGAAAAGGGTTCAAGAGGGAAGACTTTAAATCAGTCATTTTGGAGCTGATGAATCAACAATAACAGCGGTACAAAGAAGGACTTTTCTCTCAACAGGATATTCAACAACAACAACAACAACACCAGCAGCAGGAGGAAAAGGAGGAGGAGGTGGAGGAAGAGGAGGAATATTGATTTTAGAACTATTTTTTTAAAATGATGCGTTTAAAATGGTTAGTTTTCTTACCTTTTTGGCAATTCCAGTCAAAGTATCCATTTTCACAATTGTCATCAAAGCACCTGCCACTTCTTTTATCGCATTTAGAATTATCTGCACAGTGACATGAACTATCACAATTCGAGCCAAAAGTGCTCATTGGACATTCTAAAAAAGAAACAAAATAATTGTCATATAGTACCTAAATGAGGAGAATGGAATCATCTCTCTTTCCTATAAATAATGTCTGCTGAAACATCGGGAGAGAAACAACGAGATCTTTTTTTTTTTTGAATAAATTGGATTACCTGTATTTTCAGCATTTGACCAGCGTGACAATTTTGTCTTATTCCGACGGATTTAATCTTTTTGCACTGATTTAGACTTTTACCTTATAAGGACTAGCAAGAATATGCGCCTTCTGGGGGTAAGTATTTAAGTGTTAATGTAATGAAATATGTTAAATTTGAAAGATTAACGAAATTAAATTAGAACTCATATAAAACATTACACTTATTCTAATTATATTTTAATTGGTTTCTATTAAAATTATTCATAGGATTAATTTTGATATGATGGAGAATAAAACACTAATATTAGGAATCAATATCACCAAGTAATTATTTATTAAACCCGGTTTTGCTAGTTCTCTTAATGAAGTTAAAATTAATAAAAGTAATAAATAATTAAGTAATTAAATAATTAATAGAATTAAAAGTAATCCCGATAATCATTTGTCTTCATTTCAATGTGTTGAGGAAAAAAGTTCAGGATGGAAGACTTTAAATCAGTCATGTTGGAGCTGATGAATCAACAATAACAGCGGTACAAATAAGGACTTTTCTGTCAACAGGAGATTCAACAACGACAACAACAACAACAACAGCAGCTGCAGGAGGAGGAGGAGTTTCAACAATATTGATTTTAGAAGTACATTAAAAAATGTTACGTTTAAAAAGATGAATGTTCTTACCTTCTTGGCAATTCCATCCTGTGTACCCCTTTTCACATTTTTGGTCAGAACATGTGCCATCTTTTTTATTGCATTTGGAATTATCCGCACAGTGACACATACCATAACAATTCGAGTTAAAAGCGCCTGTTTGACATTCTGAAAAGAAACAAAATTAAAAATGCAATTTTTGATGTAAAATATCCGCTCTTTAATTAAGGAAAGTCCATGTATTGAAATATGTCTTATCATAATGGAGATTCGATGCATGTCTGTAACTGAAACTACGTCACTGCGCACGTCACAATACCCACAAGAATTAAACTTGGTTATCAATGTGTATTTAATTCAAAGTCCAAATCATTAATACAAAGAATTAATCTTAATTATTTACGACGTCTCTTTGAAAATCTAAGTTAGATTTGCTTCAAAACAGCCCATGTTATTAATACACTTAAATCTTGCAATGTGTCTTATAAATCACTAAGAAATAATGGTATACAAAATATATGATGTGGTTAATTTCCGTATAAGTTTCAACAAAACCGGGTTTAATAAATAAATACTTGGTTTTATTGATCTCTAATATCATTGTTTTATTCTTAAACGTATTAAAACCAAAACTATGAATAATTTTATATAGAAACCAATTGAAACATAATTTAAAAGAATGTAATAGGATATTCAACAACAACAACAACAACAACAACAACAACAGCAGCAGCAGAAGCAGCAGGCGGAGGAGGAGTTTCAACAATATTTATTTTAATACTACATTAAAAAACGATACGTTTAAAAAGATGAATGTTCTTACCCTCTTGGCAATTCCATCCTTTGTATCCCCTTGCACATGTTTGGTAAGAGCATCTGCCATCTGTTTTATCGCATTTGGAATTGTCCGCACAGTGACAGGTCTCCCTACAATAATAGCCAAAAGTGCCCCTTTGACATTCTGAAAAGAAACAAAATAACAAATGAAAGTTTTATTGTAAAAAAAAAAATGTTATTCAAGAAACGTCCATAAATTGATTTATATCTTATAATAATGGTGATTCCGTCTCTGTCTGCATCTGAAACTACGTCTCTGCTCACGTCACAATACCCATAGGAATTGCGCCAGGTTATCAAAGTTTATTTAATTTATAGACCAAATCATTAATGCATAGAATCAGTCTTATTTATTATCGATGTCTCTATGAAAATCTGAGTTATATTTGCCTCAAAATAGTCCATGTTATTAATGCATTTAAAATCCTGCAATGTGTCTTATATATCACTAAGAAATAATGTTTTACAAAATGTATGGTGTGGTTGATTTACATACTGGTTTCAACAAAACCGGGGTTAATAAATAAATAATTGGTTTTATTGATCTTTAATATCATTGTTTTATTCTTCAACGTATTAAAACCAAAACTATGAATAATTTTATATAGAAACCAATTAAGATATAATTCAAAAGAATGTAATATGATATTCATCGTATTAAAATCAATCCTATGAATAATTTTATATAGAAATCAATCAAAATATAATTTAAAAGAATGAAATCTTTTTACATACCTTCTTATTTAATTTCGTTAGACATTCAAATTTAATATATTTGATTACTTTAAAACTAAAATACTTACGCCCGAGGACGCATATTGTTGCTAGTTCTCTTGATGAAGTTAAAATTAATAAAAGTAATAAATAATTAAGTAATTAATAGAATTAAAAGTAATCCCGATAATCATTTGTCTCCATTTCAATTTCAATGATGAATCAACAATAGCAGCGACACAAAGAAGGATTTTTACTGTACGCTGTTCGTGTTCTTGACACCAATACATTATTCTGTATACTAGACATGAGACTTTGATGAGTTGAGCACTGCACACAATAAATTTCACTGTTAATCTTATTATAATGGAGATTGTGTGTTTTTCTGTCTGTAACCGAAACTATATTCCTACTCAAGTCACAATTCTTTTAGTTATTGACATCACATTCTCCATGATTTTATTTTTATCTAAACCTCAATTATTAATAAAATTGTCTTACATTATTAATACTGTTAACTATGTCTACATACTGACAATATGCAATTATATTTATATATACAACAAAATAGCGGTTTACAGTGTGAACGGGAAGGCTAATTTGCATATTAATATTTAAAAAATCGAATTTAATAAATATATGCTTAGTATTATTGATTTCTAACTGTTTGGTTTTATTTTAATGAATATAAGCAAAAAATCTCTTCAATGAATCTGAAATGAAATCCATTAACAAGAAAAAATAACTGTTATTTTATTCTTTACTTCCTCTTATAACTAAATACGTAAATTAGAAAAAATAACAATGAAAGACGAGAGTGATGGAAGAGTAAGTTTCAGTTGTTCCATTTTTTATCATACTCCCTCTGTTTCAAATATTTTATAATACTCCCTCTGTTTCAAATCTTTTTATCTGTATTCTTATTTAGTTTCATTAGCCTTTCTAATTTAATACAATATTTTATTACACTAAAACTTAAATACTTGCACCCGGAGGGTGCATATATTTGCTAGTAAAATTAAAAAATTAAAATAAAAAACTTCATCATCATCAGCAGCAGCAAGTGTTTCAACAATATTGATTTTAGAAGTACATTAAAAAATGTTACGTTTAAAGAGATGAATGTTCTTACCTTCCTGGCAATTCCATCCTGTGTACCCCTTTTCACATTTTTGGTCAGAGCAAGTGCCATCTTTTTTATTGCATTTGGAATTATCCGCACAGTGACATGTCCCCTTACAATCAGAGCCAAATGTGCCTGTTGAGCATTCTGAAAAGAATCAAAGACTACAAATGCAAGTTTTGTTGTAAAACATCATCTACTTAATCAGGTTTTTTTTTCTGCAGATTTTTTTAGTTTGGTTTGTTTTACGGCATATCAACCTCAGTGGGTCATTTAATGCCGATAAAGTTTTGAAATAAATCAATTCTTAATGGATAATACAATTTTTTTATAAATACATTTTACTATTTAACCCATAGATGGGACCCTAACAGGTACTACCACTCCGGGTCAGAGTGGACCAGGGAGCAATGGTGATGAAGGGGTTCTCCACATTCCCCAAACCTCCAGAACTGGAACCTCACCATCAGATAGAGTTTAATGTCATTCCCATGACATGTGGACCCGCAGCCACCACCTTCTAGCACCCATATGATAAAAAGGGGTTGGGGCTTGCCATAAACTTAATCAGGGACAATTCATGTATTAAATCATATCCTATTATAATTGATGTTATATACTCATTCTCTGATGGGTATATATATTATATATATATATATATATATAATGTGTGTGTGTGTGTGTGTGTGTGTGTGTGTACGTGTGCGTGCGTGTATATATATATATATATATATATATATATTATGGATTCTCTTGTCGATTTTCGACGCATGAGGGTTCACACACACAATGAACAGCCACACAGTGATTTGTTTATTGTGGTGAAGGCTTGTGTTGGACCATCCACACTTTTTGGCACAGTCAATAGGAAAGAATTGGTGCATCAAGGGTTGCCACAAACCCAATCAACGACCGACCTCAGGAATTTTGAATTCAGAGTTATCCCTCTCCTGGACTAGTTACCTACTCAAGGTTGAAGGGCCCAATCTGCCCTACTATTTAACCCATAGCTGGAGGGAATTTTGAATTCAGAGTTATCCCTCTCCTAGACTGGTTACCTACCCAATATATATATATATATATATATATATAGTAGCAACGCCATTGCTACTACATCCGGGCATTCCTAAGCATATGACTCGGCCATAGCCGAACACTTGTCATCTATAAATGCTTGTAGGGCCGACTATACTGACGAGTGTTCCTCCGTCTTGCAAAGAGCTAGGTCTAAACAGCACCTAACCATTCTTGAAGCTGCTTATATTTCATTCTTTCGCCCCACTCTGTGCAGGCAACAACCCAAACACTCCCTTTAGTTGTTGGGAGATATCTCCAACCCTGGTTCGACCTGAGGATTTTATATTATATATATATATATATATATATATATATATATATATATATATATATATATATATCCCCCCTTTTTGTCCCCCTCTGGCTCACCTCCATTTGTTCTTAAAGAATATTTCTTATACAATCTGACTTTTATTCGTCGCCGGTGTTTATACTTGAAAAAGAACCGGTCGAAAAGGCATTCGTATTCCCTTTATTTTATATTTTATTTTATAATAAAATATTACCATCTTATAATTGTATGATCTCCCTACATACATATGATTCCTCCAATTCTAGTACTATATAAGTTTTTCTGTACCAAATATATATATATTATATATATATATATATATATATATATATACATATATATATATATATATATATGAGTATGAAAAGGTGGAATGAAAACATCACACAATGCTGTTAAAGAGAAAACAATTTACTGATCAATATTTCGATTTTACAAAAATCATCACCAGAGCTCATTCACTCCGTGGTTGTTTGGGTCGGAGAATAATGTCAAATCAGTTCACAAACAAAAAAAAAAAACCAAATTCTGAAAAAAAGAACGAAAGTTGTTACATTATTCACCAATGTGGGCATTCGCGCCATATATATGTCGGTCATGTCGCTATGTATACCTTTTTGTCGGTAAACTACATATCGACATGACCGACATATATATGGCGCGAATGCCCACATTGGTGAATAATGTAACAACTTTCGTTCTTTTTTGCAGAATTAGGGTTTTTTTGTTTGTGAACTGATTTGACATTCTTCTCCGACCCAAACAACCATGGAGTGAATGAGCTCTGATGATGATTTTTGTAAAATCGAAATATTGAACAGTATCAGCTATGATTATATTATAAATTATTTTCTCTTCAACAGCATTGTGTGATGTTTTCATTCCACCTTTTCATACTCATATTGTCGGATTCATTTCCTTTCTTTTAACTTATATATATATATATATATATGAAAAGAAAATATTTTTAAAATATAACAAACACAGGGTGTTACGATCAGGAAACATTTTTTAGTGTCAATACTTAAGTATTTCGGTATTTTATACCATCTTCAGGACACTGTTAGGTGAGGAACAAAATGAAAGATGTTAAGTGTGTAGTGGTTGTGTGAATCTGATGCTATTAACCGTTAATTTTCATATGCGCGTTTGTTTACGAAAAGCAAATGACGTGATCAATGCATGTGCAAAAATGGAAGGCGAAGAATATATAATGGCGCATGCTTTAACGTGAATAAGCGGAGAACGAAAAGTTAATAAAGATATGTCGTATATCATATGGAATATTAATGTTAGAAAAATAAGAACATTAAAACAATATATAAATACATATATTCCATATATACGTATATTCACATATAATCATACATAGACCTATATATATATATATATATATATATATATATATATATGCATATACACATATATATACACACACACACACAATATATATATATATATATATATATATATAAATGGAAATATCCTCCATATTATGTAGAAAAATATTGGTTGGCTGGTTGGTTGGTTGGTTGGTTGGTTGGATTTACAGCATGTTAATCTTCAATCATATTTTTATTCATTCTTGTTGGGTATTCAATTTTTAGACTATTTAAAAAAAATCTATTCAACCCATAAATTGGATCCTAACAGGTTCTGCTACTTCGGATCAGAATGGACATGGGAATAATGGTGATGAAGGGGTACTCCACTCTACCCCAAAGCTCCAGAATTGGAACTTCACAAC
Source organism: Doryteuthis pealeii (assembly GCA_023376005.1). NCBI lineage: Eukaryota > Metazoa > Mollusca > Cephalopoda > Myopsida > Loliginidae > Doryteuthis > Doryteuthis pealeii. Next base: position 94,302,548 of record CM042158.1, on the reverse strand, counting down.
TAGATACAGTTTACCGTCACATCCACGACACTAAGACCCTCAATGCAATTAAAAGAAGTTAGGGAATATCCGGGTACCAAATAAACTAGATATGTCCCAAGTATTTAAATATTTGAAATGATTAGATTTTACACACACACACACACACACACACACACACACACTTGCATACACACACAGAGAAACACTCGCAAAACACAAACATTTGCACACCACACACACACACACACACACACACACACACAGACGGACGGACCCATGGATACAAACGTATAACTTATAATTCAAATATTAAGAAAATATCCGGTTTTTGAATATAGTGGATATTATTATAGGTTGGTAAGCCAAAGGGCAAACGGCACTAGGGTGGTGCTGGTTTTGCCATGAATACAAGACTGGCAAAGTATTTTGGAGTTTCCATCTAGCATTAATGATCGCAAAAAAAAATAGCATATCCATTTGCCGTATGGACGTTATGCAAGCTTATTTTCTGCCCCAACCCTTCAAGCTGATGAGGAGACTGTCATGATTTTATGAAGACCTTTGTACTGCTATTGTCTCCATGCAAAGGAGATAAGTTGATCATTACTTGGAGATTTTAATGCACACACAATTTTGGAGATATGGAATGCATTTGGCGTTATGGTATTGGTAAAGTAAATGCAAATAGACTAAACTACTTGAGTTCTGTTCTGAGCTCAATTTAATTATTTGCAATACCCTTTTCTGGCAAAAACTTAAACATAAAATTACTTGGGCCCAACTAAGATCAAAACATGGCCATATTATAGACTTCATCATAACCCGTCACCGTGATATTAGTGATGTCTGTAATGTACGTGTTATGCATAGTGCAGAGTGCAACACGGATCACAGTGTAGTGCGAGGAAAATTTAAACTCCATGTTCGCAAAAAGAATCGAATGCCTGGAGTAAAAACACCAAAGTGCATACATTTAAACAAAGTCAAGCAAATTAATGTGAATGAAAGACTGATTAAACATCTTGACAATCTGGAGTTTAATGGCACATGGGATAACTTTAGAGACCAAGTTTATTCAACTGGTGCAGCTGTACTTGGATTTAGAGTGAGGAAACATCAATTTGCCATCAGTCAATTACTGGAAAAGAAAAGAACATGTTTTATAAGTACACTTCATAGTAAGTCCTCTCTCCAACCATCTACCCTGAAGGATTATACTATAGTGTTTATAATATAGTGTATATTTATAATATAGTGTATATTTATAATATAGTGTATATTTATAATATAGTGTATATTTATAATATAGTGTATATTTTCATCTTCAAAAATTGAAATAATCAAATTTCACTATTCAGACTGGATATACACAAACACTTGCACAAACACCCAAACACTTGCACAGGCACACTTGCACACACATACACACACACACACACACACACAAAACACTTGCACACACACACACACACACTTGCACACTCACAAACACGCACACACACAATGATTCATTCATTGTTCAATAAATTTTCTATCTTTAAAATTTTGCAATCATCTGATTTCATTCTGTTAGCCTAAAGTCGGCATCAGCCAGACAGCGAGGAAGTCTATCCCCCTTTCACTAGCGCTAGACCAAGGAGATTATTTTGGCATCTGAGGTGGGGCGCCACACCTACCATCAGCTCCTTTAAATACTTATATGAATATATAATTATAAACATATATATATATATATATATATATATATATATATATATATATATATATATATATGAATATATAAATATATATATGAATATATAAAGATATAAATTATATAAATAATACATTCTATGAAGAATATATATATATATATATATACTATATATATTATATATATATATATATAAATACATAAATAATACTATATATATATATATATATATATATATATATATATATATATAAATAAAAAAAAAATATATATATATAT
>CM042158.1:94293094-94295594 GCA_023376005.1 Doryteuthis pealeii | reverse complement strand
TAACGAGTTGGGAAAATACTTACTCTGCCTTTAGATTTCGATAAATCTTAATCGCAAGCCTATTCTATCAAGCATAATATTATTATAGACACTATGTTTAAATATCACAACGGTTGCATTGGTGAAATTTAAATGTAATGTGTCTATTCGAAAACTATTGTTTTAATTTAGTATTATTTGTAAAAACTATTTTGGGAAGAGAAAAAAAAACCACAAACAACAACCAACCAACCCCCCCCCCAAAAAAAAAACCAAAGCAAACAAACAAAATAAATCAGTGAAAAGCAAATTTTTAAAAGTAAATAAATTGTAAATCGAAAAAGTTTAATTTTCTAAAATTCTTAGCTTCTTACGGTAAGAACATTTTTTTACTTAGCTTCTTCGTTAAAAAAAACCCACATTTTTTCATTGTAACTCGACGAAGAAATGAATTCAAGTTTTTGTGTACATGTGTATATATATATATATGTATATGAAAATAAAATGGAAATTAACCCGACAGTGTGAATATGATAAAATGAAAAAAACAAAGGATGTTTACAACTGCATGGGCTCATCAGGAAAGAGTGTGCAAACCGTTTCGGGGCCTATCTCTCGACGGTTTAAAAAAGCAACACCGGCCCATCTTCACTAATATGAGGACCCTCGCAATATCATGCATCGACCGCACGTGGGTCGGTCAATCAACAAAAAATAAGACGGGAAAAATGACCGTTAGCAAAAACAGAACGCTGCTAGTCAAATGTTGGAATTAATCAAAAAAATGCGCTGTCTATATTAAAAATAAAATGAATTTTACTTAAAAATAAAATGAATTTTATTTAAAAATAAAATGAACCTTATTTTTAATTTTAAAAATAATCAGAAGCATTATAGTTATAAAATAAGACTCAAAAAAGTCTGGTGTAGAGTTATTTAAAAAAGTGTAAATTTGTATAAAAAGTGTATATGTATATATGTATGTTTCTTAGAAGCAAATATAATCATGTTTAGCAATAATTAATTTGACCTGAAGATAAACGTTCAGCTGACAAAATTATCGAACAAAATATTTACTCGACCCGTTCACTATGGGTAGATGTGATACTAGGTTACAAGTTTGGAGCTTCCAGTGAGGACCGAACTAGATATTCAGCAGTAATTAATCTTATCTTATGAGTCAAGTTATACTTCAGAAAATGTCATTGAGAAATAAAATCTCAAATACAATTTAATATGTTTATAATGAGGAAAAGTACAAACTTAACTTTGATTTTTATTGATGAAATGATATAATTAGAATTAAAATATTTTCAAAATGAAACGAGATAAGAAAAAGTATAAAGGAATATATATATATATATATATATATATATATATATATATATATATATATATATATATATATTCTTTGTTAGGGCACCAAGTTCTTGGTACAAGTGATTCTAGGCTGGTCCTATTCTCTACCAGTAGTTTGTTGTAGAGTTAAGGTTCCGTATGAGAGCTCAATGTTCAATTTTTATAAACAGACCAAATATATTTGTAAATAAAAGGCCTTGAATACCATGGTATTTAAAGCCTTTTTATTCACTAATATATATATATATATATATATATATATATATATATGTGTGTGTGTGTGGTGTGTGTGTGTGTGTGTGTGTGTGTGTGTGTGTGTGTGTGTGTGTGTGTCTGTGTTTAATTTTAATTCAATGGAAATTATAACGTATCTGTGAATTTTTCGTTATTTTCTTGGTACAAGGTGATTCTAGGCTGGTCCTATTCTCTACCAGTAGTTTGTTGTAGAGTTAAGGTTCCGTATGAGAGCTCAATGTTCAATTTTATAAACAGAGCAAATTTATTTGTGAATAAAAAGGCCTTGAATACCATGGTATTTAAAGCCTTTTATTTATATATATATATATATATATATATATATATATATATATATATATATATATTATATTTTTTTTTGAAGGCAAAATAATGCAGATTCATGTTGAAAAACATATTTATTGAAGAATTCTTAATTTTCGGATAAAAATCCATCTTCAGAGAATTTATTATAGAGTTGAAAATGTTCCATCTGTGTTTTTTTTTTTTTTTTAAATTTAAAAAAAAAAAAAAAAAAAAAAACACAGATGGAACATTTTCAACTCTATAATAAATTCTCTGAAGATGGATTTTTATCCGAAAATTAAGAATTCTTCAATAAATATGTTTTCAACATGAATCTGCATTATTTTGCCTTCAAAAAAAAAAAAAAAATCATATTTTAAAATGGTGCTTCTATTTTACTATAAAAACGAGCGAAAAAAAAAATTCTCTCTCTATATATATATATATATGTGTGTGTGTGTGTGTGTGTGTGTGTGTGTGTGTGTGTATGTGTGTGTGTGTGTGTGTGTATTTAATCTTAATTCAATGGAAATTATAACGTATCTGTGAATTTTTTGTTAATATATTTTCAGGTACTGCGTTGAATTTTGTTGGTTTGGTAAAATATACAATGTTCTTTGAA
>CM042158.1:94270594-94288094 GCA_023376005.1 Doryteuthis pealeii | reverse complement strand
ACACTTATTACAGAAACAGAATTTACCATACTGTCTGGTAAACAAAATCTAAAGGATACTTAATAGTTTTAGACAACATTATCTTCTATTTTTCTTCAGTAATTGTATAGAAATTAAGAGGGGATGTTTTGAAACAATTCTATTTAACCAACCAATGAAGAGATTTTAAAGTGTATCATAATTCCAGTGTTTCCTGATGACACTTGAAAAACATAATTGCACCTTTTGAAATTCATACACATCTGCGTTAAACTGGCTCGAAATATGGATTTTAAAGTGTATGTTTTTATCCGTGTATTATATTGAAGATCTATCAATGTGTGTGTGTGTGTGTGTGTGTGTGTGTGTGTGTGTGTGTGTGTGTAATGTCTTCTTATAAAAATGACCGACTTTTGTTATTTTTTATAAGCACTGGACATTACATCTTTTTCTTTTCCTGTTTATACAAGAAAAATATTATTCACATCCTGATCAAATTGACTAGACATATTTATTTTTAAATGTATCTATGTATCCGTGTGTGTATGATTATATTGAAGGTCTGTCAAAATCTTTCTATTATATGAGAAATAAAAGTCTACTAAAATGAAAAATAAAAATTCAAAATCCCAATCATGCAGAATTTGATTTAAAAATAACTTAGAAACTTAAAAAAAAATTAAATTAAAGACTGTATTCGTTTTTAAACAATTCTTGAGTTTTTTTAAAAATAATATCCGGATGAAGAATATACTTATCCCACCCTCCCACAAATATTTATATTTGTAGTCATCCACATTTAATTCAGGTTTCGTGGTTACCCATCCGAAAGTACTGAAATGTCTCAGGGTTGCTTAACATATCCCTTTCCATTTTCTTATTTATTAAGCGTTACTCAGTCTAGCTCACATACTTCTGATTGCTTTTAGAAACTGCTGTAAATAAGCGGTCACCCATTTAAGTAATGATCTGGCTGATGGTTGCTTAACTTATTTCATTCTTTTATTTATATACTAAGCTTCACTTACTTTGGCACATATGTCTTCTGGTTGCTTACAGTAACTGCTATTAATAGTCACCCATTTAATTAATGAACTGGCTAATGGTTGCTTAACTTATTTCATTCTTCTTTTTTTTATCTAATAAGCTTTACTTTTTTTGGCACATATGTCTTTTGGTTGCTTATAGTACCTGCTGTTAATAGTCACCCATTTAAGTACTGAACTACCTAATGGTTGCTTAACTTATTTCATTCTTTTTATTTATATACTAAGCTTTACTTACTTTGGCACATATGTCTTCTGATTGCTTACAGTACCTGCTGTTAATAGTCACCCATTTAATTAATGAACTGGCTGATGGTTGCTTAACTTATTTCATTCTTGTTCTTATCTACTAAGCTTTCCTTAATTTTGCACACCCACCCTGTCGGCTGGGGCGTTAGAATGCACCGACTGCACCTCTGCAGAGGGGTAAAACTCTCCCAATGGGGCCATCTGTTGGCCGTGGGTGGCGACCCGTGATGCTTAAGGATAGAGCCCAGGTGGATGAGCAGTTCATTACATGCAATACTCCACTTTGGCCCTATCTTGGGTTAGACGGGCGGTCGGAGAGGCCCCCTCCGATCAATCGGCAGGTCAAGCCCTAGCACCTATATGATTTTCCCAACCCTATTGCCCTTATGGCAGGCCCCAACCCCTTTTTATCATATGGGTGCTAGAAGGCGATGGCTGCGGGTCTACATGTCCTGGGAATGACGTTAAACTCTATCTGATGGTGAGGTTCCAGTTCTGGAGGTTTGGGGAATGTGTAGCACCCCTTCATTACCATTACTCCCTGGTCCACTCTGACCCGGAGTGGTAGTACTTGTTAGGGTCCCATCTATGTGTTAAATAGAAAAATGTATTTATAAAAAAATTGTATTATCCATTAAGAATTGATTAGTTTCAAAACTTTATCGGCATTAAATGACCCACTGAGGTTGTATGCCGTAAAACAAAACAAACCAAACCAAAACTTTTGCACACATGTCTTCTGATTGCTTACAGTCGTTGTTGTTAATAAATAGTTACCCATTTAAGTACTGAACTGGCTGATGGTTGCTTAACTTATTTCATTATTTTGCCTATCTACTGTTTAATTGGTGTTAATAATCATCGGATGAAGAATATATATATCGCAACACCGTTATTTTTTCTATCTTGAAGATTTGCTCTTTTTAACGTAATATATTCAATTGTTATAATTAAGAAATATATAGAAAACTTAAATATAAATTTTAGATCTGTTCTTAAGAGAAAAAGTGACAATTTACAATATCTTATTATAATGGAGATTGTGTGTTTGTCTGTCTGTAACCGAAACTATATTACTATACAAGTCACAATTTCCTTTGTTATTTACATCACATTCTCCATGATTTTATTTTTTATTTAAACCTCAATTATTAATAAAATTGTTTTACATTATTAATTGTTGGCTATATCTACATACTAATAATATACAATTGTATTTATATATACAACAAAATAGCGGTTTACAGTATGAACGAGAAGGCTAATTTGCATATTGATATTTAAAATTTGATTTTAATAAATATATGCTTAGCATTATTGATTTTTAATTGTTTAGTTTTCTCTTAACGAATCTGAGCAAAGATCTCGGGGATACATCTTAAAAGAAATCCATAAACAAGACGAAAGAACTGTAATTTTATTAAATACTTCATAATCTAACTAAATAGATAAATTAGGAAAAATGAAAGACGGGGGTGAAAGAAAATGATAGAAGAGTTAAATCTAAAGCTGTTCTATTTTTCGATTATACCCCCTCAGTTTATCATTTTCTAAATAGTTTATAATTTGATACAATATTTTATAACATCAAAACCTAAATACTTGCACCCGAAGGGTGCATATATTTGCTAGTATTTTTAATAAAACTTTAAAGAAAGGGAGTTTTGCTTTTGTATCGAAATCTTGGCCATACTTATCTATTTCATATGTTGCTTATCACTTTTTATTTAATTTATTCAGAATAAAAATTGGAAGAAAAAAATTGAATATATAATTTTGTTAGTTATTTGATTGGTTGGATTTTACGACATGTCAACTTTTGTGGGTCATTTTATGCCGAAGACATTTTGTTTTATTCCTTCTAGGTACTCAATTTTTGTTTCAACTCAATCTTCTTTTAAAACAATTGAAAACAAAAACAACAATTTAACCCAGAGATTGGACCCTAGCAGGTACTACCACGCTGTGTCAGAGTGGACCTGGGAGTAATGGTGATGAAGTGATACTCCACATTCCCCAAAGCTTCAGAAATGGAACTTCCCCATCAGATAGTTTAATGTCAACCCTGGACAATAAGACCCTCAGCCACCTACTTCTAGTACGTATATGATAAAAAGAGTACGAGCTTGCTATAAGGGTTGGGGTTAATCATATAGGTGTTAGGGCTTGACGGAACTAGCCGATTGATCGGATGGAGCCTCTCCGAGCGCCCGTCTAAGTGCCAAATAGATTGTGGCATGTCATGGACTATTCAGCCACCAGGGTTCCATCCTTAAGCCTCACCATCCACTGCTAACAGGTGACCCCATTGGGAGGGGTCTTTCTCTCGGCAAACAGTCAATGTATTCTAAAGTCTCAACCGACAACATAAGGAAAAATAAAAATTTAGAATCCCAATGTGCTTTGAAAATAACTTAAAAAAGACTATATAAAGAAAGAATTTACCATCTTAGCGTCCATGTGGACTTATACTAAGTTAAAACTTAAATATCTAACGATCAAAGAAACTGACACTCTTAAATGGTTGTCTGGAGAGAAGGGTAAGTAAACACCAACACCAACACAGGAGCTGGAAAGGAGCGGATGAGCTCTCTGTGAACCTATCACCATCCACACAGACAGTAAGATTGGCTCCCGTACTACACACACAAAACCCAAATTGGTTAGATGCGGCCCCCTGGCCTTGGACGTCAATCCATCTACGACAAAGAAAAGTTTGTTACAAAACCATCGCTGCCGAGCTGCTTTATATGATCCTGAAGAAAGCTCGGGGAGTAAACCCCGAAAACAAATCCGGAGCCGGAGTCCCTATGATGGTGTAACGCTGAACTTTAGCGTTACACAGCAACTCTTGCGACATTGCCGTTGCCAAACTGCATTGGTTTCTAACCTTTCCTTTTTCAGCAGCAATGTGGAGATGGGGATCTGCTGCTTGTGAAACAGCACATCCTACGTATCAATCAGCCCAGGCTATGTAGTTCCAGAAAATCTTTTGGACACTACTCCATTGTCTTTCACAGACATGAAACGCCGAAACACGGTGTCTGTGGATGACTTATTATTATGTGCTCCCAAACTCGGTAGTGCTCTTTAGGGGTGACTTAAATTAACTTTCACTGCCAGCATATATAAAGCAATTATCGTCTGTATCTCAATGGTGATCGTAAAATATATAAACAAACGTATGTATTTAATAGTTTAAACACCACCCCTTTATGGCAGCAGCCAAATGGCCGAGAGGTTAAGAAGTCAGGCTGACAAAAAGTCGGTCGGATTTCGATCCTGACCATAGGTAGTTGTTGTGTCTAACCAAACTGAAGAGGCGTGAAACCAGCTAGATATCAAACTGGGGGATTTCAACCCTGAGGTATGGAAGATGGGAAAGTTCAATGACATACTGCTTAGGCTATGCAATGCAGTATATAGACAAAATAGAATAGAATTCCGCTAAATACTACAGAGGCATAATTCTTACTGCTATTGCAGCCAATATATATAATGCCCTTCTTCTCCCGAAATAGAGAAAATCGTAAGGAAAAACGAAACGGTTTCCGCAGATCCTGACTATTAGACGGACCATGGAAGGGGTTCGAGCAAAGAATCTAGAGGCAACGCTGCTATTCATAGATTCCTCCAAGGCATTTGATTCCAAACACAGAGGAAAATGGAACAAATACTACTAGCATACGGTCTCCCCAACGAAACGGTTGCCGCTATAATGATACTCTACAAAGACACTAAAGCAATGGTACGCTCACCTGATGACGACACAGATTTTTTTGACATCGCTGTTGGGGTCCTACAAGGAGATACATTAGCACCATATATATTTATAATATGCCTAGACTATGTATTCTGAACATCATTAGATACCATAAAAGAAAAAGGCTTCACACTAAGAAAGGCAAGAAGCATGCGATATCCCGCACAGTCACAGATGCAGACTACGCTGATGACCTTGCACTTCTTGCTGATACAGCGACACAGGCTGAGTCACTACTACATAGCTTAGAGGAGGCATCAAAGAATATTGGCCTCTATGTGAACTCCGATAAAACTGAGTTCATGAGTTTAAAAAAGAAAGGAGACATCTCTACACTCGACGGTAAGCCTCTAAAGCCAGTAGAATAATTCACATACCTAGGTAGTAATATTTCATCCACAGAAAGCGATGTTAATACACGAATAGGAAAGGCATGGTCGGCCACAAACAAATTATCAGTCATATGGAAATCCGATCTCACTGACTAGTTAAAGAGACAATTCTTCCAGGCTGTGGTTATATCTGTACTGCTGTACGGCTGTACCACTTGGACACTAACGGATAAACTAGATGGGAGATGCACAAGAATGCTGCGTACAGTCCTGAACAAGTCGTGGAAACAGCACCCCACAAGGAAGTAGCTGTATGGCCCCCCCACCTCACAAACCATCCGAATGTGATGGACTATGCATGCAGGACACTGCTGGAGAAGCAAGGACGAGCTCATAAGCGACGTTCTCATTTGAAAGTCAACACATGGACATGCTAATGTGGGCCGCCCACCAAGGACATACATTGACCAACTATGCGAGGATGCTGGTTGCTGCACAGAAGACCTCCCAGGAAAATGAATGATAGGGAAGGTTGGCGAGAGATTGTTATGGATATCCGTGCTGTCGGCGTGACATGATAATGATATATATATATATATATATATATATATATATAAAGGAAAGAAAATATTGAATAGATAAAATTATTTTAATGAATTACGAACACGTGTTTCGGCCGGGAATGTGTTCATGTAAACGTTATATATATATATATATATATATATATATATATATATAATCCAAAAGTCCAGAGAAGAAATCTTCCTTACGACACAAGAGTTTTATTTAAAAAGCCTGTCGCAGTTTGAGAGCTCAATGTGTGCTCTTAATGTTAGAGTCACAGAGCAAATATATAAGTAAAGAAATAACAAAAGCCTTAAAGATTTAGCATTATAGTCTATTTCAGGTAGCTTAGACAAAGTGTCTAACTCTCCCGACTCATCATGCCATCTGATGAGTCGGGAGAGGTAGACACTTTGTCTAAGCTCCCTGAAATAGACTATAAAGCTAAATCTTTAAGGCTTTTGTTATTTCTTTACTAATATATATATATATATATATATATATATATTCTTGTCAATGTATGTTATTAAACAGAAGTTGAGAATTCATTTTTATTTCCAATATGGATGACTATCTTATTATAATGGAGATTGTGTGTTTTTCTGTCTGTAACCGAAACTAAATCACTACTCAAGTCAGAATTCCCTTAGTTATTGACGTCACGTTCACCATGAATTTATCCTTATTTAAACCTCAATTATTAATAAAATTGTTTTACATTATTAATACTGTTAACCTTATCTACATACTAACAACATGCAATTATATTTATATATAAAACAAAATAGCATTTTACAGTGTGAACGGGAAGGCTAATTTGCATATTAATATTAAAAAATCGAATTTAATAAATATGTGCTTAGAATTATTGATTTCTAATTGTTTGGTTTTATTTTAATGAATATAAGCAAAAATCTCTTCAATGAATCTTAAATGAACTCCATTAACAAGATAAAATAACTGTCATTTTATTCTTTACTTCCTCTTATAACTAAATACTTAAATTAGAAAAATAACAATGAAAGTCGAGAGTGATGGAAGAGTAAGTTTCAGTTCCATTTTTTATTATACTCCCTCTGTTTCAAATCTTTTATTATACTCCCTCTGTTTCAAGTCTTTTTATCTGTATTCTTATTTAGTTTCATTAGCCTTTCTAATCTAATACAATATTTTATTATATTAAAACTTAAATACTTGCACACGGAGGGTACATATATTTGCTAGTATATATAAATATGAAATATATATGAATGTGAGTGTGTCATATTTTTTTTCAAATTTACTCTTAGAGGTCGTTGCTCAACATATCATACTATATTGGAATGAGTCCGACTGCGTGAGCAAATTAAAAAAAATCCCGGTCCAAATCTGAACACGCCATCCAATTTTGGATTCCCAAGTTTTAATTACTTTAAAAGGAAATGTTGTATAAGCCCTCATACATAAAGACAACATCCTTACAGTGTTTATGTAATGGCTGTCAACTTGTGATTCGAGTAAGACCATTTCCTGCTCCCCCCCCTTTTTATCATCATATTTATATGCCAGTTGTATTTGACTCTCCATTCCTGTGTTGTCTCAGATGACTCACCAGGCCAGCCCTGGAGAGACATACTCTTCCATATAAACCACATGTTGGAACTTCTCCACTTTGAATGTTGCTTGATTGAAAATTACCCTTTCTAATTGACCGTTTCAGTTTTTGGTGTTTGATTCGGTTGGACTCAAATTCTTCCACAGACAGGTAGATAGTGGCTCTCCAGCTAGGTCTATTACAAGCTAGCTTCTCCCAGTCCTCAACTGCAATAGCAGTGTTCTTCAGAGTTTCCTTGAGGCAGTCCTTAAACTTCAATTTGCCAGTTGAGATTTCCCCGTAAAATAATTGTTTTGGGATTCGGCAATCATTCATGCTGACCAAATGACCTGACCAGCGGAGACGTGATCTAAGGATTAGACTCTCAATACTAGGTAGATGACATCTTTCAAGTATTGTGGTGTCTGGTGTAAATGACAACCATTCTATCCCTAAAATCCTGCGTAGGCAAGTCTGATGGAATCTCTCGAGTGTCCTGAGATGTCTTCTGTAAACAACCCAAGTCTTACAGGCATACAAAAGGGCAGTGAGCACATAGACTCTGTATACACTCAACTTGGTGGAAATTTTTATGCCACGCTGGCCCCAAACCTTCTTTTCAAGCAAACTAAAGGATCTCATTGCTTTCTGTATATTAAGGGACATTTCTCTATCTAATGAGTTGTCCTGGGATAATGTGCTACCGAGATAGACAAAATAATCGACAACTTTGAGGCGTTCACCATATACAAAAATAGTGGGATCCACAAAGCATGTGTTCGGGGCAGTCTTTTTTATATTGATATGTTTATGTGTGTATGCATTTTGATGCACACATATATGCACGTGGTAGACGTATTAACATATTTACATTTAAATAAAACCCAAATGCCTGTGCATACTAACACACAATTTCATCAAACCGACATAAAATTCTTTCCGCCCTGTCGGCTGGGGCGTTAGAATACACCGACTGCACCTCTGCAGAGGGGTAAGACTCCCCCAATGGGGCCACCTGTTGGCCGTGGGTGGCGACCCGTGATGCTTAAGGATAGAGCCCAGGCGGATGAGCAGTTCATGACTTGCAATACTCCACTTTGGCCCTATCTTGGGCTAGACGGGCGGTCGGAGAGGCCCCCTCCGACCAATCGGCTGGTCACGTCAAGCCCTAGCACCTATATGATTTTCCCAACCCTATTGCCCTTATGGCAAGCCCCAACCCCTTTTTATCATATGGGTGCTAGAAGGCGGTGGCTGCGGGTCTACATGTCCTGGGAATGACGTTAAACTCTATCTGATGGTGAGGTTCCAGTTCTGGAGGTTTGGGGAATGTGGGGCACCCCTTCATCACTATTGCTCCCTGGTCCACTCTGACCCGGAGTGGTAGTACCTGTTAGGATCCCGTCTATGGGTTAAATAGAAAAATGTATTTATAAAAAAAATTGTATTATCCATTAAGAAAGGATTTATTTCAAAACTTTATTGGCATTAAATGACCCACTGAGGTTGATATGCCGTAAAACAAAGCAAACCAATAAAATTCTTTTGTCCTTATCTTTTCTATAAGATTAAGTGGATTCTTAGCAATGTGCATTTATTAAAAGAATATGACACAAGAGAATATGCGTGTTTTCAATAAAGTGGATATATCCGTATAATATATAAGAACCCTTAAGATATGGGTTTAACATCCTAAGTAAACAATGACCAATACATACATTGTTCCATTTTTGCTATCTTCAAGCAGGACACGCAAACGCACAAATATGTACACGCACGCACGCACGCACGCACACACGCATACACAGATACACACACAGAGCCACACTTACACACACTTGAATATATAATATGTATTGTCTCGTGAATTTATACCAATTATTTTGGGAGTTAACTGGGACTAAAATCTTTGGTGTAGTGGTTAACAGGCTGGGCTGCACCATCGTAGTTTGAACTCAAGTTACGCTATTCAGTTCATTTTGGGGCTAATACCCTTGGGAAACGTATAGGCACCCTCATCCCCCACAGCTAGGTGTTCAAATAGTATCACTACTGTGCCTTTCGCATTAAATAATCCACGAAGATTTATATGCCATTAAACAAGGCAAACAAAACCTAACCCTAACTCTTTAGCTCTTTTTATCAAATTCTTAAAAGTAATGATTAAATTCTGAATGTAGCCAGGAGTATCTTTTCAAGAAAGTATTTAATTATTGTCTATTTACAACAGTTATCTGTCGCTAGCTTTTTAGTTCGTCTCGATTAATAAAACGAACATTTCGTGTGTTATGAAAAGTAGTCTTCATGTTTTAATTCCGCCCTGTCGGCTGTGGCGTTAGAATGCACCGACTGCACCTCTGCAGAGGGGTAAGACTCCCCCAATGGGGCCACCTGTTGGCCGTGGGTGGCGACCCGTGATGCTTAAGGATAGAGCCCAGGCGGATGAGCAGTTCATGACATGCAATACTCCACTTTGGCCCTATCTTGGGCTAGACGGGTGGTCGGAGAGGCCCCCTCCGATCAATCGGCTGGTCACGTCAAGCCCTAGCACCTATATGATTTTCCCAACCCTATTGCCCTTATAGCAAGCCCCAACCCCTTTTTATCATGTGGGTGCTAGAAGGCGGTGGCTGCGGGTCTACATGTCCTTGGAATGACGTAAAACTCTATCTGATGGTGAGGTTCCAGTTTTGGAGGTTTGGGGAATGTGTAGCACCCCTTCATCACCATTGCTCCCTGGTCCACTCTGACCCGGAGTGGTAGTACCTGTGGGGTCCCATCTATGTGTTAAATAGAAAAATGTATTTATAAAAAAATTGTATTATCCATTAAGAATTGATTTATTTCTAAACTTTATCGGCATTAAATGACCCACTGAGGTTGATATGCCGTAAAACAAAACAAAAAACAAACAAAAAAATCATGTTTTAATTCATGTCTATTCACAACTTTTATTAACGGCAAATATTGTTACAATTTAAATAACTTGAAATATATTTCAATTACGTATCTTGTTATAATGGAGATTATATAACTGTCTGTCCGTAAACGGAAATGCGTCATATGACGTCACGATTTCCTTTATTATTTAAGCTATATTCTTAACGATTATGAAATAGTCGTTATTTAATCTTAATTAGCATTTTATTTATTAGCGATGTCTATTAAAGTCTAACGGTGTTATGTTTGCCGCAAAACTGACCATATTATTAATGCATTTAAAATCCTGAAGTATGTGTCATATATCTCCAAAAAAATAAATATTTACATAGTATATGGTGGGAATAATTTTCATAATGATTTTGATAAAACTGGATTTAATAAATAATTATTTGCTATTACTGATTTCTAATACTATCATGTTATTCTCAAACGTATTAAAAACAATCGTATATATATTTTTATGAAAAAGTGAATGGAAATTAATCCGACAGTATGAAATAAATATTTTTAGAAAAAAGAAACACATGATGTTATAATTCGCTGACAGAAATCTGTTTCGACCTTTTATTAAAACGGTCTTCATCAAGAGCGAGATGTTTATGATGGAAAAGACGGTGTGAATAAACCGTTACAAACAACAGGGTACAAACGAAACGTTCAAGTTCGAAGCCGGAATTTTTTTTTCTTTTGAAAATGCATATTCCTTTTTAAAAAATAAAATAAAATGAATTTTTTTTTTTTTTAAATCAGAAGTATTATAGTCCACAAAGAAAACTCAAAAGAGTTTGATGTAAATATGTATTTTTATATAGAAATTATTTAAAATAATATTAGAATAAATAATAAATGAAAATAATAAATATGTATTTTTATATAGAAATTATGTATTTATGTATTTTTATATAGATTATGTATTTTTATATAGATATGTATTTTATAAAGAAATTATGTATTTATGTATTTTTATATAGAAATTATTTAAAATAGATATGTATTTTATATAGAAATTATGTATTTATGTATTTTTATATAGAATTATTTAAGATAGATATGTATTTTTATAAAGAAATTATTTAAAATAGATATGTATTTTTATAAAGAAATTATGTATTTATGTATTTTTATATAGAAATTATTTAAAATAGATATGTATTTTTATATAGAAATTATGTATTTATGTATTTTTATATTATGTATTTATGTATTTTTTATAGAAATTATTTAAAATAGATATGTATTTTTATATAGAAATTATGTATTTATGTATTTTATATAGAAATTATTTAAGATAGATATGTATTTTTATAAAGAAATTATTTAAAATAGATATGTATTTTTATAAAGAAATTATGTATTTATGTATTTTTAATAGAAATTATTTAAAATAGATATGTATTTTTATATAGAAATTATGTATTTATGTATTTTTATATAGAAATTATTTAAAATAGATATGTATTTTATATAGAAATTATGTATTATGTATTTTATATAGAAATTATGTATTATGTATTTTTATATAGAAATTATTTATGTATAGATATGTATTTTTATATAGAAATTATTTTATGTATTTTTATATAGAAATTATGTATTTATGTATTTTTATATAGATTATGTATTTTTATATAGTATTTTTATGTATTTTTATATAGATATGTATTTATGTATTTTTATATAGAATTATTTAAATAGATATGTATATTTTATATAGAAATTATGTATTTTTATATAGAAATTATTTAAAATAGATATGTATTTTTATATAGAATTATGTATTTTTATATAGAAATTATTTAAAATAGATATGTATTTTATATAGAAATTATGTATTTTTATTTATTAAATAGATATATTTTTATATAGAATTATGTATTTTTATATAGAAATTATTTTATTTATGGAATTATTTAAAATAGATATGTATTTTTATATAGAAATTATGTATTTTTATATTAGAAATTATTTAAAATAGATATGTATTTTTATATAGAAATTATGTATTTTTATATAGAAATTATTTAAAATAGATATGTATTTTATATAGAATTATGTATTTATGTATTTTTATATAGAATTATTTTATGTATTTTTATATAGAATTATGTATTTATGTATTTTATATAGAAATTATTTATGTATGTATTTTTATATAGAAATTATTTAAAATAGATATGTAATTATGTATTTTATATAGAAATTATTAAAATATATGTATTTTTATATAGAAATTATGTATTTATGTATTTTATATAGAAATTATTTAAAATAGATATGTATTTTTATAAAGAAATTATGTATTTATGTTTTTATATAGAAATTATTAAATAGATATGTATTTATATAGAAATTATGTATTTATGTATTTTTATATAGAAATTATTTATGTATTTTTATATAGAAATTATTTAAAATAGATATGTATTTTATATAGAAATTATGTATTTTTATATAGAAATTATTTAAAATAGATATGTATTTTTTATAGAAATTATGTATTTATGTATTTTTATATAGAAATTATTTAAAATAGATATGTATTTTTATATAGAAATTATGTTTTATGTATTTTTATATAGAAATTATTTAAAATAGATATGTATTTTTATATAGAAATTATGTATTTATTATTTTTATATAGAATTATTTATAGATATGTATTTTTATATAGAAATTATGTATTTATGTATTTTTATATAGATAGATATGTATTTTATATAGAAATTATGTATTTATGTATTTTTATATAGAAATTATTAAAATAGATATGTATTTTATATAGAAATTATGTATTTATGTATTTTATATAGAAATTATTTAAAATAGATATGTATTTTTATATAGAAATTATGTATTTATGTATTTTTATATAGAAATTATTTAAAATAGATATGTATTTTTATGAAGAAATTATTTAAAATAGATATGTATTTTTATAAAGAAATTATGTATTTATGTATTTTTATATAGAAATTATTTAAAATAGATATGTATTTTTATAAAGAAATTATTTAAAATAGATATGTATTTTTATAGAGAAATTATGTATTTATGTATTTTTATATAGAAATTATTTAAGATAGATATGTATTTTATAAAGAAATTATTTAAAATAGATATGTTTTTATAAAGAAATTATGTATTTATGCATTTTTATATAGAAATTATTTAAAATAATATTAAAATATGCATAATATTTTCATATTCGTCTTTATTTATTTTCCTTAGTCTTTCTAATTTGATATAATATTCTATTACATCAAAACTTAAATACTTGCGCCCAGGTGGCACATACTTTTTCTAGTATCTATAATAAATATTTCGTAAATGAACGACAATCTAGATTACTTAATACATTCTTTCTCATTTACATATATTTTGGACTGTTGTCCTCATCTTTATTTTATATAAACACAACGTTTAGGCCACTGTAACCTAGGGCTCTGTTTTAGGTATTTTTATTTGTGGGGGTTATTTTCGTATTTACCTGGGGAGTTGTCTGCCCGTTTAGTGTCGCTGGTTCCCGCTAGGGGCCTCGTGTATTTAAGCGGCTGTTTTGAATTTCTCTTCCTCTTTGCCTGCTGCTCGACCTACGAGACAGTGAGGTAGTCTTATGACTACCCCTTTCTTGTTGGGGCTTTGCCCCCCCCCCCTTACATTACTGTAAGTGATTTCCCAGCATGGACTATTCTTAGTCTCATGTCTGTTGCTTTTATGTTCATATTACTATTGTATACGTATGTATGGTTCATATACACTTCTATGTAATTTATGTATCTTGTTTATTCATGTGCTGTTATATAAAATGTTTTGTCCCTCAACCTGTGTCGGAGTTTGTTTGCGTTTCAACGAGTTATGACTTTGTCATAACCTTTGAATCTTACATATTTATCATTTTAATTATCTTAAAATAAGTAATCTTCAGATGATTACCCATGAATTCAATCGTAGTTTCGGAGCTCAATCGTTACTGCTCACTCAAGTGCGCTCCAAGCAGAAAGACTGGTTTTCATAGAGACGTCGTTAATAAATATTTCTATTCTATGTATTAATGATTTTTAGTATAAACTAAATACTCATTGATAAACTTACACAATTCCTGAGGGTATTGTGACATAAGCAGTGACTTGTTTCAGTTAAAGACAGACACAGAATCTCCATTATAAAAAGATATATATGAATGTGTATAATATACTAATCGTATTAGTAAACCCTTGCGGTAAGAAAAAAACCCGGCAAAATAATTTGTTCGTAAAAATATACTACCAAATCTAATCTAGAGGGTCGCACCAACCGAAAATAATTGATTAATACTATACACTGAACCAAATGATATATATATATATATATATATATATATATATATATATATATATATATATATATATATACCGCAAGGATTGTCTAAAGCTAAAATGTAAAAAGTGATCGATACTTAAGTAGAGCAAATAGAAAGTTAATCCTAATGAGTAAGATATACCTACTAATAGTTTTGCTTAGTAGCTCATGAGGGCAAGAATCTGACAGATTCTTACCCTGATGAGCTACTAAGCGAAACTATTAGTAGGTATATCTGACTCATTAGGATTAACTTATATTTATTTATATATATATATATATATATATAATATATATATATATATATATATATATAATATATATATATATAAACTGGCAATTAACAAAATACAGTTTAGGACCAGGCACCCTAAAATGCCTTTAACCCTTGGAATATAAATGCCACCATAAATATGTTGCAGAAAATACAATAACATTTTATTTTTAATTCAATAAATGCTATGCTCAACAATATTCAAATATTGGACATAAATTGCCTTTGATATAACATATTTAAAAGAATATATATTATATATATATATATATATATAATATATATATATATATATATATAAAGAAATGGATACAATAGAAACCTACTCGAGTTTCACGATTAGGATCTTCAGGTTTAAATCCACTGAATTAATCGAGGTACCGATTAATTGCAGCCGATTACACGTGTATTCATTGAATAAGATGTTACGTTATATATAACGTAACATCTTATTCAATGAACACACGTGTAATCGGCTGCAATTAATCGGTACCTCGATTAGTGGATTTAACCCTGAAGGTCCTAATGGGGAAACTCGAGTAGGTTTCTATTGTATCCATTTCTTTAACAAATTTGCTCTACTTTGTATTGAGCACTTTGTATTTGTTATATATATCGCTGACTTAAACCCTGGATTCTGTGCACCTCCAACGATCGTGCCCATATTCACCGGTAAGCCACCTTTTATATTATATATATATATATATATAATATAATTATATTTATATTTTTGCTTGAAGGCAATTATAATGCATGTATCGTATAAAATTCGATAATTATAGAAAATAATCTTGACAAGAGAATCCCGCAAAGGATGGCTCGCTATGCAGAACACCGTACAGACTGTTTCGACTTTATTAAGTCTCTTCAGCGATGATATACTAACGACTCCCTCCGACAGGAATCGAAACCGGGACTTCACAGGCATAGTCAGAGACCATATCCGTTCGGCCGCCGGTACATAGCGAACAATCCCTGCGAAATTTCGCTATGTACCGGCGGCCGAACGGATATGGTCTCTGACTATGCCTGTGAAGTCCCGGTTCGATTCCTGTCGGAGGGGAGTCGTTAGTAACATCGCTGAAGAGACTTAATAAAGTCGAAACAGTCTGTACGGTGTTCTGCATAGCGAGCCATCCTTTGCGGGATTCTCTTGTCAAGATTATTTCTATAATTATCGAATTTTATACGATACATGCATTATAATTGCCTTCAAGCAAAAATATAAATAATAATTTATTCAACAATGCTTCTATAAACAAACAAACATCCAAAAATCTTATTCACTTCGCCGAAGAGCTTACGGCCGAGTTTGTTTACTACACAATAAACGTCCACTTACCTACTATGGTAGAGGCGTGTAGTAGTTTCATTGACAAGGGTAATTTCGCAGGGATTGTTCGCTATGTACCGGCGGCCGAACGGATATGGTCTCTGATTATGCCTGTGAAGTCCCGGTTTCGATTCCTGTCGGAGGGGAGTCGTTAGTATACATCGCTGAAGAGACTTAATAAAGTCGAAACAGTCTGTACGGTGTTCTGCATAGCGAGCCATCCTTTGCGGGATTCTCTTGTCAAGATTATTTTCTATAATTATCGAATTTTATACGATACATGCATTATAATTGCCTTCAAGCAAAAATATAAATAATAATTTATTCAACAATGCTTCTATAAACAAGCAAACATCAAAAATCTTATATATATATATATATTATCATCATCATCAACAACGCATGTTAACACCACTGATTCCCTTTTCTGTCTGTCTGTCTGCCCCCCCCTCTCTCTCTCTCTCTCTCTCTCTCTCTCTCTCGACTATCGATTAATATAAATGTCTGATGTTTCGCCAAAACTAGTGTGTCCATGAATAGGAGTCCATAGAATAACGTTTCTTATGCGTTTGTTACTGCACCAACAGTAACCAGCATATCTTGATCATCTTACATTGATGGCTTGTGAGATGAGATGTAAGAGGCCCTACAACTGCATTTGTCTAAGGTGTTGCTTTCGATTCTTTCTCGGATTTATACGCTAACTAGCAGTGGCTATCCGGCATTGCCTGGGTAGGGGAGCTATAATAAAAAGTTAGTCACGCAGATCCATTGATTGTTTTGGTCTTACATAATTGATTTATGTTTTAATCACGAACGAAACCACTAACTTTCCCTTTTCTTACTATTTAAATCCTAATTTTTTGAATAAATTTCCAAATATAAATAAAATCTTCATTATTTTTTGCTCAAAAAGCAAGCTCTGGTGATAGTGAATGTGTATATCTATTGACATTCTCGTTAATCGTTTTATTTTTGTAATTCCTCCAGACAATATATACACACAACTGTCCTTTATAATTGTTGTTACGTTTAATCAATGATCAACAATTTGGGAAACTCCTAGAATATTCCGAGAGACTGGCTGACACCAGAGATCTCGCGTT
>CM042158.1:94219490-94270494 GCA_023376005.1 Doryteuthis pealeii | reverse complement strand
TAATATATATATATAAGGTTATTATATTATATACCCTATATTTAACCAATCGAGAGAGAGAGCACCCGAGAAGAGAATGTATGTAGAGATGAGAAAGAAGATTTATATATTATATATATTTATTAATTATTCTTTCTCATTGCTACATATCATATATATAATATTATATAAGTTTTTAGAGTATGTGATATAGGTTGGGGTATATGGTATGAGGTTAAGTAAACAAACAAATGTGTTTTATTTTAATAATTGGCTTTAAGCTGACCAATTTTTGGAAGATATGTGCTTAGTTTGAGTCGATTACGCTAATTTTTGAAATATATTAATTATGTTAATAATTAATGAATTTAGGTCGGGCAATATATGTTCAAATGTAATTGGAGGCTGAAACGATCGATGAAATTGTCAATTTTCTCTTTCTGAATAGGTCGAATATTCATTCAGGATTTACCATTTTCTCGATTCGCTTAGCCTTACATTTGAACATATATGCCCGCCTAAAATTCATTAATTATTAACTAATCAAATTTTTCTAGGTAATGGTTATGACTTTAATTTATATTGCATCATATCCATCCAAAATGGTCGCTTAAAGCCGATATAGTTATAACCAATAACACATTTGTGTTCGTATGTTACTTTTAGAGCTCTTAGTCATATATTCTAATTATTATGGTACTAAAGAAGAGGATATTATTATTATAGTTAAAAATACTATATATATTTACTGAGGGCAAATATAGGCGTCACCCATCCGGATGCAAGTATTTAAATTCTAATGTATATAAAATATTGTATTAAATTAGAAAGGGCTAAAGGAACCTATATTAAGTAACATGATAAAAAGATTGAAACATGAGGTGAGTAATAAGTGATATAGAGAATTTTGAAACAGAGGGAGTAATATTTTTGGTTTTAATAATGAGATATTTTTGAAGCAGAGGGAGTATTTTTTTAATAAAAATGGAACGACTGAAACGTTACTCTTTCCATCACTCTCGTCTTTCATTGTTAATTTTCTAATTTTATAGTATCTCTAGTGAGCAAATAGGAGTAAATGAATAAAATGACTAGTTACTTATTTCTTGGTTTAATTGAGTGTCGATTTAAGATTCCACTTGATAGAGATTTTTGCTTATATTCATTAAAATAAACCCAAACAGTTAGAAATCAATAATACTTATCAAGGTCACAGTATTTATGTAAATTCGATTTTTTTATATTAATTGTATGATCAAATTAGCCTTCCGTCACACTGTGGTATATCTCGCTATTTTTGTTGTATAATATTAATATATATAGAATTGCAGTGTTGACTTCAGTACGTAGACAATAGTTAATACAGTATTATATTTAATGTAAGAGCACGATTTATTAATAATTTAGTTTTTTAGATAAAAATTTTTTCCCACGTAAACTATCATGGAGAGAGAAGGAAGTAGAATAGGTAATTAACTAAGGTGACTAGAATGACACTTGAGTAGGAATAGTACGGTTTCGTTACATGAGCGAAAAAACATCTCACAATGCTCCGAGGTGGATAATAAGATATATTATCTATCTATCTAAACTTGATATATATTAATATAATGTATATGATAATATATAAAAATATGTATATTATGGGTATGTATGTAGAATGAGAAGAATATATAATATATATAATACATATTCTTTCTTATTCTACATACATTCCTTCTCTCTCTCTCTCTCTACTTCTCTCTCTCCTCACTCCCTCTCTCTCTCTCTCTACTTCTCTCTCTTCTCTCTCTCTCTCTCTCTCTATATATATATATATATATATATATATATATATGTGTGTGTGTGTGTGTGTGTGTGTGTGTGATTCTCTCTTTCTTGCTATCACTCAGCCTCCTGTGAAAGAATATCAGCTAACGCTGGTGTGAAAAACTTACAAGGAGTCAAATTGAGACCATCCAAACTACAGCACAGTTAGGATCGGCTAAATACTCAGAAGAGTCCTGGAGACCTGAGGAGATTTGCTGTCACTCAGCCTCCAGTGAACCACCGGCTACGACAGGTGTGAAAAACTCATAATAAAGCATCTTATGTACGTGGATTATCTCAATATATTTTCCACAAATAAAACCCTCCGCCCTGTCGGCTGACGCGTTAGAATACACCACCTGCACCTCTGCAGAGGGGTAAGACTCCCCCAATGTTGGCCATGGGTGGCGACCCGTGATTCTTAAGAATGGAATCTTGTGAGATGAGTAGTCCATGACATGCAACACTCCACTTAGACCCTTACTTAGGCTAGACGGTCGGTCGGAGAGGCTCCCTCCGATCAATCGGCTGGTCACGTCAAGCCCTAGCACCTATATGATTGTCACAACCCTATTGCCTTTATGGCAACCCCAAGCTCTTTTTATGATAAGGATGCTAGAAGGTGGTAGCTCAGGGTCTTCATGTCCTGGGTATGACGTTAAACTCTATCTGATGGTGAGGTTCCAGTTCTGAGGAATGTGGAGCACCCCTTTATCGCCATTGCTCCCTGTCTCACTCTGACCCGGAGTGACAGTACCTGTTAGGGTCCCATCTATGGGTTAAATAGAAAAACATGAGTTTATAAAAGAAATTGAGTATTCATTAAGTATTAATTTATTTCAAAATCTTGTTGGCATTAAATGGCCCAATGACGTTGATATGCGGTAAAACAAAACGAACCAAACCAAATAAAAGCCTGGTAGAGACCTTGGTAGAGACCTTGGTAGAGACCATAAGAATATATAGCAAGGATATAGGAATTAAATTTGGGATCAAAAAGTATGTCATGCACCAGATGAAATAGGGGAGGGAAAAGATGTTAAGTATCTGGTCGGCATCCTAGGTTCCAGATGTAATAAGTAAGTAAGCAAGCCAATAAGAATCCGGTGTTAGGGTATTCTTTGTAAGTCCGTCGTCCAAGATAATCCAAGTATCAATGACATAAGCTCAGAATGTTGTCTCTATTAATACAGCATAAGCAGCAGCAGCAGTGCCAGTGATTGGACAATAGAAATGCCTTCGGTGGTCACGTGGTAGTCAACGAGTCTATATCTAGGAGTGACAATTAAAATAGTTCAACAAAAGAAACCTCGGAAAAATAAAACTACCAAATCAGGAACATACTAGAACGTTTGGAGAATAAGAAAATTCCAAGTGCTAGGGAATATTAGAAGCGGACACCATCAAACAAAGATGAAAGAAAAAGTAAGCAAGCGTACCCCAGAAGAACAAGAAAACTTCTCAAAACTAAACTCTACAACAGAAATCTCGTCAAAGGGCTGTCACCCTTGTAGGATACCCTGGGCCGTTCTTAAAAAAGGACAATGGAGGATCTCCGACAGATGGACCAAAGTAGAAGACAATTGATGACAATTCACAAGGCATTTCAGCCGAGAGATGACATACACTTATGGGTTATTTCCTATAAGTCTAACATGAAAAAAGGGGAACCACTCTTAACTGATAAATTATTTATCTATTTTCCCATTAAACTAACCCTAACCCCGTCTTCTTTTTTCCTAGTAGATCAATAAATAAATAAATAATTTATCAGTCAAGAGTGGTTGCCCTTTGTTTATGTTAGACTTATAGGAAATAACCGACCTATGTGTCAAGAAAAGAAGACCTCGCCATTATTAAGGACTGCGTAGATGCAACAATTTAAAGACTCTGGGAATACACTAAAAAGAGCAAAGAAAGACTAATTACAGCTGCAAATAACGGCAATTACAACATTAACAAACAGAAAAATAACAAAAATCTTGAAGACAGAAATCGGAAGAAAAACAACTATATGGATACTTCCAGTTACAAACTGGAGATATTACTTGTTGGATTTTTCTGTATATAAGCATGGGGCAAATGGTTACTCCTAAATATAGACTCGTTGACTATCACGTGACCTGAGAAGGATTCCTGTTCCCCAATCACTGGCAGTGCTGCTGCTGCTGCTGTTGGTGTATTTATAGAGGTCTGATTCTTAACTTTGGCTCATTGCTATTTGGATTATCTTGGACGTCGGACTTACAAAGAATACTATAACACCGGATTCTTATTGGCTTGCTTAATTATTTACTACAACTGGAACTAAGGATGACGGTCAGATACTCAACATTACTGTTATGTTTTTAACATACAGATGAAATTATATGGAGGATATGAATGATAATGCAAGATCAGGTTTGTTATAAAATTAACAAAGGTTTATTAAAACACAGAGTAGAAAATGCTTCTAACTCTCAAGCGAACTTAACCAGCAACTCTGAACGCTCACGTTCTTAACACACAAATGTAAACAAACGCTTTGACTGATCAAAAGGAAGCAACTCTATTTTTTTTTTGTTTTAAGTCTATTTCGTTAGGTGTTCCTAACAATTACACATGAGAATATTGAAGTCAGTCAGTCTGTATACTGTTGGTTTGGACAACAGCAACTGACTAAGCACAACTGAACTAGTGCTAAAACAGCTGGTACTTATGAAACTCAAGAATAGTCCACTCATGTATTTGGGTGATTCCATTCCTTGAGTCCTGATTGGCTGCTTGGTTTCTATGATGTTATGAGACTTCATGAATACTCTGCTATACTGCAGTAGGATTGCAACAAGATTAGATTGGGTTACGGCTACTTGTTGCCTTGTCTTACCAATTCGACGGTAATTGGAACTTAGTATGATTATTCTACAGAGAAGAACTAGACATGGATAAGAAAGGGAAACCTCAAAAGATAAACTGAATCTCTTATAATCACAAAATAATGCCAATTTTATCAAAGCAAAAATAGATAATACACAAAAGAATAGTAAGTGTATGATGTGTGGGAACAGAGATGAAACGGTTAAGGACATAATAAGCGAATTGTTTGTTGTTGCAGCATTATCTATAAAGTATAAGATGTACACAAAATCGTCACTTCTATTTATGAACTTTCCCAACAACAACAGGCACTTCAGGTAAAAAATTGGCTAATGTGAGACGAGGACAGAAAGCATTTAAAATTGTTTGCAGCTGTCCTCAAACCAATTACTGGTTGAACTTTCTCCCAGCAAGTAACAGAAATAAAAATTCTGTTGTTAGAAAGACAAGGCAATTATATGTGTATAATGGGGGTAATACTTTATTTACGGTTCGGTGCAACAATATAAGAGTTTGTTGTTGCTAAACTTTATAGCTCAGCGGCCTTTGAGCCCAAACAATATATTAAGTAACAAGTCATGTACTTATCTTTGAGTTTTCAAGGGTGAACTATATTTGTAGTGGGTTCGTTATTGTCTGTTTCGTGTTGGTTTTAGTTGTCGGCGCTGCTTCTCGTCCACTGCTGCTGTTCTGGACACGTCATGCCTGTCCGAGTGCTTAAACTATTCTGACGATTTTTAGGGTCTCCAACCCCACCCTTCGGGTCCCTTACTTCCGGTCCCGACTAAGGGGAAGTTAACCCATATTTCTCAAACCAACCAAAAAGTCGTTTACTAAAGTTCGAATAGTCTCCAGGAGCCGACGTTTTAGAATATTTATATGGTTGGTGTTGATTGTGTGGCCGTATTAAAGAGAAAATTGAAATAATCAAAGAACCAATCACAATACAGCAATTGTTTTTTTCGAGACTTCATTGATCACTTTCTTCCAAGTTGATCGATTTAGTGTCATCTGATCCCAGTCTTCAATGTTTATGCTGAACGGCTTCGGGTTGATTTTGACGACATCCTTAAAACGCTTCTTAGATTTACGTGTTAGACGTCTAATTTTATTAGTTTCTGAAGGTTTGTTTATAATCATAACTATATTTTTTATGTTCTATTGCATTTTTTTAATTTCATTTTTTTTATTTGTTTATAATTATTTGTAAGCACATAGTTGCATGGTTTCAAGTATTCCTATCTAATACTAATAATTCATACGAAATAATATGGTTTAAAGTAACTATTCCTATTCAATAATCATGATTATTTATTCTAACAGAAATAAAAATTCTGTCCTGAGAAAGAAAGGAAGACAAGACAAATATATGTGTATAAAATGGGGTAATATTTTATTACGTTCATTGCAAGAGTATGTAGTTTGCTAAACCTTATAGCTCAGCGGTCTTTGAAGAGTGACAAATAATATATTAAGTAACAAGTCATGTACCTATCTTAGTTTTCAAGGGTGAAATATATTTGTAGTGGGTTCGTTATTGTCTGTTTCGTGTTAGTTCTATTAGTCAGTGCTGGTTCCCGTGACTGCTGTTCTTGTCTGGTTCTGCCCAGGACACTCGACTTGAGCCAGTAGCCACGCTGTTCTGGTCGGCACGTCCTGCCTTGTCTGCGTGCTGAACTGTTCTGATGATTTCTGGGGTTACCCCCCCCATCCTTCTGATCCCGACTTACTTCCGGTCCCGATTGAGGGGAAGATAATGCAGATTTCTCCCAGCAAGACTTATCTTTTGGATTAACACAGAGGAATACTACCGACTTGGACTTATACATATTACAGGAACATTACAGACTGTGTTACCAAGCTTGACTACAGACTACTTATACATATTACAAGGAACATTACAGACTAGTGTTACCAAGCTACTACAGACTCGGACTTATACATATTACAAGGAACATTACAGACTAGTGTTACCAAGCTTGACTACAGACTTGGACTTATACATATTACAAGGAACATTACAGACTAGTGTTACCAAGCTTGACTACAGACTCGGACTTATACATATTACAAGGAACATTACAGACTAGTGTTACCAAGCTTGACTACAGACTTGGACTTATACATATTACAAGGAACATTACAGACTAGTGTTACCAAGCTTGACTACAGACTTGGACTTATACATATTACAAGGAACATTACAGACTAGTGTTACCAAGCTTGACTACAGACTTGGACTTATATATTACAGAGGAAACCTTCAGATTAGGATTAACCAGCAGATTCCTTGAACGACAGAACAACTGAACCCCTACAATGGCGAATAGGATTCTAACAATGTTTTTTGGGGGGTGGGGGTACGGAGGCGGGTGTATTTTTGCGTAAAGCATTGGAATATCTGGTTTTAAAGTTTGCTATTTTAATTGGTCTTGCTAAAAGGCAGTGGAAAGCCACATTGGATGGTTTAGAAGGCCAAAGCAGGTTCCCTCCTCTCTCTCTCTCTCAGAGAAACTAATATATATAACGAGGAGGTAATCAAGATATACATAGTGAGGAAGAAAGTGATAGGCAAAATGTAAAGTGAGAGACGAGTCAGTTTTTTTTACTTCATGTTGTATACCCAACATTGGGTATATAAATTAGGGCAGAGAGAGAGAGAGAGAGAGAGAGAGAGACAGACAGACAGACAGACAGACAGAGATAGAGACAGAGAGACAGAGAGACAGAGACTTACATTTGAGAGGATGTATGGTCTGACTAGTTTAATTCATTACTCTGGTAATTTGTTGCTGTCTTTGGTTAAGTGCTTCCAAAAGCCCCAACCGTTTTTATCATATGGGTGCTATTGTTGTTATTAGCCGGATAATGGATTCTATCCCCCTTTTTGACTGGGAGAGTGTTTTATTAAGGTAGAGTACTACAACTACCATCAGCTCCCAGATGCCTTACTGCACAGACCAGATTACCCAAGCTGTTGCTACTCGTGCAGAGTTGATGAAAATGTTATTCTTCAGCAGATTTGTATCCTTATTCTTACAATCTCTTTCTAATTGTAATCTTTTACTTTTTTCTGCCATGTCGGCTGTAGCGTTAGAATACACCGACTGTGCCTCTGCAGAGAGGTAAGGCTTTACCAATGGGGCCACCTGTTGGCCGTGGGTGGCGACCCATGATGCTTAATGATAGAGAATAGGTGGTTGAGAAGTCCATAACTTGCAATACTCCACTTTGGCCCTTTCTTGGGCTAGACGGGCGGCCAGAGAGGCCCCTCCAATCAATCAGCTGGTGCCCTAGCACCTATATGATTGCCCCAACCCTTTTTATGATATGGGTGCTAGAAGGCGGTGCTTTAGGGTCTACATGTCCTGGGAATGACGTTAAACTCTATCTGATGGCGAGGTTCCAGTTTTGGAGGTCTGGGAATGTGGAGCACCCCTTCATCACCATTGCTCCCTGGTCCACTCTGACCCGGAGTGGTAGTACCTATGGGTTAAGTAGAAAAATGTATTTATAAAAAATTGTATCTAGCAAACGAAATGTAATTCTAGCAAAGACACCGACGAATTTTGTTAAACTAAGTCCGTCGTGTTTTCCTCCTCGCCACTGTCCAACCGTCTCCTTTTATACTCGGTCTGGCCGAGACACGTCACAACTCTCGTCTCGCCAGCTACGAGACTTGCCACTACAAATAGCGGCCTCAATGACACTCACGATTTCACCACTAGTCGGAATCGTCACATTTCTGCTTCCGCCCACACATACAACATGCCACCCGCTGTCTCTTCGACCGTCGGACCGTTGTTGGCTCATCACAGGTTTGTGAGTTTTGCCGTTCGACCTCACTACAATCCATTAAAAAGGACTTTATTTCAAAATTTTATCGGCCTTAAATGACCCACTGAGGTTGATATGCCGTAAAACAAAACAACCAAACTAAACCAAACCAATCTAGTAGGAGACTACTTGGAAGTCATGTGTTCAATCTCTAGGCCTGGTCCAGCTGAAAGTAAATCAACGCTACAATGGTGAAATGACTAAGTAAACCGTTTAACTTTTACAAGATATCCGAAGGCATGAAACAGCGGAATCCTTGAACGCTACAATAAAAGACGGTATCTGGAAATCAATTGTTCGATAAAAAATGTATCGATCTATCAATTGATCGAAAAAACAGATTGATTTAAAGCAGATATTCATTCTTTAAACAGTCTATATATTAATACACATGTTCCTAAATCTTCCATCTGTTATCATCCTCCAACACCCTCTGGTTATAAATGAGACCGTTCAAATTTTTCAAGATGAAATGAAAAAATGTAAATCCAGATTATCTGGTGTTGCTAAATCGCAGATTTTTTATTTGTCCCATTTTATTTAATCTAATTTTAAAAAATGAAACATTCCAAATGGTCTAGCTCATATGATAAAAAGGATTGGGAGTTGCCATAGGGGCAATAGGGTTGGGACAATCATATAGGTGCTACAGCTTGATGTGACCAAACAAATGATCGGAGAGGTGGCTTCTCCGACCGCCCGTCTAGCCAAAGTAAGGGCCAAAGTAGAGTGTTACATGTCATGCCACCAAGATTCCACCCTTAAGCATCATGCATCGCCAACCACGGCCATCAGTAATAGATAGATAGATAAATAGATAGTGTTGTGGACTAGCCTAGCATACTTGCGTAGAGAGGCAATGTGCTGGTTCAGGACTATTTATACACGGCTGTCTGAGAACATCGTGGTGATTACCGAGCCGTCAAAGGCCCCTCGGGTCCTGCTCCAGAGCTCTTCGGCCTCTGGAGTGGCTGGTAATAAAATTAACAGCATCGATCCCAGGGGGCTATCCCCCCAGGCAATACCTGCCCCCTTAATTTAAAGGGACAGGGCTGGGTTTATTGCCCAGCGCATGGGGCGCCCCCTCGAGGGGGAATACCGACGGGATCGACGCGTTTTTTGTGCC
The DNA here is from genome assembly GCA_023376005.1 of Doryteuthis pealeii. NCBI lineage: Eukaryota > Metazoa > Mollusca > Cephalopoda > Myopsida > Loliginidae > Doryteuthis > Doryteuthis pealeii. The sequence continues at coordinate 94,260,887 of CM042158.1, read as the reverse complement.
TACCACCCATGAGCTTCGGCTTGTGGGTGGGCTCACATAAAAATGTCCTTGTGTCACGTTCTGAGAGGCAAATACCTGAGACTCGATGTTTTAGCACTTTGTTGCGGGTTACTATATGTCTGGCGCACATGTAGTTTGAATGTATTAGTATACTGAATATTGTATGGGCCAGTATACAACAGACAGACAGATAGATAGATAGATAGATAGATAGATGTCCAAAAGGTAAGGTACAGATAGACATAAAACGTCGGAAATTTGAATATTTTATAAGCTATAAACACATGGCAACGGGTGGGGCATGTAATACTTTTAAAACAGTCTGAATAGTCTTAAGATTAAGCACATTTGTATGTGACGTCACAACAAAAATGACTGCCACTATAAAAAGTGGACAAACATGGAGGTGCGAGGTGTGATTAGATCTTTGCATGCCTAGGATAAAAATCCAACAGAAATTCACCACAAACTTGTTGCTGTATATAATGAACATCTAATAAGCAGAACAAAAATATGAGAGGAGGGGGAGAAAGAGAAAAAGAAAAAGAGAAAAAAAAGAAAAAGAAAGAGAGAACAAGAAGAGAAAAAGAAGAGAAAAAAAGAGAAAAAGAAAGAGAAAAAGAGAAAAAGAAGAAAAAAAAAGAGAAAAAGAGAGAAAAAGAGAAAAAAGAGAGAAAAAGAAGAGAAAAAAGATATAGATAGATAGATAGATAGATAGATAGAGAGAGAGAGAGAGAGAGAGAGAGAGAGAGAGAGAGAGAGAGAGATAGTAAAGCCTAATGTTATCATTGGTTTCAAAGCAGTGTACTAGCCACTTATCGTCAAGACACCTGTGAACAAATGATTACAGGCCTCAGGCGAAAAAGGAATGAAGAAAGGGAAAAGGGTTATTTCCTATAATTCTAACATGATCAAAGGGGAACCACTCTTGACTGATAAATTATTTTTTATTTATTTATTGATCTACTAGGAAAAAAAGACGGGGTTAGGGTTAGGGTTAGTTTAATGGGAAAATAAATAAACTATTTATCAGTCAAGGGTGGTTCCCCTTTGATCATGTTAGACTTATAGGAAATAACCGGGGAAAGAGACAAAAAGACAAGGGTTAATTTCGAAATTTGACTTTCATTTCCCGATTCACAGTGTGGAGAGGAATTTTCTTCCCAAGTCAGGAATAGTTGTGTTCCCAGTCACTGTTTTAGAGAGGAACTGACACAAGATTATTTTGGGCGCCAGGAAGACTCTTTTCCGAGCATGCCCAGATGGTTCTTCCTGTCAGAGGCCTCCAGGAAGATTGCTATTATTTTTTGGTTGCTTTGGAAAGCTATCACAATACAAGTGTAAAGAAAAACGAGGTGACTATGATGTTGTTCATTTATCTTTTGATTTAATCTCTTTATATTTCGGGATGAAAAAATCCCTTCGTCAGAAAATTTCTAAAAGCACGGAGCCCTGTGATGTTGATTATATGGTAATGCCTATTCCTATGAATTCTCTGTGTGTGTGTGTGTGTGTGTGTTGAATGTGTGTGTGCGCGCGTTTGTGTGTGTGTGTGTGTGTGTGTGTGTGTGTGTGTAATGTCTTAATATTTTTTATTTTTTATTTATTTTTTTTTAAATTTTATATATATTTACAAACCCCTCCGCACGAGCAGGATGCGACACAAGGTCAAGTTCTTAAGCGGAGTTCAGCAGGTTTGAGTTCTGAGTTTTCCTGAATTTTTCAACCAACTATCGTATGTCAAATTTAAGAGCAATGCATAAAAAACTTTTAACAAGTTAACACAGGCTTATGGATATTTTTAGGTGGGGGGCACAGAAAGCATTTTTGGAGAATCGACTGTAAGATGAACTCTGTTCTGGTAGACTTGGTATTACATGAATTTTTTTTGTCCCTCGTTCAACCGCACTTTAACATAATCAAGGGGATTGAGATTATATATAATATATATATATATATATATATATATATATATAGTGTGTGTGTGTGTGGGGGGTAAATGTTTTTTATTTCATTTCTTTAAAAGTAAAATAAATAAATAGACAAAATCTTTAAGGACATTCTTTAACCCAAAAGATTTTAGCGTAATCTAAACATTAGCTACAGAAATGAAAGTAACCTCCCCTTGTTGGTTTCATTTTGAGGAAGACATGTTTTGGTCGCCTATTTTCATTTCACCGTAAATCTACACTGAAAATACGTTCGAATCAATACAACTGCATGTTTTAACTCGAAAATATCATAAAATGTGTTCTTAATTGTGCTTGCGCATTATTAGAAATGAACTTAATTGTTATTAAGAACACATTTTATGATATTTTCGTGTTAAAACATGCAGTTGTATTGATTACGGTAAAATGAAAATGACCGACCAAAACATACAGCTTCCTCAAAGTGAAATAAACAAGGGGAGGTTACTGTTATTTATGTAGCTAATGTTCAGATTATCGATTTTAGAATGTTTTAAGTAGCAATTTATTCTTGTATAAGGCGAGAACTCTAATATAAAAAAAATACACTCGAGTGTAAATAAAAATATTTTTTTGTTATAAAATAACATATATTGTAATTTTGTTTCATTAAAATGGTCGATATAGATAGAATTAAGAATAGATAAAATATTCTTCGCGCTATAACCATCAAATGAGCAGACGTTAAAACAGGTTTGAGGTCAAAAAGCTAACGCCTAAACACCACGTTTCATTCGTATCAGACCCTTAACGACAATTTAGTAAAATCATTCAAGGGAAATAACTTTTATTTTGTTGTATCAGTGCTTTCCCTTGATCTTTTATTCAATAAGATAAGAATCAAAGGGAGGTAACTATACACACGTACGTGTATGTATATCACGGAACATAATTCCCTTCAAATGAATATAGGTTAGGTATACCCAAAATGGGCCTAAAATGCGTTTTTGACAAAATGACTTTAGCCCCCATAGGGAAAATAATTAACCAAAAATTAGAGAATTATCGGATTTTAATGAAATTTTCAGTGTTTATGTATCAATAAATGATCTTTATTATTATTACTTATTACGCATTACTTATTTTATTTCAAAACTTTCTCATTTTTTTCAGGTCACTTAATTTTGACCCCCCCCCCTTATGTTGGGGGCGTAACATTTTTTTTTTACTTGGTCATTTTCGATACTAATTACAGTATAAATAAAGAGATAAAATACCGTAGTTATGAATAAAACACAAAAAAGTTTTTTTACGGTTGTTGTTCTATGAGAAACTAAGTTCCGAAAATCGAAAAATAAAATGTAAAAAAATAATAAATAATTAATATTTTGGAGATTTCTTTTTTACTCATTTCGATAATTATTTAATTGGCTATTATTTTATAAAAGAAAAAATCATACATTGATATTTGTTCTGCTTAAAAAGGGGAGGGGGTACATTTTCAATCGAGTTTTTCTTCAAAACGTATACTTTTTTCGGAAAAAATAAGGTTTGCATTAAGTAGATATTTATTTTTAGAATATAAAAATATAACATTTTAAACTTAACATCAGGCTTTTCATATTTTAAATGAATTTTATATATTAATTTTTCATAGCAAAAATACTAAATTAAAGTTTTGAAATAAAATAACTCATGCATTATAAATTTTATTAATTGATAAATCAATACTGAATATTTCATTAAAATCAGATAAATACCTGATTTTTGGTAATTTTTTTTCCATCCCAAATGTTACGTTAAAATTGTAAACAAACGCCTAAAACCATTGAAAAAGAGACTGAATGGCGGATCACGTCAAATTTGACCAAAACAAATGGTTTTAAATCTTTTAAAAATAAACTGCATATGTAATGATATATATATATATATTTAATGTTGGTCATTATGTTACTACTTATCCTTTTAGACAAAAGTTTGACCTTAGATAATAGATTTAATTAATTTTAATTTGTTTTTAAAAACCTAGCAGACGACAAATTTGGGTAACCCTAATATAGGCCCTATATTCATACGATTTCCAACGGAGGGGGGGATGATTCAATAATAATAGGCGGGGGACAATATGAAAAATATATTAATATCAAATTTTTAAAAATTTTACCCTATATAGGTAAAAATTATAAATTTATATGGTAAAATTGTAATTACAACCTAGGTGAGCATATAGGGATTGGCCCTTATATTTTTACGGCATGTGGAATTGACCAAATTAAAATAATTAAGTTTTCTTAAACAACTAGTTTTACAATTGTATGTCATGAGTTTAGAATTAGGTAAACAAAAGAGAATCGAATGAATATTAGTTTGGAAATATTTTAGAAACAATAGAATCAATGGTTTAAATTCATCCGATAATTTATATCACCAGAATTCCACAGATACCAAAATCATTCAATATTGCATCATTGCAAATCACCTGATATTTGATGAATATTTTAGCTTAATGATAACAATAGACAATGATAAAAAGAAAATTATAAAAAGACCCATAGAGCTGAAAAACGACAGACAGATAGTGGAAGCTCCCAACTCGACACAATGGGGAGAATACGCTGTCAGAAAACATAAAATACGACTCAACAGGCCTGTCTATTTTTTCGTTTTTTATTTTCTCTCTCTCTCGCTCAACAACAACAAATTTCAATCACAGACAAAACTGCTACAATCGCACAAATATAAACAATACATGTCACACTTGTCACACACAACTATGTACAAACACATACAGTCTGCAACACCACTGAAAGAACAAGTGAATATACCAATTGTAAATTAATGTATATAAAGTTTGTTTCTTTTATCAATTTTGTCTTCTTCTTTTGTTACCTATGGAAACTACATTTCCGTAGTCTTATACATTTAAATTGTGGGGACCCATAACTCGGATCTTCTTCACTCACCAAACAACACCGGGTCCCTACAAATTGATGACCCCAGACTTGAATGAACACGCAACACACAAAATGATAACCCCGAAGCAAGAACAAGCACTCTACAATAAACGATACATCTGCAACTTGCACACATCCCCGGAAAAACCGGAAAATATTTTTTACGGTTGATTCAACTTCTGTATGAATGACTACTCCGGGTATTATTTCCTTATATGGCATTCTTGATCATGGTAATTTTCTTCTTGGGAATACTTTTTTTTCTTCCCCACCCCCACGAGATGTTCGCTGACCGGGTCCCGAATACTGACTGAGACTGCTACCAGGGATCTCTTTCCTTCCCCCAAATCGTGCCGTCACCTGTCTCTCGGTAGGCTTAGTGTACGTGGGAGAAGCCACAAGTGTAGTATCAGTTGTTCGTTTCCCCCTGCAAGGTCGGCTACGTGCTAATGACGAAGCAGAATTGTTCTGTTTCCGGTAAACTTTGGGGTCACCTCCTAGGATTCCCCCCTCTTGGTGTCAGCCAGTCTCTCGGAATATTCTAGGAGTTTCCAAATTGTTGATCATTTGATTAAACGTAACAACAATTATAAAGGACAGTTGTGTGTATATATGTCTGGAGGAAATTACAAAAATAAAACGATTAACGAGAATGTAAATAGATATACACATTCACTATCACCAAAGCTTGCTTTTTGAGCAAAAAATAATGAAGATTTTATTTATATTTGGAAATTTATTTAAGAATTAGGATTTAAATAGTAAGAAAAAGGAAAGTTAGTGGTTTCGTTCATGATTAAAACATAAATTAATCATGAAAGACCAAAACAATCAATGGATCTGCGTGACTAACTTTTTATCATAGCTCCTCTACCCAGGCAATGCCGGATAGCCACTGCTAGTTAGCGTATAAATCCGAGAAAGAATCGAAAGCAACACCTTAGACAACTGCAGTTGTAGGGCCTCTTACATCTCATCTCACAAGCCATCAATGTAAGATGAGCAAGATATGCTGGTTACTGTTGGTGCAGTAACAAACGCATAAGAAACGTTATTCTATGGACTCCTATTCATGGACACACTAGTTTTGGCGAAACATCAGACATTTATATTAATCGATAGTCGAGAGAGAGAGAGAGAGAGAGAGAGAGAGAGAGAGAGAGAGAGAGAGAGAGAGAGAGAGAGGGGGCAGACAGACAGACAGAAAAGGGAATCAGTGGTGTTAACATGCGCTGTTGATGATGATGATGATACATATATATATATAATTATATAAATATATATATATATATATATATTATATATATCACCGTCATACTTACACAAACGAAAATGACCTGGACCTGTACCCGGCTACAACGTGTGATTGCGGCAGAGAATTTAACAGCTTGCGAGGATTACGAATCCACAAGGCACGCTGGTGCGAACGACGTAATTCTCCTAAAGAATGTAAATCGAATGATGGGCTTATGAACCAGGAACACCCACAGTGTCCAGGAGCCCATTGCTGAGCGGCAGCAACCTGGAGACATTCCTAGCAAGCCAAGAATTCAGTGGCCCAAGGGTAATCAGAAAGCTATTTGGACTAATTTGGACCAGGAGCTTTCTTTTTGCTCACCACCCATCTTAAGGGTTCTATCAACCAACAACTATCATCCTTCTGCAGAATTATTCATGACGTTTGTTTGGAATGGTTTGGTGCAGTAACACATAAAAAAGATAAAAAAGAAGAACAACGACCAAATAGACGACAGATCCAAAAAGGAAAACTAAGATCAGAACAAAGGATGCTAAAGCGCCGATTAAAAGAAGCCCCCAGTAATGAAAAATTGGAATCGCCTCACATCGTCTTCAATCTACGGTGCAAAATGCATCTAGTTGGATCTGGTCTAGATTTAGAAGTTTACAGCACGAATGATACGCGCGCGGAATCATCATTCCCGTGTTTGCTACGTAACATCTGCAATCGCGTAATCAACTCAACGGCCAAAAACAAACGCGTTTTCAAATAACAAACTGCACTGATAAAGAAACATCTCCAATGAACGGATGATATAATCTATTCTCTGTTTAATACATATATACATTTTTTTTAATACCCTGTCCGGTGGCGAAAGCTGCTTGGTAGCGCTAGAAGTGGCAGTCCTGTCGTAGCTACCGAAACTGTGTTTCACTCCTAGTCGACAGCTGACGAGGACAGGGTATCGCACGTGCTATCACACGTTGTATGACGAAAAAAAAAAAAAAAAAAAAAATATATATATATATATAAAAGGTGGCTTACCGGTGAATATGGGCACGATCGTTGGAGGTGCACAGAATCCAGGGTTTAAGTCAGCGATATATATAACAAATACAAAGTGCTCAATACAAAGTAGAGCAAATTTATTAAAGAAATGGATACAATAGAAACCTACTCGAGTTTCCCCATTAGGACCTTCAGGGTTAAATCCACTAATCGAGGTACCGATTAATTGCAGCCGATTACACGTGTGTTCATTGAATAAGATGTTACGTTATATATAACGTAACATTTTATTAAAAGAACACACGTGTAATCGGCTGCAATTAATCGGTACCTCGATTAATTCAGTGGATTTAAACCTGAAGATCCTAATCGTGAAACTCGAGTAGGTTTCTATTGTATCCATTTCTTTAATATATATATATATATATATATATATATATATATATATATATATATATATATATATATTCTTTTAAATATGTTATATCAAAGGCAATTTATGTCCAATATTTGAATATTGTTGAGCATAGCATTTATTGAATTAAAATAAAATGTTATTGTATTTTCTGCAACATATTTATGGTGGCATTTATATTCAAGGGTTAAAGGCATTTTAGGGTGCCTGGTCCTAAACTGTATTTTGTTAATTGCCAGTTTATATATATAATATATATATATATATATATATATATATATATATAATATATATATAATAAAGTTAATCCTAATGAGTCAGATATACCTACTAATAGTTTCGCTTAGTAGCTCATCAGGGTAAGAATCTGTCAGATTCTTGCCCTCATGAGCTACTAAGCAAAACTATTAGTAGGTATATCTTACTCATTAGGATTAACTTTCTATTTGCTCTACTTAAGTATCGATCACTTTTTACATTTTAGCTTTAGACAATCCTTGCGGTATATTATATATATATATATATATATATATAATATAATATATATAATATATATTCATTGGTTCAGTGTTATAGTATTAATCAATTATTTTCGGTTGGTGCGACCCTCTAGATTAGATTTGGTAGTATATTTTTACGAACAAATTATTTGCCGGGTTTTTTTCTTACCGCAAGGGTTTACTAATACGATTAGTATATTATACACATTCATATATATCTTTTTATAATGGAGATTCTGTGTCTGTCTTTAACTGAAACAACGTCACTGCTTATGTCACAATACCCTCAGGAATTGTGTAAGTTTATCAATGAGTATTTAGTTTATACTAAAAATCATTAATACATAGAATAGAAATATTTATTAACGACGTCTCTATGAAAACCAGTCTTTCTGCTTGGAGCGCACTTGAGTGAGCAGTAACGATTGAGCTCCGAAACTACGATTGAATTCATGGGTAATCATCTGAAGATTACTTATTTTAAGATAATTAAAATGATAAATATGTAAGATTCAAAGGTTATGACAAAGTCATAACTCGTTGAAACGCAAACAAACTCCGACACAGGTTGAGGGACAAAACATTTTATATAACAGCACATGAATAAACAAGATACATAAATTACATAGAAGTGTATATGAACCATACATACGTATACAATAGTAATATGAACATAAAAGCAACAGACATGAGACTAAGAATAGTCCATGCTGGGAAATCACTTACAGTAATGTAAGGGGGGGGGGCAAAGCCCCAACAAGAAAGGGGTAGTCATAAGACTACCTCACTGTCTCGTAGGTCGAGCAGCAGGCAAAGAGGAAGAGAAATTCAAAACAGCCGCTTAAATACACGAGGCCCTAGCGGAACCAGCGACACTAAACGGGCAGACAACTCCCCAGGTAAATACGAAAATACCCCACAAATAAAATACCTAAAACAGAGCCCTAGGTTACAGTGGCCTAAACGTTGTGTTTATATAAAATAAAGATGAGGACAACAGTCCAAATATATGTAAATGAGAAAGAATGTATTAAGTAATCTAGATTGTCGTTCATTTACGAAATATTTATTATAGATACTAGAAAAAGTATGTGCCACCTGGGCGCAAGTATTTAAGTTTTGATGTAATAGAATATTATATCAAATTAGAAAGACTAAGGAAAATAAATAAAGACGAATATGAAAATATTATGCATATTTTAATATTATTTTAAATAATTTCTATATAAAAATGCATAAATACATAATTTCTTTATAAAAATACATATCTATTTTAAATAATTTCTTTATAAAAATACATATCTATCTTAAATAATTTCTATATAAAAATACATAAATACATAATTTCTCTATAAAAATACATATCTATTTTAAATAATTTCTTTATAAAAATACATATCTATTTTAAATAATTTCTATATAAAAATACATAAATACATAATTTCTCTATAAAAATACATATCTATTTTAAATAATTTCTTTATAAAAATACATATCTATTTTAAATAATTTCTATATAAAAATACATAAATACATAATTTCTTTATAAAAATACATATCTATTTTAAATAATTTCTTCATAAAAAACATATCTATTTTAAATAATTTCTATATAAAATACATAAATACATAATTTCTATATAAAAACATATCTATTTAAATAATTCTATATAAAAATACATAAATACATAATTTCTATATAAAAATACATATATTTAAATAATTTCTATATAAAATACATAAATAATAATTTCTATATAAAAATACATATCTATTTAAATAATTTCTATATAAAAATACATAAATACATATTTCTATATAAAAATACATATCTATCTTATAAAAATACTAAATACATAATTTCTATATAAAAATACATATCTATTTTAAATAATTTCTATATAAAATACATAAATACATAATTTCTTATAAAAATACATATCTATTTTAAATACATTTCTATATAAAATACATAAATACATAAATTTCTATATAAAAATACATATCTATTTTAAATAATTTCTATATAAAAATACATAATTCTATATAAACATATTTATATTAAATAATTTCTATATAAAATACATAAATACATAACTATATAAATACATAAATACATATTTCTATATATTAAAATAATTTCATATTCTTATAAAATAATATCACATTAATTTCTATATAAAAATACATATTATTTTAAATAATTTCTATATAAAAATACATAATTAATTTCTATAAAAATACATATCTATTTTAATATAATTTCTATATAAAAATACATAATTCTATATAAAATACATATCTATTTTAAATAATTTCTTATAAAAATACTAAATAATACAATACATATCTATTTAAATAATTTCTATATAAAAACACTAAATACATAATTTCTATATAAAAATACTATATCTATTAATTATAATATTTCTATATAAATATAAAAATACATAATTTCTATATAAAATACATATCTATTTTAAATAATTTCTATATAAAATACATAATTTCTATATAAAAATACATATCTATTTAAATAATCTATATATAATAATACATAATTTCTATATAAAAATACATATACTATTTTAAATTAATTTCTATATAAAATACATAATTCTATATATAAAATTATAATATAATAATTTCTATATAAAAATACATAATACTATATAAAAATACTATATTTTAATAATTTCTATATAAAATACCATAATTTCTATATCAAAAAATACATATCTATTTAAATAATTTCTATATAAAAATACATAAATACATAATTTCTATATAAAATACATATCTATTTAAATAATTTCTATATAAAAATACATAATATAATTTCTATATAAAAATTAATAAATACATAATTTATATAAAATACATATCTATACATAATTTCTAATAAAATACATAAATAATATCTATATAAAATACATATCTATTTCTATATAAAATACATAAATACTAATTTCTATATAAAAATACATATCTATTTCTATAATTACATATACTAAATACATATCTATTTTAATATTAAATAATAATATAAAATACATATCTATTTTAATAATTCTATATAAATAATAATATACATAAATACATAAAATATAAAAATACATATTATATATTATTTATTATTATAATTTTCTATATAAATTATAAATTTTCTGAGTTTTCTTTGTGGACTATAATACTTCTGATTTAAAAAAAAAAAAAATTCATTTTATTTTTTTTTAAAAAGGAATATGCATTTTCAAAGAAAAAAAAATTCCGGCTTCGAACTTGAACGTTTCGTTTGTACCTGTTGTTGTAACGGTTTATTCACACCGTCTTTTCCATCATAAACATCTCGCTCTTGATGAAGACCGTTTTAAATAAAGGTCGAAACAGATTTCTGTCAGCGAATTATAACATCATGTGTTTCTTTTTTAAAAATATTTATTTCATACTGTCGGATTAATTTCCATTCACTTTTTCATAAAATATATATACGATTGTTTTTAATACGTTTGAGAATAACATGATAGTATTAGAAATCAGTAATAGCAATAATTATTTTAAATCCAGTTTTATCAAAATCATTATGAAAATTATTCCCACCATATACTATGTAAATATTTTTTTTTTGGAGATATATGACACATACTTCAGGATTTTAAATGCATTAATAATATGGTCAGTTTTGCGGCAAACATAACACCGTTAGACTTTAATAGACATCGCTAATAAATAAAATGCTAATTAAGATTAAATAACGACTATTTCATAATCGTTAAGAATATAGCTTAAATAATAAAGGAAATCGTGACGTCATATGACGCATTTCCGTTTACGGACAGACAGTTATATAATCCCATTATAACAAGATACGTAATTGAAATATATTTCAAGTTATTTAAATTGTAACAATTTGCCGTTAAATAAAAGTTGTGAATAGACATGAATTAAAACATGATTTTTTTGTTTGTTTTTGTTTTGTTTTACGGCATATCAACCTCAGTGGGTCATTTAATGCCGATAAAGTTTAGAATATAAATCAATTCTTAATGGATAATACAATTTTTTTATAAATACATTTTTCTATTTAAACAACATAGATGGGACCCCACAGGTAACACTCCCCGGGTCAGAGTGGACCAGGGAGCAATGGTGATGAAGGGGTGCTACACATTCCCAAACCTCCAAAACTGGAACCTCACTGTTAATTCATTTTATTAATCACCACAATATACATAAAGTTAATGAAATTATTCTGTCAATTCATTAATATCGTGATATATTTTTGATAAAGATATATCAAAGATTACTCACTAGAGCGACCTTGATTTATGTGCCAATAAAATCTTTTAAAAATAAAAAAAAAAGACCCTGTCAGCTCTATTTTTTCTCCGACTAAATGCATTTTAATCGTACGACGTGGTCACACTATATACACAACATTGAAAGTATCGAGTGACATGTTATAAGTAGCCGACATTTCTTTTAGATAATCAATTAAATTGTAGACAAGTTGTATGAAATTTATTTTTGACCTCATCATGACGTCATTTTGACGTCATCAATTGTTGGAATAAATCCAACACGATTTTTCCTTTTTTTTTTTTTTAAATTTTTTTTTTTACAAAAGCGACACATTTCAAAGTGGATTATTATGACTCATTCGATAGAGCATCTGTCAGGAATCGCAAGGTTCCAGGTTTGATATCGGTCCTCGCCAACTCGCGCACGAGTAGCACAGCTTGCAAGATCTGATCTGTGCGGTAAAGCAGAATGGAGCTGACGTAGATGTGGCGCTCCACATCAGTAAAAAACAATATCCCTGTAGTATAGTTATATACTCGTATAGACTCGGGTATATAAATGGTGAGATGAAAGAGAAGATGAGATGGCTTCTTACTGGTTCTTTTTCGTCACTGACCATTATTCTTCTGCTAGGCTGGGTTGTCTGGGCTCATTACTTGGTGCTTACAACCGTTGGGTGAAGATGGCATTCTAAGAGCAAAGACCCTCGCGCCTGTTCCTTTGAACTAACGGTCAAAAATCTCAGTTCAAGCCGGTTCCTTTCTCACGCTCGCCTTCAGCCAATCAGTAATCGGCGCGTCAGTCAGAGAAGGTGAACTACCAGTCAATCACTTTTACAACGGTTAATGTAACTTTCCATTTACCATATAGTTATTTGAATTTTACTTCACTTACAGACATAATTCTTAGGCTACTCATGAATTATGTACCATATAGTATTTGAGCTCTCATTGTAATCCTCACATGTAGGTTTTGATTGCAATTGATTTCAAGACAATCACTAACGATCCGTTCTATATCGTTTCCCATTGGCCAATTTTACCGGAAATAAATGCTGCTGATATTGCGAAAGTTCATAAATATAAGTGGAAATTCGGTGTACATCTTACTCCAAATATATCCAACATCATTGATAACTTACAGATAATTTAATCTTAGGCTACCATGAATTATGTGAACATAGTGCAAGCGAAGGTGGTAGACTCCCGCGTACGTTGATACCGACGATATGCCCCTCTCGACTTACTTTTTTATAACCGGAATTGGCAATTCAACGGCAAAGTTTCAATATTAGGTGAGACAGAGATAATGTGAGCCCCCCCCAAAAAAAACATTTTTCATTTAAAAGGTTTTATAATTTACTGAAGCATTTCGTTTTATTGGTTTGTTGGTTGGTTTGAAGGCTATCACAATCAAGTGTAAAGAAAAATAAGATGACCATGGTGTTGTTTGTTAACCTGTGATATTCTTAATATTTCAAGATAAAAATCTCACTACAGAAGATCTCCGAAACTGGAGTTGTTGCTAGTGGCTGTCCATTTGTTCTCAGTCTTCCAAACCTCTGCGTTGTTGAGTGGTGAGGAGGTGTTTTTCATTGTGTGCAGTTCACGTGTGTGCTTGTGATGTTCTGGTGTGTGCGGTCTGTTCAACAGTTTCTGATATCATTCCTCATGCAATGTCGTATTTTTTTTTCTTCACTGAAAAAATAGAAGTTAAATTAGCGATTTTCTTTTCAAGAACCAAAATTTAAAAAATGAAGCTTAAACCAAGGCTAAACCATCTTGTTTGGGTTACGGTGATAGTCATTCACTAAGCTTAGCTTAGATGTGGCACAAATCAGAAGTGTGGCATCCAGTGAGAATCGAACTCACAAACAACATGGTCAGCGAAATCTAGCTGTTAACCATTACACCACGTGGTGCTTTTTACTTTGGTATATGTTATTTACTAAGCTTAGTTTAGATGTGGCACAAGGCCAGAAGTGTGGGGCATCCAGTGAGAATCGAACTCACAAACAATGGTCAGCGAATCTAGCTTGTTAACCATTACACCACGTGCTTTTTACTTTGTATAGTTTTATTTACTAAGCTTAGTTTAGATGTGGCACAAGGCCAGAAGTGTGGGGCATCCAGTGAGAATCGAACTCACAAACAATGGTCAGCGAATCTAGCTTGTTAACCATTACACCACGTGGTGCTTTTACTTTGGATATAGTTATTTACTAAGCTTAGTTTAGATGTGGCACAAGCCAGAAGTGTGGGGCAACCAGTGAGAATCGAACTCACAAACAATGGTCAGCGAATCTAGCTTGTTAACCATTCACCACGTGAAGTGCTTTTACTTTGGTATAGTTATACTAAGCTTAGTTTAGATGTGGCACAAGGCCAGAAGTGTGGGCATCCAGTGAGATCGAACTCACAAATAATGGTCTGCAAATCTAGCTTGCTAAACATTACACCACGTGGAGTACCCTTGACTACTTTGGTATAGTTATTTACTAATTCTTGCTTAGATGGTGCACAAGGCCAGAAGTGTGGGCGCCCAGTGCGAATCTAGCTTGCTAACCATTATACCATAAGGTGTCCATTGTGTGAGGTACCCCTTCATCGTCATTATTCCCAAGTCACTCAGACTTGAAGGTCCCATTATGGATTAAATTCTTCTTCTTCTTCTTCTTCTTCTTCTTCTTCTTCTTCTTCTTCTTCTCATTATTATTATTATATTATTATTATTATTACTCCTTTTGAGTTTTCACATCAGTATTAGCTGATGGTCTTTCACTGGAGCCTGAGTGACAGCAAGTCTCCTCAGGTCTCCAGGACTCTTCTGAGTATTCTGGCAGATTGCAGCATGCGTGTTCTGAATTGTTCAATCCTTCCTCTGATTTCCAAACTTTCCAGACCCTTTTCTAATCCTTTTGGGACTGTTCCAAGTGCACCAACTACAATTGGTATCACTTGACTTTCATATTCCATTTTTTCAGTTCTCTGGCAAGGTCCATATATTGTCCTTTTTTCATTTTCCTTTAGCTTCACCCTGTGATCTGCTGGCACTACAAATCACCCATTTCTTTTTTGTCAACAACTAGGTCTGGTTTTCTTGCTGGGATAGTGACCCGTTTTATTTCAAAGTCACAGAGAATTTATGCGTTTCGTTCTCAAGAACAGATTCTGGTTTATGCATATACCATTTTGTTGTATGGTCAAAATTTAATTTTTTGCATAATTCCCAGTGGATCATCTTCCCAACCCAGTCGTGTCTAGTTTTGTATTCTCGTTGTGCTAGTTTGCAAACTTCGCAGAGTATATGGTTTACAGTCTCATCTCTATTACCGCAAAGTCTACATTTACTATTTTGTTGGTCTTATCAATTTTCACTTTGATTATTATTATTTATATTATTATATATTATTATATATTTGATTGATTTTATACTTTATTAATCTTATTGTGGTCATTTTTTGCATGTTCTTGCCAATCCTGTATATTTTTTAAATGGCAGAATTTGGTGAATATGATAAATTTCTATTCTTCACAGATACAAGATAATAATGAGATTTATTCTACATGCAAATCATAAAAAGCCAGTCTATTAAGTAATGAGACTGATTATTTAAATAGATAGAAATGATTTAAAACAAAAAGTTAACATTTTTTGAATAACCAGCAAGAGACTCTTCCTAAGTCTCGAAAGAAACAAGTCGTTGTGTCCCGATTACGCATTGGTCACACAAAACTAACGCACTCCTTATACTCAAACAAAAAACAACCACAATGTGAAACATGTCAAACACCTTTGACTGTTAAACACTTATTCATGGAATGCAGGTTTTCTGCTCCCATCAGAGGCCGTTATTTTAATGCAAACAATATAAAAGATCTATTTGAAAATGTCAACATGGAGACATCTGTCCTTTTTTGAGGAAATAAAATTATACCATAGAATATAGACATGAACTTAATCAATACCATACAACATGATCCCCAATGATGCTAACAACATTGTTAAAATTAATTACTAAAAAGTATAAATATTAAATACACAACATATATTACTTCTCTCACCGTTAGGCATGACGACCCCGAACGGGTTGATATGCCGTTAAAATCAATAAACCAACCAACTAACCAAGAATGAATAAAAAATAGCGTCTTCGGCATAAAATACCAAGGGTTGACATGCCGTTAAATCCAACCAGCCTCTAAATAAAGGTTATTAATATCATCATGGACTGTCGTTACAAGGATCTCACATGTTCATGTATATTCTGTTGGATTTTAAGGCCCCACTTGAAATCCATGAATTATCTCTCCTCTCTCTCTACTCTCTTCTCTCTCCTCTCTCTCTCTCTCTGCTCTCTGTCTTTCTCTTCTCTCTCTCTCCCTCCCCATTCTCTCTCTTCTTCTGTTTCGTGTCTTTAATAATTTTCGGTTTAGCTCAGTCGATAGTGCGTCAGCCTAGGAACACGAGTTCTGTTCTCCCGCCTTCGGCCAACAGCGTATGAATAGCACCTGGATTTTGCGGTAAAGAGAGAAACTGATGGTAGTGTGGGCCCACCTCAGACGCTAAAATAATTTCCTTGGTCTAGCGCTATGGAAAGTAAGATTAGACTCCTCGCTGTCTGGCGATACCGAGTTTAGCACCGGCCCTCGCAACAGCGTATGAATAGCACAGGGATCTGTGCGTAAAGAGAGACAACTAATGGTAGGTTGGTGCTCTCACGCAGACACTAAAATAATCTCCTTTTGTCTAGTGCTATGGAAAATAAATTAGACTCCCTTGCTGTCTGGCTGATACCGAATTTAGACACCGGCCTTCGTCAACTCAGCGTTGAATAGCGCGGGGATCTGTGTGTAATGGAGGAGCTGATGATAGGCTAAAAAACAATCTCCGTGGAGGCTAGGGAAATGGGAAGACTCCCTCGACTGTCTAAGTTGCATGCTCAAATTTTGGTATGTATTTATTCTATGTAATAACGTTTTTGGGTAAGTGACGTTAAGCAGTGACGTAGTTTCGGTTACAGACAAATAAGATCTAATCTCCATTATTAAAGATAAAGTGTTACTTCTTTTGTTCTCTCACCACAAGAATTCATAATCATATGAATCTAGCATATCTACTTGAATGAATTAACCCTAACCCTACCCCTAACCCTAAACCTAACCAGTGTACGGAGGAGTGTTCTGAAATTATCCAAATTACATTGGCAAGATAAAAAAGATTCTTAATGATCGAGTTGTCTTCACTATAAAGCAGTGTTCAAAACCTATAAAAATCGCTTAATGTCTTATGTTTTAAAGTATAAGAACTTTACTGAACACCGCTCCTATGGTCTAGGAAATTCAAGAGGGCCGAAAATAGACAGAGACTTTATTTTTTGAACATCCATCGGAATATACCTGATAGGTTTGTTCCTAAGTATAATATCCCAGTCATGTAGAATATTAACATAGAAAGTTCAAGGAGGACCGAAATAGGTAGGAGACTTATATTTTTAACATCCATCGTAAAATACCTGATAGGGTTCCTAAAGTACATATCCATCATGTTAGTATTGAACAGTAGAAAGTTCAAGGACCGAAAAGGAGGAACTTATTTTTTGAAGCATCCATCGTAAAATACCTGATAGGTTGTTCCTAAAGTAAATTCCCAATCCATGTTAGAAATAGTGAATCATAGAAAGTTCAAGAGGACCGAAATAGGTAGAGAAACTTTATTTTTTGACATCCATCGTAAATACCTGATAGTTTTGTTCCTAAGAGTAAAATCCCAGTCATTGTTGGGAATGTTTATATGCACCTTTCGAGCAGAGTTAGATGGTTGTACATGCATGTGCTCATGTCGTGGTATGAGAGTGAGGTTTGGGTTTCGCTGACGAAAATTTATTCTGCTTTTGATGACTGAATCATCAGCTTTCTTATGGTGCATGTTTGTGAGAGTTTTATAGATATTCAATGAAAAGTGTTCAAAATTTAAAGACACATAAATAAATCAAGCACAATGGCATTAAAACATAAACTCTGGATTAAACAACAAACAAAATGTATTAACAAAGTTACAAAAAAGTAGCATTGAATACTGGGCAAGTTCCGTCCAAGTTATTTTTTAATAAGTTCAAATGTAATTAAAAAATATTTTTCATTCACACATTAGAAGAACGTTAAAGAATTGTATGGTCCAAATAATCATCAGTCAGGCTGTATTTGTACATATTAAATTGGCTGTTAAACAGAGATTATTTAAAGTGAGAAAGATAGATAGAGATAGTTAGAAGAGACCGTTCATAATAAGCGAAATGTTCTTTATTAAGGGTACGTGAATTCCCTTAGGCAGGTGAGATCCTTCTGGTTTTTAGAATCCGAAAAGTTTCTGTTATTATAAGAAATAAGAGGCCCAATTTGGGTCTAGTGATAAATTGTGTGTATTATTAAAATATAATGAATAGAAAAATAACCTATTTAATGAAAGACTTTTTAACTGCGTGATTAAGTGTGTGTGTGTTGAATTTATTTTGTTTTTATTAATCTAATATATCAATAGTATTATTAAATAAAAATTAGTATACTAAATAAAATGAAATCTAAATCTAAAATTAGTATTACTAAATTAAAAATTAAATTAAATATATCAATTAGTATTACTAGCAGGACCTGTGAATTACCACAAGTATGAAATTTAATTATTACAACGTTTCATGTGTTTACTTAAGAGCTACTACTAAATAGTTCAAAGCTAAGAAATACAAATAATTCTGATTTAACTCTCTCTCTTCTCTCTCTCTCTTCTCTCTCTCTCTCTCTCTCTCTCTCTCTCTCTCTCGATGTTTTTTTCTTTTCTTCCTTCTTTTCATCATCAATTAAAACAGATTGGTATTATTGTTTTCGCCTTCTCACCTTCTGATCTCTAACTTTCTCCCTCTCTTCCTTATTATAATTTTTTCTTGTATAACAGTCTTTTCTTCTTCCTCAATCTAGGATTTGAACTCATGCGGCCAATTCCATTCTTACGAACGAAACCGTTACGCCTCGTATAGGTGGTAGTTTGGCGCGTCGCCGATTAAAATTTTGTTCGTCCTTTTAAAGACGAATCATTCAACTCTTCTCCTGTCAAGGATGACATGGATGTAGTAATTAGAAATTATGCACCCGTTCCGGTACGGTAAGTAGATTATGGGTGTCTATAGCTCGTGAGCTAATGTTTTTTCTGTTGACAATACCATTTATCTATGGGCATGGACGTGAAACCATGGAGGTGGTCGAGTGGCCTGATTAGCTTAAGGAAAAGTTTGATGGCGTATATGTGTTTGAGCGGAATAATTTGAATGATGATGTCAGCATAGACGCGTGGCATGATTACTGATCGGACGTGGAATGATACTGCGAAGGGGAGAAAGCCTAGGGGGAGTTTTGGAGATTCAGCCTGGCCGTCATAAGAGTTTTAGATGTGCTGAGGATGGTTCCCCGCGCGGCGATAAGAATCATGGCTAGGATAAAATAAAAACTTGATCACGTCAGCAAAAAAACTGTCTTGCGTTAATCATAATTGCAAACGATGTAAACAACGCAGAACTATTAGAATCACGCCTTCTGAAATTGAACTCGCTATCAATAATTAGTAGTCCTCTCAAATCGCAAGCCATGCCGATTGACCCACTAGCCTCACCTGCTTCTTTTTGCCCCGAGGACGCTCCGAAATTAATGACATTGTTTATCTCCACGAAAACTATAAGTCTCTGGGTGCCTAAATGTCAGGTATCACCAGACAACAGGAGTTTATCCCCTTTCATAGCGCTAGACCAAGGAGATTGTTTTACCACCAGCATTCCTCGCTTCTCTGCACAATCCCTGTGCTACTCATACGCTGAGTTTGATGGGGTATCAAAAAGTTAGTCGGTGTTGCCAAAAACTTATAAGCAGTGATGGTTGAGGAAACATAGGAAAAATAGGGTTTAGTAGCTGAAGAAACCTGTAACCTCTTGAGTTTATCTTAGACTCTGTGCCCACTTCTGTTAGTTATTAGAAATGACCACGAAAACTTTGTTAATTTTCGATATCTTCTTTTTTTTCAAAACCCATAACGGCACGCGTGGAGGTGATGTTACAATTTTAGGGGCCATCCTTTAGGCTTCAAGCAAGAGCGCTTGTCCAGCGGAGATCCTTCGTAAAGAATCCTTTGGTTGTTCCTTGGTGCTCCTCAGTATTGCAAGTTCCTCGTCAATGATTGCAAACAGATGTCTCTCAGTATCAGTGATTAAGTAGTCAACCAGCAACACATTCGGGCTGTTGATTGGCTGAGGTTTATAAATTTATAAATATGAGTCTATAGATTTAAGTGGTGTATTGTAGCACGACTTATATACCACCAAACAGTCCAACAGGGGAAACTTTCAGAAGAGACGCCATTAGAATCTGACTCCTTCGATTGCTCAGTTGACTCTGAATCTCTTACTATCCTGTTATATGACCAACCCAACCAGAGAACTGCTAAAAGGGTAATCAAACATTACTACCTGTCTATCAAACTATATGAATTTTTGTATGAATTATTACTTCTAGGTCGTTACTTTTGAATTCTACACTTACCTTACATAATAAATTAAGTTACCTATTTATTATATAACAGTTCTTTAGTTCTATGGCGTATCAGTCCCTGAATTATTTAATGCCGAAGTCAGTATTTTATTTGCACGCAGTTATATGGTTTCAAGTAACTAATTATGATTATTTTCAAACAATTATTGCTTTAATTACCTATTCTTAATACTAAAAAAATAATTTCACCACAGTTATATGGTTTAAGGTATTCCTTTTATTCCCAGACAGATCTACTTGACCCTCAAACCCTTCGCCCGAGTAGGATGGGACACAAGGTCAATTTATTAATCGGAGTTTAACAGGTTTGAATTCATAGTTTTCCTTTTATTAGACTGGTTGCCTAACCAAAACCCACGTAAAAACGAGACCTTGTGTCCAACCCATACAAGTGGGGTATGCGGTAAATATCCTGGTTGCCTAACCAAAGTTTAAGAGCCTATTCTTACCAACTATATACTCATAGCTGGAGAGAGAGAGAGAGAGAGAGAGAGAGAGAGAGAGAAGAGAGAGAGAGAGAGAGAGAGAGAGAGCAGTTGGGCACAACTGCTATGTGAGATGCAAACAGCCTCATCCACGATTTGAACTCGGGTTGACGAGTCTATTTCCTACGACTCTTAGACCATTAGACCACGCCGGACGCGGGGCGTGGCGCGCGGGGCGCGTGGTCTAATGGTTAGAGTCCTACTCGGGCGAAGGGTTTGGGGGAATAAAAAGAAATACCTTAAACCATATATTTTATCATATAGGTGCTTGAAGACGGCGGCTACGGGTCAAACACCAATATTTATTAATACTGTTGTGTTTAAGTTTGTAGTTGGTTCTATGTGGTTTAATCTCGCTCGTGGTCGTGTTTAAACCCCCCTATAGTTGGTTCTTCCTTCTCGTGAGCTGGTGAGCTGAAAGGGAATTTAGTTTTTTCTTATAGGACATATCCAGGACCCCAATCCCAAGTTTTTTATAAAACCACCCGAGTCACCCTAATATTTTTCCTGGAAAGTCAATTTTTCTAGTAACCCAACCCGCCTGGCCTACAGAATCCCAATTTTTTAACCAAACACCCACTAAGGACACCCACTCCCATATTAGAGGCACTGACCGGCTTGCTTTCAAACAACAAAGTGCGGAAGACAGTCGGCGGGCCTACACAACAATAGCTGAGGAAAGGGGGAAACCAAAAATGACCCACAATTTTTGTTTTGTTTACATGTGTTTTTCAGTTTCTTGGGGTTTTTATTTTCAATTTTTTCCCACCCCCTCTATCGCCAATCATCAATATTGGGAAATTTTTTAAGTAGGATACATGCATAGAGCGAATGAGGTATTTTGGTGAAAGGGAGCTGCGCAAGGAGAGAATGCAAGAATTTTATTTTTATTTTTGAATGAATCGGTCGGTGAGTGAGCCTAGCTAGATAGATCCGTGTAGTGATATGACCAGTTTTATCACCCCTCCCCCAAAACCAAATTTCCGGCTACATGCCGAGTTGTGTGCACATACGCTGTATCTCATTTCCAAATAAAGAAAACGTTTGTTTGGAGTGAGTGCACGTATGTGCTCACTTCAAATAATCTGAAAGGGAATTTAGGAAAAGAAACCAAAGAAAAAAAAAAAAAAAGACGAGGATGACTTAGGGTAAGACTTTTATTAGTTGATTCACACTATTTCTTTGAGGGGACATATTTTCGATATGTGTTTCTTCTTCAAAGTCCTGCGGTAAAAAGGAACCTTTTTTTTTCTGCTAATGTCCCGAGGGCTCTTCCGGTCTGAGGCCTTATGGGAGATTGTTATTTTTTTTTGGTCTTTTTATTTATTTTTTTACATTTAATTCAATTTTGTTTTATTTATTTTTAGTTGGTTTAATTTCATTTTTATTAATCACCACAATATACATAAAGTTAATGAAAATTATTTCTGTCAATTCATTAATATCGTGATATATTTTTGATAAAGATATATCAAAGATTACTCACTAGAGCGACCTTGATTTATGTGCCAATAAAATCTTTTAAAAATAAAAAAAAAAGACCCTGTCAGCTCTATTTTTTCTCCGACTAAATGCATTTTAATCGTACGACGTGGTCACACTATATACACAACATTGAAAGTATCGAGTGACATGTTATAAGTAGCCGACATTTCTTTTAGATAATCAATTAAATTGTAGACAAGGTTGTATGAAATTATTTTTTGACCTCATCATGACGTCATTTTGACGTCATCAATTGTTGGAATAAATCCAACACGATTTTTTTCCTTTTTTTTTTTTTTTTTTTAAATTTTTTTTTTTACAAAAGCGACACATTTCAAAGTGGATTATTAGCTCATTCGATAGAGCATCTGTTCAGGAATCGCAAGGTTCCAGGTTTGATATCGGTCCTCGCCAACTCGCGCACGAGTAGCACAGCTTGCAAGATCTGATCTGTGCGGTAAAGCAGAATGGAGCTGACGGTAGATGTGGCGCTCCACATCAGTAAAAACAATATCCCTGGTAGTATAGTGTTATATACTCGTATAGACTCGGGTATATAAATGGTGAGATGAAAGAGAAGATGAGATGGCTTCTTACTGGGTTCTTTTTCGTCACTGACCATTTTATTCTTCTGCTAGGCTGGGTTGTCTGGGCTCATTACTTGGTTGCTTACAACCGTGTGGTGAGAAGATGGCATCTTAAGAGCAAACGACCCTCGCGCCTGTTCCTTTGAACTAACGGTCAAAAATCTCAGTTCTAAGCCGGTTCCTTTCTCACGCTCGCCTTCAGCCAATCAGTAATCGGCGTCTTAGTCAGAGAAGGTGAACTACCAGTCAATCACTTTTACAACGGTTAATGGTAACTTTCCATTTACCATATAGTTATTTGAATTTTACTTCACTTACAGACATAATTCTTAGGCTACTCATGAATTATGTACCATATAGTATTTGTAGCTCTCATTGTAATCCTCACATGTAGGTTTTGATTGCAATTGATTTCAAGACAATCACTAACGATCCGTTCTATATCGTTTCCCATTGGCCAATTTTACCGGAAATAAATGCTGCTGATATTGCGAAAGTTCATAAATATAAGTGGAAATTCGGTGTACATCTTATACTCCAATATATTCCAACATCATGCAACTTACAGATATAATTCTTAGGCTACCCATGAATTATGTGAACATAGTGCAAGCGAAAGGGTGGTAGACTCCCTCGCGGTACGGTTGATACCGACGATATGCCCCTCTGCCGACTTTACTTTTTTATAACACCGGAAGTTGGCAATTCAACGGCAAAGGTTCAATTAGTGGAGACAGAGGATAATGTGAGCCCCCCCCCAAAAAAAAAACATTTGTCATTTAAAAAGGTTTTATAATTTACTTGAAGCATTGTGTTTATATTGGTTTGTTGGTTGGTTTTGAAGGCTATCACAATGCAAGTGTAAAGAAAAATAAGATGACCATGGTGTTGTTTGTTAACCTGTGATTTATTCTTAATATTTCAAGATAAAAATCTCATCTACAGAAGATCTCCGAAACTGGAGTTGTTGCTAGTGGCTGTCCATTTGGTTTTGTCTCATGTCTTCCAAACTCTCTGCGTGTGTTTGAGTGTGTGAGGAGGGTGTTTGTTTATGTGTGTGCGTGTGCACGTGTGTGTGTGTGTGTCTGTGTGTGTGCGTGTCTGTTCAACAGTTTCTGATTATCATTCCGTCATTTGCAATTTGTGTTTGACTTTTTTCTTCACTGAAAAAATAGAAGTTAAATTTAGGCATTTTCTTTTCAAGAACCAAAATTTAAAAATGAAGCTTAACACCAAGGTCGTAAACCATCTTGTTGGGTTACGGTGGTATAGTCATTCACTAAGCTTAGCTTAGATGTGGCACAAGTCAGAAGTGTGGCATCCAGTGAGAATCGAACTCACAAACAATGGTCAGCGAATCTAGCTTGTTAACCATTACACCACGTGGTGCTTTTTACTTTGGTATAGTTATTTACTAAGCTTAGTTTAGATGTGGCACAAGGCCAGAAGTGTGGGGCATCCAGTGAGAATCGAACTCACAAACAATGGTCAGCGAATCTAGCTTGTTAACCATTACACCACGTGGTGCTTTTTACTTTGTATAGTTATTTACTAAGCTTAGTTTAGATGTGGCACAAGGCCAGAAGTGTGGGGCATCCAGTGAGAATCGAACTCACAAACAATGGTCAGCGAATCTAGCTTGTTAACCATTACACCACGTGGTGCTTTTTACTTTGGTATAGTTATTTACTAAGCTTAGTTTAGATGTGGCACAAGGCCAGAAGTGTGGGGCAACCAGTGAGAATC
Organism: Doryteuthis pealeii; assembly: GCA_023376005.1. Taxonomy (NCBI): domain Eukaryota; kingdom Metazoa; phylum Mollusca; class Cephalopoda; order Myopsida; family Loliginidae; genus Doryteuthis; species Doryteuthis pealeii. The sequence goes on along the minus strand of CM042158.1, from coordinate 94,235,664 downwards.
GAACTCACAAACAATGGTCAGCGAATCTAGCTTGTTAACCATTACACCACGTGAAGTGCTTTTTACTTTGGTATAGTTATTTACTAAGCTTAGTTTAGATGTGGCACAAGGCCAGAAGTGTGGGGCATCCAGTGAGAATCGAACTCACAAATAATGGTCTGCAAATCTAGCTTGCTAAACATTACACCACGTGGAGTACCCTTGACTACTTTGGTATAGTTATTTACTAATCTTGGCTTAGATGTGGCACAAGGCCAGAAGTGTGGGGCGCCCAGTGCGAATCTAGCTTGCTAACCATTATACCATAAGGTGTCCATTGTGTGAGGTACCCCTTCATCGTCATTATTCCCAAGTCCACTCAGACTTGAAGGTCCCATTTATGGATTAAATTCTTCTTCTTCTTCTTCTTCTTCTTCTTCTTCTTCTTCTTCTTCTTCTCATTATTATTATTATTATTATTATTATTATTTACTCCTTTTGAGTTTTCACATCAGTATTAGCTGATGGTCTTTCACTGGAGCCTGAGTGACAGCAAGTCTCCTCAGGTCTCCAGGACTCTTCTGAGTATTCTGGCAGATTGCAGCAGTGCAGTGTTCTGAATGGTTTCAATCCTTCCTCTGATTTCCAAACTTTCCAGACCCTTTTCTAATCCTTTTGGGACTGTTCCAAGTGCACCAACTACAATTGGTATCACTTTGACTTTCATATTCCATTTTTTCAGTTCTCTGGCAAGGTCCATATATTTGTCCATTTTTTCATTTTCCTTTAGCTTCACCCTGTGATCTGCTGGCACTACAAAATCCACCATTTCTTTTTTGTTAATCAACACTAGGTCTGGTTTTCTTGCTGGGATAAGGTGACCCGTTTTTATTTCAAAGTCACAGAGAATTTTATGCGTTTCGTTCTCAAGAACAGATTCTGGTTTATGCATATACCATTTTGTTGTATGGTCAAAATTTAATTTTTTGCATAATTCCCAGTGGATCATCTTCCCAACCCAGTCGTGTCTAGTTTTGTATTCTCGTTGTGCTAGTTTGCAAACTTCGCAGAGTATATGGTTTACAGTCTCATCTCTATTACCGCAAAGTCTACATTTACTATTTTGTTGGGTCTTATCAATTTTCACTTTTATTATTATTATTATTATTATTATTATTATTATTATTTGATTGATTTTATACTTTATTAATCTTATTGTGGTCATTTTTTTGCATGTTCTTGCCAATCCTGTATATTTTTAAATGGCAGAATTTGGTGAATATGAATAAATTTCTATTCTTCACAGATATCAAGATAATAATGAGATTTATCTACATGCAAATCATAAAAAGCCAGTCTATTAAGTAATGAGACTGATTATTTTAAATAGATAGAAATGATTTAAAACAAAAAGTTAACATTTTTTTGAATAACCAGCAAGAGACTCTTCCTAAGTCTCGAAAGAAACAAGTCGTTGTGTCCCGATTACGCATTGGTCACACAAAACTAACGCACTCCTATATACTCAAACAAGAACAACAACCACAATGTGAAACATGTCAAACACCTTTGACTGTTAAACACTTATTCATGGAATGCAGGTTTTCTGCTCCCATCAGAGGCCGTTATTTTAATGCAAACAATATAAAAGATCTATTTGAAAATGTCAACATGGAGGACATTCTGTCCTTTTTTAAGGAAATAAAATTATACCATAGAATATAGACATGAACTTAATCAATACCATACAACATGATCCCCAATGGTGCTAACACATTGTTAAAATTAATTACTAAAAAGTATAAATATAAATACACAACATATATTACTTCCTCACGTTAGGCATGACGACCCCGAACGGGTTGATATGCCGTTAAAATCAATAAACCAACCAACTAACCAAGAATGAATAAAACAATAGCGTCTTCGGCATAAAATAACCCAAGGGTTGACATGCCGTTAAAATCCAACCAGCCTCTAAATAAAGTATTAATATCATCATGGACTGTCGTTACAATGGGATCTCAACATGTTCATGTGATATCTTGTTGGATTTTAAGGCCCCACTTGATCCATGAATTATCTCTCTCTCTCTCTCTCTCTCTCTCTCTCTCTCTCTCTCTCTCTCTCTCTCTGTCTTTCTCTTTCTCTCTCTCTCCCTCCCCATCTCTCTCTCTCTCTTCTGTTTCGTGTCTTTTAAATAAGTTTTCGGTTTAGCTCAGTCGGTAGTGCGTCAGCCTGGAAAACACGAGGTTCCTGGTTCGAAACCCCGGCCTTCGCCAACAGCGTATGAATAGCACCTGGATTTTTGCGGTAAAGAGAGAAACTGATGGTAGTTCCACCTCAGACGCTAAAATAATTTCCTTGGTCTAGCGCTATGGAAAAGTAGATAGACTCCCTCGCTGTCTGGCTGATACCGAGTTTAGACACCGGCCCTCGCCAACAGCGTATGAATAGCACATGGATCTGTGCGGTAAAGAGAGAAACTAATGGTAGGTGTGGTGCTCCACCTCAGACACTAAAATAATCTCCTTTGTCTAGTGCTATGGAAAAGTAGATAGACTCCCTTGCTGTCTGGCTGATACCGAATTTAGACACCGGCCTTCGTCAACTCAGCGTATGAATAAGCGCGGGGATCTGTGTGGTAATGGGAGGAGCTGATGATAGGCTAAAAAACAATCTCCTTGGTTTAGGGCTAGGGAAATGGGGATAGACTCCCTCGCTGTCTAAGTTTGCATGCTCAAATTTTGAGTATATTTATTCTATGTAAATACGTTTTTGGGTAATGTGACGTAAGCAGTGACGTAGTTTCGGTTACAGACAAATAGAGATCTAATCTCCATTATTAAAAGATAAAGTGTTACTTCTTTTGTTCTCTCACCACAAGAATTCATAATCATATGAATCTAGCATATCTACTTGAATGAATTAACCCTAACCCTAACCCCTAACCCTAACCCTAACCAGTGTACGGAGGAGTGTTCTGAAATTATCCAAATTACATTGGCAAGATAAAAAAGAATTCTTAATGATCGAGTTGTCTCACTATAAAGCAGTGTTCAAACCTATAAATCGCTTAATGGTCTTATTTTTTTTTAAGGTATAAGAATTTACTGAACACCGCTCCTATGGTCTAGAAAGTTCAAGAGGGCCGAAATAGACAGGAGACTTTATTTTTTGAACATCCATCGTAAAATACCTGATAGGTTGTTCCTAAAGTAAATATCCCAGTCATGTTAGAATATTGAACATAGAAAGTTCAAGAGGACCGAAATAGGTAGGAGACTTTATTTTTTGAACATCCATCGTAAAATACCTGATAGGTTGTTCCTAAAGTAAATATCCCAGTCATGTTAGAATATTGAACATAGAAAGTTCAAGAGGACCGAAATAGGTAGGAGACTTTATTTTTTGAACATCCATCGTAAAATACCTGATAGGTTGTTCCTAAAGTAAATATCCCAGTCATGTTAGAATATTGAACATAGAAAGTTCAAGAGGACCGAAATAGGTAGGAGACTTTTATTTTTGAACATCCATCGTAAAATACCTGATAGGTTGTTCCTAAAGTAAATATCCCAGTCATGTTGGAATGTTTATATGACCTTTCGAGCAGAGTAGATGGTTGTACATGCATGTGCTGCATGTCTGGGTATAGGTGGAGGTTTGGGGGTTTCGCTGACGAAAATTTTCTTCTTCTTTTGAATGACGAATCATCAGCTTGTTCTTATGGTGCATGTTGTGTGAGATGTTTGGTATAGATATTCAATAAAAGTGTTCAAACATTTAAAGACCATAAATAAATCAAGCACAATGGCATTAAAGACAAAACTCTGGATTAAACAAACAAACAAAATTGTATTAACAGAAGTTACAAAAAGGTAGCATTGAATACTGGGCAAGGTTCCGTCCAAAGTTATTTTTTTTAAAGTTCAAATGTAAAATGTAATAAAATATTTTACAATTCACACAATTAGAAGGAACGTTAAAATTTGTATGTCCAAATAATCATCAGTCAGGCTGTATTTGTACTGATATTAAGATTGTCTGTTAAAGCGATGATTATTTAAAGTGAGAAAGATAGATAGATAGTTAGATAGATACCTTCAGTAAGTAAGCGAAATGTTCTTATTAAGGGTGACGTGAATTCCCTTAGGCAGGTGAGATCCTTCTGGTTAGAATCCGAAAGTTCTGTTATTTATAAGAAATAAGTAGGCTCCAAATTTGGGTCTAGTTGATAAATTTGTGTGTATTATTAAATTATAATTAATAGAAAAAAACCTATTTAATTGAAAGACTTTTTATACTACGTGATTAATGTGTGTGTGTGTGTGAATTTTATTTTGTGTTTTATTTAAATCTAAATATATCAATTAGTATTATTAAATTAAAAATTAGTATTACTAAATTAAAAATTAAATCTAAATCTAAAAATTAGTATTACTAAATTAAAAATTAAATTTAAATATATCAATTAGTATTACTAGCAGGACCTGTGGATATACCACAGTATTACAACGTTTCATGTGTTTACTTAAGAGCTACTACTAAATAGTTCAATATGTAAAAAGTACAATAATCTTGATTTAACTCTCTCTCTCTCTCTCTCTCTCTCTCTCTCTCTCTCTCTCTCTCTCTCTCTCTCTCTCTCGATGTTTTTTCTTTCTTTCTTTCCTTCTTTTCATCATCAATTAAAACAGATTAGTATTATTGTTTTCGCCTTCTCACCTTCTGTCTCTAACTTTCTCCTCTCTTCCTTATTATATTTTTTCTGTATAACAGGTCTTTTCTTTCTGTCCTCATCTAGGATTTGAACTCATGGCGCCAATTCCATTTCTTACGACGATAACCGTTACGCCTCGTATAGGTGGTAGTTTGGGCGTTTCGCCGATAAAATTTTGTCTCCTTTTTTAAAGGACGAATCATCAACCTTCTCCTGTCAAGGATGACAGTGGATGTAGTAATTAGAATTATGCACACCGTCTCGGTAGGTAACGTAATTATGGGAGTGTCTATAGCTCGTGAGCTAATGTGTTTTCTCTGTTTGACAATACCATGTTACTATGGGCATGACGTGGAAACCATGGAGGTGGTCTGAGTGGCCTGATTAGTTAAGGAAAAGTTTGAGTGGCGGTATATGTGTTTGAACGGAATAATTTGAATGATGATGTCAGCATAGACGCGTGGCATGATTCTGATTGGACGTGGAATGATACGTGGCGAAGGGGAGAAAGGAGGGGTGAGTTTTGGAGATTCAGCCTGGCCGTCAAAGAGTTTAGATGTACTGAGGCTGGTCTCCCCGCGCGGCGAATAAGAATCATGGGCTAGATAAAATAAAAACTTGATCACGTAGCAAAAAATGTCTTGTTAATTCATTTAATTTCAAAAGATGGTACAAAACGCAGGAACTATTAGAATCACGCCTTTCTGAAATTGAACTCGCTATCAATAGTAGTAGGTCCCCTCAAAATCGCAAGGCCGTGCCGATTGACCCACTAGCCTCACCTCTTCTGTTTTGCCCCGAGGACGCTCCGAAATTAATGACTATTGTTTATCTCCACGAAAACTATAAGTCGTCGGGGTGGCCTAATGTCGGTATCAGCCTGACAACGAGGGAGTTTATCCCCTTTTCGATAGCGCTAGACCAAGGAGATTGTTTTTTACCACCAGCTCCTCGCTTCTCCGCACAGATCCCTGTGCTACTCATACGCTGAGTTGGTGATGGGTCGGTATCGAAAAAGTAGTCGTTGTTGCCAAAAACTTCATAAGCAGTGATGGTGATAACATAGAAAAATAGGGTTTAGTAGCTGAAAACCTGCTAAACCCATAGATGGGACCCTAACAGGTAATACCTCTCCGGGTCAGAGTGAACCTGGGAATGATGGTAATGAAGGGGTACTCCACACTCCCAAATGCTCCAGAACTGGAACCTCACCACTAAATGCCCAGGACACAAAGATCCTCAGTCATTGCCTTTAGTACATATATGATAAAAATGCAGTCTGGACAATCATATAGGCGCTAGGGCTTTACAGGATGAGCCGAATGATCGGAGGCGTCCTCTCTGACCGACCGCCTAGCTGGAGTAAGGGTAAAAGTGGAGTGTTGTAATGCCATGGACAGCTCAGCCACCAGAAAACCCGTCCTAAAATGATCACGGGTCGTTACTCATGGCTGACAGGTGTCCCCAACTCTGTAGAGGTGCAGTCGGCGTATTCGACTGAACTGGAAGATAATGAATTTATAAGAATTAGTGGTGTATTAGTTTGAAGTTTGTATATGTATATATTGTGTGTGTATATATGTGTATAGTATATATTGTGTGTGTATATATGTGTATAGTATATATTGTGTGTATATATGTATGTATATATGTATTGTGTATTGTGTGTATATATATATGTATTGTTTGTATATATAGTGTGTATATTTATATATATTGTGTGTATATTTATATATAGTGTGTGTATATTGTGTATATATTTGTATAGTGTGTGTATATGTATAAATTATCGAAATGATAACCTAACACTGGACATTTTGGTAAGGAAAAGACAAAGTCAATTTATAAAGGGCATTAACATTCAATTCGTATGTTCATGAAAAGAGAAAACATGTTACAAATCCAAAATCCTAAAAAGGAGCACAATGATTTTCCAAGTGTTATAAGAAAGGGGTCGAACATTCAATTATTTGTAAAAAAAAAAATAAATGGACTCTCTCGTCGATTTCGACGCATGAAGGTTCATCCAATGAACAACCTACACAGTGTTTTGTTTATAGTGGTGAAGGCTTGTGTCGGACCATTCCGCACTTTTTGGCACAGTCGATAGGAAAGAATTGGTGCACAAGGAATGCCACAAACGCAATCAACGAATGACCTCAGGTTTTTTCAAATTCAGAGTTTTTCCTTCTCCTAGACTGGTTACCTACCAAGGTTAAAGAGCCCAGTCAGCTCTACTATTTTACCCATTTTATTGGAGGGAGAATATATGGATTCATACATTTCCCAAGGGTATTAGCGCTATGTGAAATGCGAGCAGCCTTATCTAGGATTTGAACTCGGGTCTACGAGTCCATTTCATACGACTTTAACCATTATGCCACACGCCAATTTTACGTACATAAAAAGAGAAAACATGTTACAAAACCCAAACCCTAAAAAGGGGTACACTGATTTTCCAAGGAACATAAAGAAGTTTCATAAGAAAAGGTTTTTTCTTAGACTCAGCTCTCAGAGATTTTCAATAGGATGGTCTACTCTGAACTAAGGATACATGTGCTTATTCGCCCAAGGAGCGAGGTCAGAGAAAGACACACTTTGTTTTCGCCTAGAGTCGAGTCGCTAAGAGACTAATGGATGCATTTCGTAGGAAGCCCCGCCTACAATCCCCAAAAGGGAGACAACTGTATTCTGTGTTCCTACGGATTCATTACTTTGTTTATTTCTCTGACTGTTTTGTTTTACGGCACATCAACAACGGTGGGTCATTTAATGCCAGCAAGTTTTGAAAGATTCGTAGCGATAGTTTGGAAGAATTTTTTTTAATTCATTTTTTTTTCAAACATATTTTTATTTAACCCATAGATGGGACCCTAAATGGTACTACCACCCCGAGTCAGAGTGAACCTGGGGGCAATGGTGATGAAGGGGTGCTCCACATTCCCCAGAACCCCCATCATCAGTTTGAGTTTAACGCCATATCCAGGACATGAAGACCCTCAGCGACCGCCTTCTAGCATCCATATGATAAAAAGGGTTGGGGCTTGCCATAGGGGCAATAGGGTTGGGACAATCATATAGGTGTTATGGCTTGAAATGGCCAGCTGGTTGATCGGAGGGGCCCTGTCCGACCACCCGTCTAACCTAAGTAAAAGCTAAAGTTGAGTGTTGCATGTCGTGCACTGCTCAGCCACACGGGTCCTATCCTTAAGCATCACGGTTCGACACCCACGGTCAACAGGTGGTCCTATTATGAGGGGGGGGTGTCTTACCCCTCTGCAGAGGTGCAGTCTGTGTATTCTTTCAGCCAGAGACAAAACAACAAAAACAATGGAAGACTGCAGTATCACCAGCTACCAAGAAAGCCAAGTCAGTGATGTCCGCCAGGAAGGCGGTGGGCTCTGTTTTTTTCATGAAGGGGTTCTGCTCGTGGATTATCTGCCAAAGGGTGAAACTGACACCGGTGCTTACTATATAGATATTTTGAGGTAGCTAAAAATTGGGGGTGGGGGTGGGGGTGGAAAAAACAAGAAAATCAGCGTGGGAAGCTGACTCTTGGGATGCGCCAGTTCAGAAATAACTTACTGCTATTCAAGATTGTGGCTTCGAACTTGAACATCCAACCCTACTCACCCGATTTAACCCAATCGGAGTTCTACCTATTTCCAAAATTTAAATAATGAGCTCAGCAGTCGCCATTTTGCCACTGACAATGACGTCATTGATGACGTGAACCTCTATTTAGAGGACCAAAGCTCTATCTTCTACAAAATAGGAATCCAGAAGCTCCACGGCTGATAGACAAAGTGTGTGAACTTCAAGGTGGACTATGTTGAAAAATAGATATGCATGTATATATATATATATATATATATATATATATATGTGTGTGTGTGTGTGTGTGTGTGTGTGTGTGTTTTTGCGAAAAAAATCTTTGTACCTCGGGCCACGAAATTATCAACCGCCCTATATATATATATATATATATATATATATGTGTGTGTGTGTGTGTGTGTGTGTGTGTGTGTGTGTAGAAAGTTTTGTAGAAAAACATGATGTTTAAAGTTTTGCTGACAGAAATCTGTTTCGACCATATGAGGTCTTTATCAAAGCAACATTGTAAACGGAAAGACGAAATAAATATATCATTTTTTAATGATAAAATTGCTTATAATTTTTAAAAATAAAATTTATTTTATTCTTAACATAAAATACGCATTTTTTAAAATTATTTGAAAATTCCGGTACTGATCGAGAGCGTTCTGTGCCTCCTGATTAATGATACATTTATTTCGTCTTTCCATTTACAATGTTGCTTTGATAAAGACCTCATATGGTCGAAACAGATTTCTGTCACCAAAACTTTAAACATCTTGTTTTTTCTACAAAACTTTCTACACATATTGTCGGATTCATATCCATTTTACCTTTCATATATGAGAAAGTTTTATAGAAAAACAACAAGATGTAAAACATTTAGCTGACAGATATCTGTTTCGACATTATGAATATGTCTTTTTCAAAGCAACATTGTAAGTGGAAAAACGAAATGAAAATATTAATAATTACAAGTCAACGAACGCACTCGATCAGTACCGGAAAATTTATATATATATATATATATATATATATATATATGTATGTGTGTGTGTGTGTGTGTGTGTGTGTGTGTGTGTGTGTGTATATGTGTGCGTGTGTGCGTGTGCGTGGTGGTATAGATAAAAGGGTATGAAAACACAATATTGTTAAAATGAAATATTTTATATCATTTTCATAGCTAATATTGAACAATATTTCGATTTATAAAAAAATCATCATCAGATCATGTTTTTACTCCGGACTCGTCGAGAAAGAATCATATATATATATATAATATATATATATATATATATATATATATTACAACAGGTATGGTTATCATATATATATATATATATATATATATATATATATAGTACGAACAAAAAGTATTAAGACAATCAGGAATATTTCTTGTATGTGGTTTATTCTCAACTAGTTTCGACCTTATTTGAAGAAATTTTTGATAGATTATTAGAAAGGGAGCATTATAGAAGAACTATAAAAGTTGAAGTGTTTTTGTGGGTTTAACATGCTGTTAAAATCGGGGTAGACTAGTAGCATGTCCATTTGTTCCGTGAAGAACCTATGAGGTAGGTTAGTTTTTTGATGCTCTTATATATGTGAGGGGCGGTTCATGGGGGTTGTGTGTATGACTAAATGTGTATACATATAAATGTATGTGTGTGTTTACATATACGTGTGTGAATGTGAGTGTGTGTCATATATATATATATATATATATATATATATATATAATATATATATAAATCATAATGGAAATTGTGTATATTTTCAGTCTGTAACCGAAACTTTATTACTACTCAAGTCACAGTTCCCTCAGGTATTTACGTCACATTCTCTATGATTTTATTTTTATTTAAACCCCAATTACTAATAAAATTGTTTTGCATTATCAACACTGTTGACCAGATGTATATAATAGGTATTTACCACGTACCAGCGGGAAAAAAAGAGATGCCTTTCGTAATACCGTGGCGACACCGGTCGCAGTTCCTGCTTAGAGGCTTTCAGTCGTTATCGCGCGGAGCAGGTTGGCACCGCCGCTCTTTATTAATAAAAAAAAAATTTCACCACAGTTATATGGTTTAAGGTATTTCTTTTATTCCCAGACAGATCTACTTGACCCCCAAACAATTCGCCCGAGTAGGATGGGACACAAGGTCAATTTATTAAACGGAGTTTAACATTCATAGTTTTCCTTTTATTAAACTGGTTGCCTAACCAAAGTTAAAGAGCCTATTCTTCTCCACTATTTAACAATAGCCCGAGAAAAGTATGTAGATTCATGCCTGTCTGAAAGGGTATTAGCGAAGTGAAACGCAAATAAGCTAATCCTGGATTTGAACTCTGGTCGCCGATTCCGTTACGATAAACAATTTTGATACCCACTTTACACTTTTATATAATTTTACAACAAACTCTTTTGAGTTTTGCTATAAACTATAATGCTTCTGATTTTTAAAAATTAGAAATAAAATTTATTTTATTTTTAAAACAGAACACGCATTTTTTTAAAAATTTTCAGCAGTTGAATATAGCATTCGTTTTGTAAACAGTCTTTTAACGGATATCTTTCTTTTCCCGTCTATGCTGCTCGTGATGAAGACCAGTTTATCGATTTGGTCGAAACAGATTTCTGTCAGCAATTACATAACATCATTTGTTTTTTCAAAATGTTAAATTTCACATATACATATGTATGTATTTATCAATTAAAATTCTCGTTTTTACTCTGTAGGTTTGCTGATGCCCGAGTGATTAAGAGTCTAACTAATGATTAATTGATCGGTTTTCCATCATGGCTAGAGGTAGTCTGCTAATGTCTAGCCACACTGAATGGACGTGATACGTCGAAATCCGGTGTCTGTGAATAATTATATATATATATATATATATATATATATATATATATATATCTTATTATAATGGAGATTTGTGTGTTTTTCTGTCTGTAACCGAAACTAAATCGAAACTAAAAAATAATCGAAACTCAAGCATGACCAATCCTTACATGAGATTCTACGTTAAAATAACCTTAGATTCTGCGCAACGGCTTTACGATTACCAAAACTTCATAGTTTACATCATTCTTAACTAGAACGATCAACGGTTCGTTTAACGTGTGGTAATTACTTATTATAGAAAAGCCATGGTTGAAATATCTATCGACACTGTAACTATCGGTAAAATATCTGTTGGCAAAATGTCCATCGGTTAAACGCTTGGTAACCGCAATATAGAAAGTGTGTGTGTGTGTGTGTGTGTGTGTGTGTGTATGTTTGTGTGGAGAGAGAAAAGAGAGAGAGAGAGAGAGAGAGAGAGAGAGAGAGAGAGAGAGAGATGGTAGGTGGTAGTCTGGAATGGAGGGAGATAAAGGAGAGAAAAAAAAATAAAGAATAAAAATTGCAGTGAAGGAAATCTTGAGAATGGCGGAGAGACTAGAATTTAATGAGTGGGAAGGAGAGATGAAGGAAAAATCTGTTGAGAGAGAGAGAGAGAGAGAGAGAGAGAGAGAGAGAGAGAGTCAAAATATAGAGTGGAAAAATGGAGAATGCCAGAAAGCGTGGAATTTAAGAATTTAAGAGAGAAAGAGAGAGAAAAGGAGAGACAGAGTAAAAAAAAATCTGGCGAAAACTGGAAGAACGCAAGGTCAATGAGTGATTTGGGAGTTAAATTGAGAGAGAGAGAGAGAGAGAGAGAGAGAGAGAGAGAGAGAGAGAGAGAGAGAAGAGAAGAAGGAAGGAAGGACAATGGGTAATGCCAGGGAGCGTGTTGTAAAAAAAAGAGATAAAAACAAAAAGCAAAACCAAAAAAAAACAACAACAATAAAAACAACAAAACAGATAAACATTGGCAATCATTTTTTTTTGCAAGTAGAACGGACAGATTATATCGATGAAGTGACTTTGCCAACCAAAGAAAGCTATGGTCTGTAAAAAGATAGAAGATAGTGTTTGTTTTGTTCCGCTAACATCTTAGTACGACAACGAGAAAAAAATAAATAGGGACATTACGTGAGATAGCTTCATATTTATGTACTAGCTAACGTATCCGTCTACGCTGGGTAGAGATCGCAGCTGTTTATATTGTATTAAAAAGTCATAGAAAATGAACTCGTCGACCCGAGTTCAAATCCTGGACGTGGTAACTGCATTTCACTTAGCGCTAATACCCTTGGGAAAGGTATGAATTCTACTCTCCCTCCAGCTATGGGTAAATAGTAGGGCAGACTTGGCTCTTTAACCTTGGTTAGGCAACCGGTCTAGGAGAAGGAAAACTCTGAATCCAAACCTGTTAAAACTCCGCTTAAGAAATTGACCTTGTGTCGCATCCTGCTCGTGCGGAGGGGTTGGTAAATATATATATTGTATTAAAAACTTATGTTGAGTTGTTCACTATGAAACACAAGAACAGGAGTGGTTCTTTGTCAATGAGAACAAACAGAGATCAAGTCTTGTAAACAATTTTAGAAATATTATTATTTCCAGAATCCGGCTGGGGATACAGATACGGGTCTTCAGGCCACTTGGATTGATTGAGTGACTGATTAATTTTAACGGCATGTCAACCCATCTAGGGTTATTTTATGCGTAGAGGTCAGGGAATCGCGTTCATATATACATTTTTTTTGTGTAATTGTTTCTTAGAACTATCTTTATTTTGGCACACGGTTTAGCTCAGTCCGTAGAGCATCCGCTTCGGAGGCACAAGGTTCCTGGATCAATACCGGCCCTCACCAACTCAGTCCATGAGTAGCACAACTTTGATCTGTGCGGTAAAATGGAGAGTTGATGGTAGGCGAGGTTCTCCACCTAAAACCCAAAACAATCTCCCTGGTTTAGTGCCAGTGAAAAGGAGATAGATTCCCTCGCTATTCTGCTGATACCGACAATAGGCCACAAAGATGCGTCTACTTTTTACTTATTTGACCCATAGATGGGATACTAATAGGTATATTACTGTAAAAAAAATGCACCGGTTCCCGGTAAATCACCTTCATGTCGTAAACGGGAACCGTCATAGAACTTCTAACCAAACCTTTTATTTAATTCACTGATCGGGTAAAAGTGTTAAGCTATTCTATATTATTTTTTGCCTTGTAGTCAGGATTGAACCTACAAATCCCAAATGATTGTCCCTATGAACTGTATTGACTCAACCCATATATCCGTTATGCATTAGATAAAGGATTCGGTTCGAAGTTCTGTGAAGGCTCCCGATTACGACTTGAAGACTGCTGAGTTTGACAAGAAAGGCCCGAAGAAGACCGGAGAGCAGATCAACCGAAACGTTGCGTATATAACAATATAGGTGAAGACAACAGTCCGAAAATTCTAAATAATACAAATGATCAAGAAAAAATTCAGACGAATAAAAAGGAAAAACAAATTACAATACGTGGGGATCACGCCGTGAGTTTAAAACAGACAGGAGTTAAAAACAGAAAACATATGAACTCGACATGGAATTTGTATTAACATATCATCATCATCATCATCATCATCATCATGTCGCGGCAGCAGCACGGATATCCATGACTATCTTTCGCCAACCTTCCCTATTACTCATGGTCCCTGGGAGGAAAAATCTGTTGAGAGAGATTCATGCTCCGTAAAACATATGAACTCGACATGGAATTTGTATTAACATATATCATCATCATCATCATCATATCGCGCAAGCAGCACGGATATCCATGACTATCTTTCGCCAACCTTCCCTATTACTCATGGTCCCTGGGAGGTCCTCCGTGTCGCATCCCGAGTCCTCGAAAAGTTGGTCAATGCAGGTCCTTAGTGGACGTCCTACGTTAGCATGTCCATGTGTTGGCTTCCACAGGAGAACGTCGCTTATGAGCTCGTCCTCGCTTCTCCAGGAGTGTCCTGCATGCCTAGTCCGTCTCACCCGGATGGTCTGTCGCAACATTCTTGTACAGGACCCATTTAGCTTATTCTCGAGGCGCTTTGTTAGGGTCCAGGTGGTGCAGCCATACAGCAGTACTGATATAACCACAGCCTGGAAGAATTGTCGCTTTAGCTTGTCTGTGAGATTGGATCTTCATATTACTGATAATCTGTTTGTGGCCGCCCATGCCTTTCCTATACGTGTATTAACATCGCTTTCTGTGGATGAGATATTACTACCTAGGTATGTGAACTGTTCCACTGGCTTAAGAGGCTTACTGTCAAGTGTGGAGATCTCCCTTTCTTTTTGAAGCACATGAACTCGGTTTTATCGGAGTTCATATAGAGGCCGATATTCTTTGCTGCCTTCTCCAGGCTATGCAGTAGGGATTCAGCCTGTGCCGGTGTATCTGCAAGAAGCGCAAGGTCATCAGCGTAGTCTGCACCTGTGACTGTTTCTGCAGGATATCGCCTGCTTCTTGCCTTTCTTATTGTAAAGCCTTTTTCTTTTATGGTATCTAATGATGTTCGAAGTGCATAGTCTAGGAATATTATAAATATATATAGTGCTAATGTATCTCCTTGTAGGTTGAGATACTTGCAAATGAAGATTTTGTCGGCAGGAACGATAATTATATAAATATAATAATGCAGCCCCTTTAACTGAAGTCCTTGAGTTTGGGGAATTATCGGAGTACCAACTACGGCTCTCTGTTTCTCTCTGCTGAATATAAGGAACGGCTACTTTTTTCTCGATTGACATCCTGCTCGAGAGGCGGAATTGGTATATATATATATATATATATATATATATATATATATATATATATATATATATATAATATTTTGTGACGAGTCACAAACAAATTTGGTCTGTTTATAAAAATTAAACATTGAGCTCTCAAACGGAACCTGAACTCTACAGTAAACTACTTGTAGAGAATAGGACCAGCCTAGAATCACCTTTGTACCAAGTAACTTGGTACCCCATAAAAGAATATATATATATATATATATATATATATATATATAATATATATAATATATAGTGTGAACAAAAATTATTATTAAGACAATCAGGAATATTTCTTGTATGTTGTTTAATCTCAACTAGTTTCGACCTTCGGTCATCTTCAGGAGAAAATTTATTATTTGAAGAAATTGTTGATACATTATTAGAAAGGGAGCATTATAGAAGAGTTATAAATGTTCAAGTGTTATAGTGGGTTAACATGCTGTTAAAAATCCGGGTAGGCGAGTGTGTTTGATAGTAGCATGTTCATTCGTTCCGTGAGAACCTCTATGAGGTAGTTTGTTTTTTAGATGCTCTTATATATGTGAGGGAGGGGTTCATGGGCGTTGTGTGTATGACTGTATGTGTATACATGTATATGACTGTATGTGATACATGTATACATATATATATATTATATATATAATATATTATATATATATATATTCATCCCCACCCTTTTTGATTATGTGTGATGTATCTATTGATTACAATGTTTCATCTTCCGGTTGCATGGCTAATGCCTCCGTAAGTTATTTCCACCCCAGCTTTGCCACTACCTCCGTAGAGTTATTTCGTAGGCCCCGACTTGGCCACTGGCACCGTAAAGTTATTTCGTAGACCCGGCTTGGCCAATGCCTCCGTAGAGTTATTTCGTAGGCCCCGGCTTCGCCACTGACACCGTAACGTTATTTCGTAGGCCCGGCTTCGCCACAGCACCGTAAAGTTATTTCGTAGACCCCCGCTTGGCCAATGCTCCGTAAACTTATTTTCTAGGCCCGGCTTGGCCAATGTCTTTGTAAACTTATTCCTAGGCCCGGCTTGGCCAATGCGTCCGTAAAGTTATTTCGTAGGCCCCGCCTGGCCACTGACACCGTAAAGTTATTTCCTAGGCCCCGGCTTGGCCAATGTCTCCGTAAAGTTATTTCCTAGGCCCCGGCTTGGCTAAGCCTC
>CM042158.1:94209490-94214490 GCA_023376005.1 Doryteuthis pealeii | reverse complement strand
GTTCACAGTAGTAATATGGATGTATGTGTGTGCATGTGTATGTGGAGAGTGGCATCAGGTATAGTGTTGGCGGACTACAGGAAGCATGGAGGCTTTGAAAGCTTCAGTGCTCCGGCAGCCTACAACAGATGCAGGCAGTTTATTCCATGTCTCCGCAATTCTGAGCGTGAAAAAATGTTTCCGAAAGTCACACCGATTAAAAATTGTTCACTTCAAATGTTGCATGAATCTATTAATTATTAATTTAATAATCATTTTGAATATTTTACACATGAATTTTGCACAAAATCGTAAACTTTTTAGTTAACCTCTGTTACTGAAAAACGGGGCGAGAGTAAAAAATAATTTTTTAAAACTGATTACGGCATTGTTCTTTATTCTATGTATTGACGATTACGGTATTGTGACGTACGCAGTGACGTAGTTTCGGTTACAGACAAATGGAGACCGAATCTCCATTATTAATAGAATTGACGATTACGGTATTGTGACGTACACAGTGACGTAGTTTCGGTTACAGACAAATGGAGACCGATTCTCCATTATTAATAGAATTGACGATACGGTATTGTGACGTACCAGTGACGTAGTTTTCGGTTACAGACAAATGGAGACCGAATCTCCATTATTAATAGAATTGACGATTACGGTATTGTGATGTACGCAGTGACGTAGTTTCGGTTACAGACAAATGGAGACCGAATCTCCATTTATTAATAGAATTGACGATTACGGTATTGTGACGTACGCAGTGACGTAGTTTCGTTACAGACAAATGGAGACCGAATCTCCATTATTAATAGAGATTATACAGCTCATACTCTCTCTCTCTCTCTCTCTCTCTCTCTCTATAATATATATATATAATATATATATATATATATATATATATATATATTTTGTGAATAATGAGATTTTTCTGGTTATATAATTTCCTTTTTTGAGGGTCGCTGTATTTTGTAAAACCCGTCTGATGAGGCTAGACTAAAAAAAATTTTTTAATTTTTTAGAAATTTTTTTTTTTTGAGTGTCTGGTTGAAATAAATAATTATAACGGGATGACGATTTGTTAAGTTTTCTTCCTTTGAAAGTTTTATTATAATATATATATATATATATATATATATATATATATATATATATATATATAATATTACAACACCTAAAATTACATTCATGCCCCCGCTCTAATTACCGAAAAGTTCTAACGGAAAATACACACATTTTGCACAAAGAAAAAAATAAACAAAAACTCCAAATACTAGAAGCTTTATACATATAAACAATACAAACCGTCCTTGAACAAAATTAATTTCCAATGCAGTACACACATTCTAAAATGCCTATAACACCTTTCTCACCAATTCTTCTCCTTCCAGCCTCCACATTAATTAAAAAAAAAAAAAAAAACTGGAATACATCACCCCTGATGATGGCGCTTCGAAGTGCCGAAAGTACTCGGGAAATAAACTTTGGTGGACTTATCCATCAATTCCACCCAGACATTAAAAAGTTGGCCAGAAAATTGGAAAAGATCAAAAATAAAATTGTTAAACAGGAGATGTGTCTTTTGTTTAACTCTACATGTATAAATGAAAGAATGCTGCCCAAATACACACACACACACACACACACACACACACAACACACACATATATATATATATATATATATATATTAGTGTGTGTGTGTGTGTTGGCAATTTTTGTATACCTTAAAATTTGACATTTCTTGTTTACTACTTGACGGTTTATTTGTAAATAGTTTTTAAAAATTTGAACCACGTGTCTCTCTTTTTCTTTTTTTTCTTTTTTTTTTTTTTTTTTTTTTTTTTCCTTTCTTTATTTTTAATTACTTCTCTGTGTTGTCTGGCTTGAATTTCATTCATTTGTCTCTCGTTTGATGTGATTGTAAAGTCGAAATAAATTTCTTCAAATGTTTCTGTTAGTTAATCGTTCAAGGGAGCAACTCTTGTAATTAAAAAAAAAAATGTTTTAAATTTGAAAAATAAACAAGCATTGTGAATTACTTTTTTTCTTCTTTTTTCTTTTTCTTCTTTTTCATTTTTCTTTTTTTCTTTCTGGTTTGCGGTATCTACTTTCATGAATGGTCACTGCCCATAACTTGTTAAAATAGAGTTAAAAAGAATTAATTTAAGAATCAGATAGTTAAAAAAAAAAAAATAAATAAATAAATAACAACAAAAAAACCCCAAAACACAATAAACAAAAAACTTGCTAATTCTTAACTTGTTAATTCTTTTAACTAGGCACTGCCAAATTAGCCACAAAATCCGTATTTACAAAATAAATACCCCCGCCCCCGTTGAAAAAAAATTACCAAAAATCTGGGAATTATCCGATTTTAAAAATTGTTCAGTGTTGATTTATCAAATGAATGAATTTTATAATGCAGCAGTATTTTATGATAGCCAATTAGATAATTATTAAAATGAGTAAAAAAAAACTCCAAAAATAAATTATTTATTATTTTTTACATTTTATTTTTCGATTTTCGGTACTTTATTTCTCATAGAACAGCAACCGTAAACATTTTTTTGTTTCTATTCATAACTTCGGTCTTTTTATCTCTTTTATTATACTGTAATTAGTACAATATAAGACAACTCGAAACAATTTTACGCCCCCAGCATAAGGGGGGTCAAAATTAGGCGACCTGAAAAAAATGAGAAAGTTTTGAAATAAATAAATAAAGCATTATAAAGATCGTTCTTTGATAAATAAACACTGAACATTTCATTAAATTCGATAATTCCCTGATTTTTGGTAAATTATTTTCTGTAGGGGGGGGGGGCTAAAAGTCATTTTGTCTAAAACGCATTTTAGGCTCATTTTGCCAGTCCCTAGAATATTTTAGTATGAATTTTGTGTCATTAAAACTAAACAGGAAAAAAGCCTTTAGGAAAACAAACATTGATTCGCTCTGCTTTAAGATAATAATAGATTTACCATAGCAGAAATACCTACCGTATTTGATGGCATATAAGACGCACGGGCATATATAGACGCACGGGCATATAGACGCACGGGCATATAAGACGCACCCCATTTCAGTAGGTCAGATTTAGGAAAAAAAAAAGGTTTTAGTGTATTTAAGCATATATGGTTAAAAATAGTCTATCTGTGCATTACACAAGCAGAAACATAGCTGTATAAAAGCAATTGAAATAAAAGCATACAGAAGACATCTCAATAGCATGAAATAATAATTTGGAACGGTCCCAAAAAGATTGGAAAAAAGTTTGGAAAATCTGTAAATCAGAGGGAGAATCGAGACCATCCAGAATACTGCACTGCTACAATCTGCCAGAATACTCAGAAGAGTCCTGGAGACCTGAGGAGACTTGTTGTCACTCAGACTCCAGTGAAAGGCCATCAGCTAACACTGATGTGAAAAACTCAAAAGGAGTGAACAATAATAATAAAACTTCAAACTTCACCTACAAGAGAAAAAAATATTAAGAATCCTGTGGAGTTAAATCTTAGGAGAGGTGTGTTATAGGTGATATACCCTAAAGACTAATGGAATGCGCCGACGGTTACTATAAGTAACAGGAACAATTATGGCTTGAGAGTAAGCCAATGCGAGTCAGCTCATAACTCTATTGTCGGACGTAATTCCCACTTCTCTGCACTGTAATTTGTCTACTCTTTTGTTAATACATTTTCCTACATTTGTTACCTTCGTTTTGTTCTTATTTGACCCTTAAAACCCCACAACAGATGTATAAGACACAGGGCAATTTTTTGAGCCAAAATTTTGGGAAAAAAGTGCGTCCTATACGCCGTCAAATACGGTAATTAAATCAGAAAGTTCTGAAATAAAATAACTGATGCATTATAAAATTCATTCATTGAAAAATCAGATTTCGATAATAACTCTATCTCAACACGTTATGTCTGTGACCATCCAGGAACAATAGATAGCACAAGAAATTCTGAGACTTGTGCACCAGACTAAGTTTAGTAAGTAATTTAGTTAGTAATAACAACAGCAGGTAACATAAGCAACTTAATGACTGTGTGCCAGTCTAAGTAAAACTTTGTAAATAACGACAACAGAAATAGGATCAAGTACTGTAAGCAACTGAAATCCCGTGAGCCAGACTATGTATAAAGTTTATTAAATAACAACAGGTAACATAAACAACCTAAAATACCTATCATACTCTAAGACATACCCCTCTACGACTCTTCTTCAAGGTCAAAAAATAGGTGGATATGCTTTCATACATAACACCGGCTAACTGCGTGCTCTACAGATGCTGCGTGAGAGCAGGGCCGTGATTCATATTGACCAATTAGAAGACATCACATGCTGTGCCCCTGAAGCATATTGCTATTTTCGTAATCTGAACATCATGAAATGAGAATAACGTCCCGTTGTTTGTTTCACTTTGAGAAAGCCGTATTTTAGTCGGCCATATTTCATTTCCCCGTAAATCTACACTGAAAATACAAATTTGTTTTGAATCAATTTCAATTGAATGTTTTAACACGAAAATATCGTAAAATGTGTTTTAATTGTGCTTGCGCATATTTGAAATGAACTTAATTGTTATTAAGTGATCTTAAGTGATTGTTATTAGGTAATATGAACATTAGTTACATAATGAGAGTAACCTCCCCTTGTTTGTTTCCATTAATAACAATTAAGTTCATTTCAAATAATGCGCAAGCACAATTAAGAACACATTTTATTAATGTTTTATTACATTTTCGTGTTAAAACATGCAGTTGTATTGAATCAAACAAAATTCGTATTTTCAGTGTAGATTTCCGGTGAAATGAAAATGGCTGACCAAAACATACGGCTTTCTCAAAGTGAAACAAACAAGGGGACGTTACTCTCGTTTATGTAGCTAATGTTTTAGATTACCTTATTTACTAAGCTTAAGCTCAAGATGTGGCACAAGGTCAGATGTGTGGGGCGGCCCATTAAGAATGCGAAGTCCACTAACAAGGTCTGGCCAGATCTAA
>CM042158.1:94137817-94209390 GCA_023376005.1 Doryteuthis pealeii | reverse complement strand
TATTTTATTGCTATGTTAATACAACAACTTTATCCAGGCATTTGAACTCTTCTCAGCATGAATAAACAAAAATTTTCTTCGCGCATAAAAATAACTAACAATGGTTGACATGCCGTAATCCAAACACCCAACAAACCAACCCATACAACAAAAAATTGTATGTGTAACATGCATTAACCACGAAAAACGTCCAACGACATAAAACTTGCACTAATAACCGCCTACAAACCAATATCCCCTGAGGACGAACCAGTGAAATGTGAAGCGCTTGGGCTAAAAATATGGAATATTTTTTTTTTACCATCTAGATCCAGACTACGAAAAAACAACTAGACACGTCCTACACCTGAAGATCATAAAGAAATAAATATATATCTGGTCTTTAAGAATACTTACTTAACATTTTATATATATATAATATTACTATATATATAAATATATATATATATATATATATATATATATAGTGAATGAAGTGACAAATAAAAGTTTTAGTTTTTTCCATTTACTTGGTAACGATGTAACAAATAAAAATACAAGTGGTTTCCTTGCCCTAAAAGCATTTCATTCAGGTAAACGAAATATTTTTTAAATGAAGCAGAAATGGTGTAAAATTCATAAGATGTAAGATTTTTTAAATCATAGGATTGTAGATTTTACACCATTTTCTGTCATTTAAAAAAAAACTATTTCGTTTACCTGATGAATGCTTTTAGCAGGAAACACATTGGTAGTAATATCGTTCCCAAGTAAATGAAAAAAAAGCTAAAACTTTTATTTGGCACTTTCATTCAACTATCAACGCTCTATCACAGATATTGAACACGCTTCTAATAACACTGTACGTTGAGATTACTACAACTTTTTCTAGTATTAATAATATATATATATATATATATATATATATATATATATATATATATTATATATATATATAAATGTATACATACATAAAGTGCATATCTATCCACCTGCTTAAACTTGGTACTCTTTTGGCACACCTGTTTTCTGAAAAAAAAATGAATAATGAAACGTTATTTTTTTCAGAATACAAGATGTGTCAAAAAGTCACAAAAATCTCGATAACTTATTATACTAGCAAATATATGCACCCTCCGGGTGAAGTATTTAAGTTTTGATATAATAAAATATCATATTAAAAATTAAGAAGGCTAATGAAACTGACTAAGATGCAGATAAAAAGATCTGCAACAGAGGGGTATAATCGAAAAATAGAACAACTTTGAAACTAACTATTCCAATCATTTTACATTACTCCCCTCTTTCATTGGTAAATTTTCCTAATTTAAACTATTTAGTTTAAAATAGGAAGTAAAGGATAATATACAGTTATTTTTCTTGTAAATAATTTCTTTTAAGATTTATCCCAGAGATTTTTGTTTATATTTCTTAGATAAAACCAAACAATTAGAAATCAATAATACCAAGCACATATTTATTAAAATGAAATTTTAAATATCAATATGCAAATTAGCCTTCTCGTTCAAACTGTAAACCGCTATTTTGTTGTATATATAAATACAATTGCATGCTTTTAGTTACGTAGATTATGGTCAACAGTATTAATAATGTAAACAATTTTATTAATAACTGAAGGTTTAAAAGAATGAAAATCATGGAGATTTGACGTAAATAATTAAGGGAATTGTGACTTGAGTAAGTAATATAGTTTCGGTTACAGACAGAAAAAACACAAATCTCCATTATATAGATATATTATATATGGAGTTGAAAATTTAATATCAGAGAAATTGTATCATAAGTAAAGTAAAATCATCAAATTATTAAAGGAGTAAAAAATAAAATAAATTTATTAAAGGAGTAATATAAAATAATTGAAATGGAAACTTAGTTCGGATAACTTAAAAATATATATTAAAAAATAAACAAACTTATATATAGATAGATAATACCAGGTGTGTATTCATTTAAAACTTGTTTAAAAAAACATGAGGGACTGTCTAATATTGCAATGCTCAAATTTGAGTGTATTTATTTATGACGATTTTAGTTTAGTGTGACGTAAGAAGATAAGATATATATAATATTTTTTTTAATAGGAGCTGAAATTTTACGTCAAGGGAAAAATATCAGTTAAGAAATTGGGTCATTTCTTTTTTGTTTTTGTTTTGTGTTTTTTTTTGTTTTTTTGCTAACAAAGAAATAACTCACGAGACTTGGCGTCGTCACTTCTCGTAGACAGGAATATTATCTTATTGACTTGTCAATGTTAGACTTTATATAATATATCATTCATTATATATATATATATATATTATATATATAATATATATCATATATAATAACCATATACTATATATGTATATATCATATATATAATATATTTATAACCATATACAGTTATATAACCACATATTAACCATATAAGTTATATAACCATATATATATATATATAATATATATATATATATATATATAAAACTTGGGGTTTTAATTCTTTGTATACGTCATGTCGGTGTGTTAGTAATAAGAGGTATGTTTGCTTTTTTAAATATTTTAAATGAGGTATGTTACATCCCACTAATTTTTTTTTTTTAATTCATAACTTTTCAAATATGAATGTTCTTTTTACTTTTCTCGACCAACTTGTTTTTTTTTCTCCACTTTTCTCATTAAACATACCGTCAACATTCTATGTCAAGCCCTAGCGCCTATATGATTTTCCCACCCTAAAGGCAGTGGCTGAGGGTCTTCATGTCATGGGAATGACGTTAAACTCTATCTGAATAATGAGGTTCCAATCTGGAGGTTTGGGGAATGTGGAACACCATTGCTCATAGGGTCCACTCTGACTCAGAGTGGTAGTACCTGTTAGGGTCCCATCTATGGGTTAAAATAGAAAAAAATTATAAAAAAAGTTTAATAAAAAATAAGTATCCATTATGAATTAATTTTATTTTCAAAACTTTGCCGGTGTAGCGATTGTCTGCCCTGCTTGGCTGGAAGTGTTATCTTCCCTTGTTGCAAGGTTTACAGCTAGGCGCCCTGACTATTTAATAAGTGAAGCGCCAACTTTGAATTCTCTTTGTCTCCGTACTTCAACCAACAACAGATGGCTTAGACGTTGCGTCTACGCCCTTTCTTACACCCGTCAGTACGAGAGGAACCGCGGAATCGGAGCAACGGCTCGCGCGAACGAGCGGCGGTGCCAAGCTGCCTTCGCGCGATAACGGCTGAAAGCCTCTAAGCCGGAACTGCGACCGGTGTCGCCACGGTATTACGAAAGGCGTCTCTTTTCGTTCCGCTGGAGCCTGCCATAGCGGTCGTCTGTCGTAGCCAATTTAATCGGTCCCTGGTTGCGTCTTGCCAACTGCCAATGGGGATGTTCAAATCCTTCAGGTTTCTCTTGATGTTTCTTTGTACCTGAGCTTTGGTCTACCGATTCCACGTGATCCCTCTCTCAGTTCAGAGTACAGAATCTGCTTTGGTAGTCTGTCATCCTAAGTCTGTTTAAGTGGCCAGCCCACTCAGGTTGCATTGGATAAGTATTTCGTGCATGCCAGGGAGTCCAGTTCTCTTCAGGACGGTCCTGTTTGAAACATGTTGCTACCACTTGACATTTAAATTACTGTGCAAGTGACGCATATAGTTTTATTTCTTTCTACTAGCAAATATAGGCACCCTCCGCCGGGTGCAAGTATTTAAGTATGTTAAAATATTACATTAAATTAGAAAGGCTAATGAAACTAATTAAGAATGCAAATTGTAGAATAATGAACTCGGCACACATTAGTAACTGATCGAGTAGTCCCAGCTACTCGTCCTTCAGGGCGGGTGGTCCAGTGAGCTTTCGGCCTCTGGACCGGTGGGATGCTACATTAATAGCGTCGATCCTAGATGCCTGCCTCATTGCACTTTTAGGGGCAGGCTGGGATCGACGCAATTTTCTACCTACCAGCCCATGAGTCTCGGCTTGTGGGTGGTGCCCACATAAAACATCCTTGTGCCATATCATGTGAAAGTGGGACACATGTAAATACCAGTAACTGATCGGTTCGACTAGCTTGTTAACTATTATATCATGACGATATAAATAAGCATAGCTTATAACCAGTGCAAAGCCGCAAGCATGAAATCCCCAATGAGGATCGAGCTTACAAAATAAATATTTACCCAACCCGTCCCATGAGTTCCAGCTAGATCAACTATAGAGATTAGTGTAGTGATTATCATCCAGCTATGTTGCAAGCTGATTATGTTGTGAGGATCCAGACTTGGTAGGTGGTTTAAATAGAAGATCGGACTATTCCAATTGTGCATTTGGGTCAAGTTCACTTCTTGGATCCTGATTGGCTGCTGGTTTTAATGTGGAAACTTTCATCTATATAAACAGAACATTTGACTGTGTTCAAGCATTTAGTGCAAAGCGTATTCGGTTATATTCTCTTTTCTTTTTGTCTGGTTACTGAACGCTAGTAACAGTGTTCCCGTGGAGGTGGTTATGATATTTATTCTACATAAACGTCAAGTTAATCAGCGATCAGTCTGTCCAATTCTTAATTGGGTGACCACTTAAGTAACAGCAGGTACTGTAAGCAACCTAAGTTCTTTGTTTATCAAAATGACTTGATTCGGCATTAAATGATCCGAAAAGGGTTGATATGCCGTAAAACAAAACAACTAAACAACCAAATAACCCCCCCCATGCCTTGGACAGGATGTAAAACAAGGTCAAAGTAAAGCTGGTTTGTGTAGAATAACCATACTAAGTTTCAATTACCGTCGAATTGGTAAGACAAGG
Organism: Doryteuthis pealeii; assembly: GCA_023376005.1. Lineage (NCBI taxonomy): Eukaryota > Metazoa > Mollusca > Cephalopoda > Myopsida > Loliginidae > Doryteuthis > Doryteuthis pealeii. The sequence goes on along the minus strand of CM042158.1, from coordinate 94,204,607 downwards.
CAACAAGTAGCCGTAACTGAATACGGATCTAATCTTGTTGCAATCCTACTGCAGAATGCCAGCGTATTTATGAAGCCTCATAACATTATAGAAACCAAGCATCCAATCAGGACTCAAGGAATGGAATCACCCAAATACATGAATGGACTATTCTTGAGTCCTATCTTTGGGCACTAGTACTTAGCCAGTTGCTGTTGTCCAAACCAACAGTATACTGACTGACTGACTGACTTCAATACGGAAAAAGATTTGAAACAGGAAGTGGGGTATAATCGAAAAAATAGAACAACTGAAACTTACTCTTCCATCTCTCCCGTTTTTTATTGTTAATTTTCCTAATTTAACTATTTAGTTAAAATAGTAAGTAAATAATAAAATGTGTTAGTTATTTATTTCTGTTAATGAATTTCTTTTAAGATTTATCCCGAGATTTTTACTCTTATTCATTAGAAAAAAAAAATCAATAATACTAAGCACGTATTTATTAAAATCAAATTTGTAATATAAATATGCAAATTAGCCAACTCTTTCGCATTGTAAGCTGCTATTTTTTGTGTATATAAATACAATTGCATTTTATTAGTATGTACATATGTCCAAAATATCGAACTTCCGGTTTCTACGAGCAGTCCAGTGGCTTCGGCCCTGGACCGTATAGTTAACATCTTTGGTCCCAGGGGACCATCACCCCAGTCAACATCTGTCCCCTTGATTTAATGGCGCAGGGCTTGGTCTAGTGCCTGAGGAGAAATGCCGACGGGATCAACGCATTTTTTGTGCCTACCACCATGAGCTTCGGCTTGTGTGTGGGGACCACATAAACATGTCCTTGTGTCACGCCCTCATAAGCGAGATGAGAAGCAAATACCTATCAAACTCCGGTTTCGACCGGGATCCAGTGAGCTTCGGTCGCTGGACCTTATGAATTAATATCGTTGATCCCAAGGGAGGGGCATCCCCTAGGCAACAACTGCCTCTCGATTTAAAGGACAGGGCAGGGTTTATTGCCCAGTGCCTGAGGTGCCCCTTGAGGGGGAATGCCGCGGGATCAACGGGATAAGATTTAGTTCGTTCGTACTTGTATCCTATCCCCAATAAAGCTGGTTCTTTCTTCTTGTGGACTGGTAAGCTGAAATAGAATTTAAGGAACTAAAAAGGAACAAAAGGAACGACAAAGAAAGAGACAAAAGGTAGTCTTATGACTTAGGCTTTATTGCCCGGCCATAGTCGCCTGTATCCACCTGGCTAGTTGGAGCGACTAAACCCAGTTGAGGCCTAAAACGAAATGTCCGAGAGATTCTTTTTGGGGGTCAGGAGACAGTCCTTTTTGTCGGACATGCGCGGAGGGTTCTTCCGGTGAAGGCCCCATGGGAGTTTGTTGTGGGTGTTTTTTTTGGATGGGGGGGGTGTATTCTAATTTTATTTTCGTTTTATTTTAATTCCCACAGGTGCATTCCCTTTTGCCTGTTAGATGATATCCTAATCTGTTTATATAAAGGAGCGCTGCCTAAAATCGGCCCCTGAAAACGAACTGCTTGAAAGTCTCTTAACCAAGGTCGATTAAGTCGAAAAATATTTTATTACCCCTTTTTATTACCCGTTCGTCTCGGAAGTGGTTGCGTGGAGCCGGACATAATTTCAGATTGTTTTTGCCATATGAGCAATGGCTGTCGAAGTGAACACTTCCGGTTGCGTTATTAAAGGGAGATCCGACAGATTATGACAATAACAATAACAGGTAACGTAAGCAAACTAATGCCAATGTGCTAAACTAAGTAAAGCTTTTGTAAATAACAACAGCGGGTATCGTAAGTAAACTAATACCTATGTGCCAGACTAAGTAAAGTTTAGTAAATAAAGACAGCAGCAGGAGTTGTAAATAAACTAAAGGCCTTTGTACCAGACAGTTATTTGCTGAAGTTCAGTAAATAACAGAAATGAACATCAGCTTATTTTAACGAACAATTAACAACACATATCTTGTTATAATGGAGATTGTGTGTTTTTTCTGTCTGTAACCGAAACTATATTTGTAAAAAGTTTTCCAACTGGAGATTGTTCAATTGACAACAGTAATCCCTTTCGTTGTTAGCAAACTTCTCTACCAACTGAGCTCGTTCTCTCACTTCTTTCTTGGACACTCATGTAGGAATTGCTGTCTACAGTCTATGAGGAACAAAATATAAGTTCACAGAATGTAATGACGAAATGGAAAGCACATGTACTTTTAACCTTATTTATTCACATGTAAACTCAATATAACAAGTACTTACAGCTCATATATGTCCCTCGTTGAGTGGGGCGTCAGGTTGAGTCTTCAGTTGTTACTCCCTCACTGAGGGGAAAGTTCCTTCAGTCACAAGAGACTGAGACAAGGGCTCGTTTCTACGAGGCTCACACGTTGGTACCAAAACCGTAAAAGAGAATTCTTCACCCTACCTGACAAGGGACGTTACCTTTTCTACTTCCTGTCCCCGAAGGCACAGGGGAGTTCTAGTCCCTACACTCAAAACACAGTAGTCGCAGAATTTCACCTCTCTCACAGTCATTTGCTTTGTTGCTGACTCCCAGTGTCAGCGAACTTCCGTTTTTATTATGGCTCGGCTACCCTTTATGCAAATTCCGTCTCGTCCCATCCGAGTCTCTCGTGCACGGCACAAGCGATTCTTTGCCGCTTATGTTAGGGGGATTAGCAATGCCCATTATAATATTACAACTCAAGTCACAATTCCCTTAGTTATTTATGTCACATTCTGTAAAGAAAACAGTCAGATGAGAGTAAAGAATAGGTGATGAACACAACTCAAGGCTTTTAAACAAAACAATGCGTTTATCAATCACAAGAACATGTTACATACAAAATACAATATGTGAGTTGAGAAACAAAATGTATGCAAGATTTACAAAGTGTACGCAAGGTTTACAAAGTGTATTGTATAATGGTGTATAATGGTTTGCAAAATAATGCTTTTGCGAAACTTATCTGTCTCTTGTATTTGAAGTCTGACTTTTACGAAATCTACGGCTCCCCGCCCCCCTGCTGTTCCAATTCTCCTCGTTCAGCCAACGCCTTTGCTGTGTAAAAAACTACGTCGTTCCTCGAAGAGATTCCAGTGGCAAGAGAGTGATTTCAAGGTATCAGCTTCAAAATTGATGGTTATCACTGAGCCTCGTAACGTGTGCTCTGATTGGTCGCTGACAAAGGCCCTTAGCCAATCGCATGAGGTTTCTCATCAGTTTATGGCTAAGACCCTTGGCTCTGTTGCTATGGTCAAAGGGAGGTCACTGTAATTGTTTAAGATAATATTTCTTATAATTCTTCATTATTTCAATTTTAATTAAACCTCGATTATTAATAAAATTGTTTTACATTATTAATACTGTTGACCATATCTACATACTAGGTATTTAGATCTGCAGACCATTGTTAGTGACTTCGATTCTTAATGGGCGCCCCACACCTCTGACCTTGTGCCACATCTGAGCTAAGCTTAGTAAATAAGGTAATCTAAACATTAGCTACATAAACGAGAGTAACGTCCCCTTGTTTGTTTCACTTTGAGAAAGCCGTATGTTTTGGTCAGCCATTTTCATTTCACCGGAAATCTACACTGAAAATACGAATTTGTTTGATTCAATACAACTGCATGTTTTAACACGAAAATGTAATAAAACATAATAAAATGTGTTCTTAATTGTGCTTGCGCATTATTTGAAATGAACTTAATTGTTATTAAGTGAAACAAACAAGGGGAGGTTACTCTCATTTATGTAACTAATGTTCATATTACCTAATAACAATCACTTAAGATCACTTAATAACAATTAAGTTCATTTCAAATAATGCGCAAGCACAATTAAGAACACATTTTACGATATTTTCGTGTTAAAACATTCAATTGAATTGATTCAAACAAATTTGTATTTTCAGTGTAGATTTACGGGGAAATGAAAATGGCCGACTAAAACATACGGCTTTCTCAAAGTGAAACAAACAACGGGACGTTATTCTCATTCATGATGTTCAGATTACGAAAATAGCAATATGCTTCAGGGGCACAGCATGTGATGTCTTCTAATTGGTCAATATGAATCACGCGCCCTGCTCTCACGCAGCATCTGTAGAGCACGCAGTTAGCCGGTGTTATGTATGAAAGCATATCCACCTATTTTTTGACCTTGAAGAAGAGTCGTAGAGGGGTATGTCTTAGAGTATGATAGGTATTAGGTTGTTTATGTTACCTGTTGTTATTTAATAAACTTTATACATAGTCTGGCTCACGGGATTTCAGTTGCTTACAGTACTTGATCCTATTTCTGTTGTCGTTATTTACAAAGTTTTACTTAGACTGGCACACAGTCATTAAGTTGCTTATGTTACCTGCTGTTGTTATTACTAACTAAATTACTTACTAAACTTAGTCTGGTGCACAAGTCTCAGATTTCTTGTGCTATCTATTGTTCCTGGATGGTCACAGACATAACGTGTTGAGATAGAGTTATTATCGAAATCTGATTTTTCAATGAATGAATTTTATAATGCATCAGTTATTTTATTTCAGAACTTTCTGATTTAATTACCGTATTTGACGGCGTATAGGACGCACTTTTTTCCCAAAATTTTGGCTCAAAAAATTGCCCTGTGTCTTATACATCTGTTGTGGGGTTTTAAGGGGTCAAATAAGAACAAAACGACAGGTAACAAATGTAGGAAAATGTATTAACAAAAGAGTAGACAATTACAGTGCAGAGAAGTGGGAATTACGTCCGACAATAGAGTTATGAGCTGACTCGCATTGGCTTACTCTCAAGCCATAATTGTTCCTGTTACTTATAGTAACCGTCGGCGCATTCCATTAGTCTTTAGGGTATATCACCTATAACACACCTCTCCTAAGATTTAACTCCACAGGATTCTTAATATTTTTTTCTCTTGTAGGTGAAGTTTGAAGTTTTATTATTATTGTTCACTCCTTTTGAGTTTTTCACATCAGTGTTAGCTGATGGCCTTTCACTGGAGTCTGAGTGACAACAAGTCTCCTCAGGTCTCCAGGACTCTTCTGAGTATTCTGGCAGATTGTAGCAGTGCAGTATTCTGGATGGTCTCGATTCTCCCTCTGATTTACAGATTTTCCAAACTTTTTTCCAATCTTTTTGGGACCGTTCCAAATTATTATTTCATGCTATTGAGATGTCTTCTGTATGCTTTTATTCAATTGCTTTTATACAGCTATGTTTCTGCTTGTGTAATGCACAGATAGACTATTTTTAACCATATATGCTTAAATACACTAAAACCTTTTTTTTTCCTAAATCTGACCTACTGAAATGGGGGTGCGTCTTATATGCCCGTGCGTCTTATATGCCCGTGCGTCTTATATGCCCGTGCGTCTTATATGCCATCAAATACGGTAGGTATTTCTGCTATGGTAAATCTATTATTATCTTAAAGCAGAGCGAATCAATGTTTGTTTTCCTAAAGGCTTTTTTCCTGTTTAGTTTAATGACACAAAATTCATACTAAAATATTCTAGGGACTGGCAAAATGAGCCTAAAATGCGTTTTTGACAAAATGACTTTAGCCCCCCCCCCTACAGAAAATAATTTACCAAAAATCAGGGAATTATCGAATTTTAATGAAATGTTCAGTGTTTATTTATCAAAGAACGATCTTTATAATGCTTTATTTATTTTATTTCAAAACTTTCTCATTTTTTTCAGGTCGCCTAATTTTGACCCCCCTTATGCTGGGGGCGTAAAATTGTTTCGAGTTGGTCTTATATTGTACTAATTACAGTATAAATAAAGAGATAAAAGACCGAAGTTATGAATAGAAACAAACAAATGTTTACGGTTGCTGTTCTATGAGAAAATAAGTACCGAAAATCGAAAAATAAAATGTAAAAAATAATAAATAATTTATTTTTTGGAGTTTTTTTTACTCATTTTAATAATTATCTAATTGGCTATCATAAAATAACTGCTGCATTATAAAATTCATTCATTGATAAATCAACACTGAACAATTTTTTAAAATCGGATAATTCCCAGATTTTTGGTAATTTTTTTTCAAACGGGGGCGGGGGGTATTTATTTTGTAAAATACGGATTTTGTGGCTAATTTGGCAGTGCCTAGTTAAAAAGAATTAACAAGTTAAGAATTAGCAAGTTTTTTTGTTATTGTGTTTTTGGGTTTTTTTTTTGTTATTTTATTTATTTATTTTTTTTTTTTAACTATCTGATTCTTAAATTAATTCTTTTTAACTCTATTTTAACAAGTTATGGCAGTGACCATTCATGAACAGTAGATACCGCAAACCAGAAAGAAAAAAAGAAAAATGAAAAAGAAGAAAAAGAAAAAAGAAGAAAAAAAAAGTAATTCACAATGCTTGTTTATTTTTCAAATTTAAAACAATTTTTTTTAATTACAAGAGTTGCTCCCTTGAACGGTTAACTAACAGAAACGTTTGAAGAAATTTATTTCGACTTTACAATCACATCAAACGAGAGACAAATGAATGAAATTCAAGCCAGACAACACAGAGAAGTAATTAAAATAAAGAAAGGAAAAAAAAAAAAAAAAAAAAAGAAAAAAAAAAAAGAGAGACACGTGGTTCAAATTTTTAAAAAACTATTTACAAATAAACCGTCAAGTAGTAAACAAGAAATGTCAAATTTTAAGGTATACAAAAATTGCACACACACACACACACTAATATATATATATATATATATATATATATGTGTGTGTGTGTGTGTGTGTGTGTGTGTGTGTGTATTTGGGCAGCATTCTTTCATTTATACATGTAGAGTTAAACAAAAAGACACATCTCCTGTTTAACAATTTTATTTTTTGATCTTTTCCAATTTTCTGGCCAACTTTTTAATGTCTGGGTGGAATTGATGGATAAGTCCACCAAAGTTTATTTCCCGAGTACTTTCGGCACTTCGAAGCGCCATCATCAGGGGTGATGTATTCCAGTTTTTTTTTTTTTGTTTTTTATATTAATGTGGAGGCTGGAAGGAGAAGAATTGGTGAGAAAGGTGTTATAGGCATTTTAGAATGTGTGTACTGCATTGGAAATTAATTTTGTTCAAGGACGGTTTGTATTGTTTTATGTATAAAGCTTCTAGTATTTGGAGTTTTTGTTTATTTTTTTCTTTGTGCAAAATGTGTGTATTTTCGGTTAGAACTTTTCGGTAATTAGAGCGGGGGCATGAATGTAATTTTAGGTGTTGTAAATATATATATATATATATATATATTATATATATATATATATATATATATTATATTATAAAACTTTCAAAGGAAGAAAACTTAACAATCGTCATCCCGTTATAATTTTTATTTCAACCAGACACTCAAAAAAAAAAAAATTCTAAAAAATTAAAAAATTTTTTTTAGTTCTAGCCTCATCGGACGGGTTTTACAAATACAGCGACCCTCAAAAAAGGAAATTATATAACCAGAAAAATCTCATTATTCACAAAATATATATATATATATATATATATATATATATATATAATATATATATAGAGAGAGAGAGAGAGAGAGAGAGAGAGAGTATGAGCTGTATAATCTCTATTAATAATGGAGATTCGGTCTCCATTTGTCTGTAATCGAAACTACGTCACTGCGTACGTCACAATACCGTAATCGTCAATTCTATTAATAATGGAGATTCGGTCTCCATTTGTCTGTAACCGAAACTACGTCACTGCGTACGTCACAATACCGTAATCGTCAATTCATTAATAATGGAGATTCGGTCTCCATTTGTCTGTAACCGAAACTACGTCACTGCGTACGTCACAATACCGTAATCGTCAATTCCATTAATAATGGAGATTCGGTCTCCATTTGTCTGTAACCGAAACTACGTCACTGCGTACGTCACAATACCGTAATCGTCAATTCTATTAATAATGGAGATTCGGTCTCCATTTGTCTGTAACCGAAACTACGCCACTGCGTACGTCACAATACCGTAATCGTCAATACATAGAATAAAGAACAACGCCGTAATCAGTTTTTAAAAATTATTTTTTACTCTCGCCCCGTTTTTCAGTAACAGAGGTTAACTAAAAAGTTTACGATTTTGTGCTAAATTTATGTGTAAAATATTCAAAATGATTATTAAATTAATAATTAATAGATTCATGCAACATTTGAAGTGAACAATTTTTAATCGGAAACATTTTTTCACGCTCAGAATTGCGGAGACATGGAATAAACTGCCTGCATCTGTTGTAGGCTGCCGGAGCACTGAAGCTTTCAAAGCCTCCATGCTTCCTGTAGTCCGCCAACACTATACCTGATGCCACTCTCCACATACACATGCACACACATACATCCATATTACTACTGTGAACTGTTCATGTTCCTGGCACAACATTATTCTGTGTACCTGACATGAGACTTTGATGAGTTGTGGTGCACCTGAGCACTGTACACAATAAATTACATTATTATTTTTTTTATTCATTTATTTTATTTATTTATTTTTTACTCCTTTAATAAATTTGATGATGTTATTTACTTATGATACAAACACTTTAACATTGAATTTTTAACTTCCACCCACTTAGGAAAATATCTTCAAAAATTAATGTTTATACTGCAAAGGGCGTTTTTTTTTGGGGGGGGGGTTCTTCCTCCTTTAATAAATTTGATGATGTTACTTACTTATGATACAAATCCTCTAACATTGAATATTTAATCCCCCCCCCCAAGAAATATATTTCAAAAATTAATTTTTACACTGCCAAGAGGGGCGTTTTTTGTTTGTTGTTGTTTTTTTTGGGGGGGGGTCTTGCTCCTTTAATAGATTTGATGATGTTACTTACTTATGATACAAATCCTCTAACAATGAATATTTAACTCCCATCCCCTCAGGCAATATTTTAAAAAAAAAAATTTTATACTGGCAAGAGAGCGTTTTTTTTTCTTGTTTGTTTTTTCTTGCTAGTAACTAATAATAAATGTTGTGTTAATGTATGGTGAAAAAATAAAAATGAAATAACAAATATTAAAAAAAAACACATAAGTAATTTCTTTTAAACCAAACATTAATAGCATTTTATTATTTTTCTGGAACATAACATTAACACAACATTTATTATAGTTACTAGCAAGAAAAAAAACAAACAAGAAAAAAAACGCTCTCTGCCAGTATAAAAATTTATTTTTTAAGATTTGCCTGGGGGATGGGAGTTAAATATTTCATTGTTAGAGGATTTGTATCTAAGTAAGATAACATCATCAAATCTATTAAAGGAGCAAGACCCTCCCCCCCAAAAAAAAAACAACAAACAAAAAACGCCCTTTGCAGTGTAAAAATTAATTTTTGAAATATTTCTTGGGGGGGGGGGAATTAAATATTCAATGTTAGAGGATTTGTATCATAAGTAAGTAACATCATCAAATTTATTAAAGGAGGAAGAAACCCCCCCCCAAAAAAAACGCCCTATTTGGCAGTATAAAAATTAATTTTTAAATATTTCCTAAGTGGGTGGAAGTTAAAAAATCAATGTTAAAGTGTTTGTGTCATAAGTAAATAACATCATCAAATTTATTAAAGGAGTAAAAAATAAATAAATAAAATAAATGAATAAAAATAATAATAATGTAATTTATTGTGTACAGTGCTCAGGTGCACCACACTCATCAAAGTCTCATGTCAGGTACACAGAATAATGTTGTGCCAGGAACATGAACAGTTCACAGTAGTAATATGGATGTATGGTGTGTGCATGTGTATGTGGAGTGGCATCAGGTATAGTGTTGGCGGACTACAGGAAGCATGGAGGCTTTGAAAGCTTCAGTGCTCCGGCAGCCTACAACAGAGGCAGGCAGTTTTATTCATGTCTCCGCAATTCTGAGCGTGAAAAAATTGTTCCGAAAGTCACACCGATTAAAAATTGTTCACTTCAAATGTTGCATGAATCTATTAATTATTAATTTAATAATCATTTTGAAATATTTTACACATGATTTGCACAAAATCGTAAACTTTTTAGTTAACCTCTGTTACTGAAAAACGGGGCGAGAGTAAAAAATAATTTTTTAAAACTGATTACGGCATTGTTCTTTATTCTATGTATTGACGATTACGGTATTGTGACGTACGCAGTGACGTAGTTTCGGTTACAGACAAATGGAGACCGAATCTCCATTATTAATAGAATTGACGATTACGGTATTGTGACGTACACAGTGACGTAGTTTCGGTTACAGACAAAATGGAGACCGATTCTCCATTATTAATAGAATTGACGATAACGGTATTGTGACGTACGCAGTGACGTAGTTTCGGTTACAGACAAATGGAGACCGAATCTCCATTATTAATAGAATTGACGATTACGGTATTGTGATGTACGCAGTGACGTAGTTTCGGTTACAGACAAATGGAGACCGAATCTCCATTATTAATAGAATTGACGATTACGGTATTGGACGTACGCAGTGACGTAGTTTCGGTTACAGACAAATGGAGACCGAATCTCCATTATTAATAGAGATTATACAGCTCATACTCTCTCTCTCTCTCTCTCTCTCTCTCTCTATATATATATATATATATATATATATATATATATTATTATATTATGAATAATGAGATTTTTCTGGTTATATAATTTTCTTTTTTTGAGGGTCGCTGTATTTTGTAAAACCCGTCTGATGAGGCTAGAACTAAAAAAAATTTTTTAATTTTTTAGAAATTTTTTTTTTTTGAGTGTCTGGTTGAAATAAAATTATAACGGGATGACGATTTGTTAAGTTTTCTTCCTTTGAAAGTTATATATATATATATATATTATATAATATATATATATATATATATATATATATATATATATTCACAACACCTAAAATTACATTCATGCCCCGCTCTATTACCGAAAAGTTCTAACGGAAAATACACACATTTTGCACAAAGAAAAAAAATAAACAAAACTCCAAATACTAGAAGCTTTATACATAAAACAATACAAACCGTCCTTGAACAAAATTAATTTCCAATGCAGTACACACATTCTAAAATGCCTATAACACCTTTCTCACCAATTCTTCTCCTTCCAGCCTCCACATTAATATAAAAAACAAAAAAAAAACAAACTGGAATACATCACCCCTGATGATGGCGCTTCGAAGTGCCGAAAGTACTCGGGAAATAAACTTTGGTGGACTTATCCATCAATTCCACCCAGACATTAAAAAGTTGGCCAGAAAATTGGAAAAGATCAAAAATAAAATTGTTAAACAGGAGATGTGTCTTTTGTTTAACTCTACATGTATAAATGAAAGAATGCTGCCCAAATACACACACACACACACACACACACACACACACACACACATATATATATATATATATTATATATATTGTGTGTGTGTGTGTGTTGCAATTTTTGTATACTTAAATTTGACATTTCTTGTTTACTACTTGACGGTTTATTTGTAAATAGTTTTTAAAAATTTGAACCACGTGTCTCTCTTTTTTTTCTTTTTTTTCTTTTTTTTTTTTTTTTTTTTCCTTTCTTTATTTTTAATTACTTCTCTGTGTTGTCTGGCTTGAATTTCATTCATTTGTCTCTCGTTTGATGTGATTGTAAAGTCGAAATAAATTTCTTCAAATGTTTCTGTTAGTTAATCGTTCAAGGGGAGCAACTCTTGTAATTAAAAAAAATGTTTTTAAAATTTGAAAAATAAACAAGCATTGTGAATTACTTTTTTTTCTTTCTTTTCTTTTTCTTCTTTTCATTTTTTTTTTTTCTTTCTGGTTTGCGGTATCTACTGTTCATGAATGGTCACTGCCATAACTTGTTAAAATAGAGTTAAAAAGAATTAATTTAAGAATCAGATAGTTAAAAAAAAAAAAATAAATAAAATAACAACAAAAAAAAACCCCAAAAACACAATAACAAAAAAACTTGCTAATTCTTAACTTGTTAATTCTTTTTAACTAGGCACTGCCAAATTAGCCACAAAATCCGTATTTTACAAAATAAATACCCCCCGCCCCCGTTTGAAAAAAAATTACCAAAAATCTGGGAATTATCCGATTTTTAAAAAATTGTTCAGTGTTGATTTATCAATGAATGAATTTTATAATGCAGCAGTTATTTTATGATAGCCCAATTAGATAATTATTAAAATGAGTAAAAAAAAACTCCAAAAAATAAATTATTTATTATTTTACATTTTATTTTTCGATTTTCGGTACTTATTTTCTCATAGAACAGCAACCGTAAACATTTTTTTGTTTCTATTCATAACTTCGGTCTTTTATCTCTTTATTTATACTGTAATTAGTACAATATAAGACCAACTCGAAACAATTTTACGCCCCAGCATAAGGGGGGTCAAAATTAGGCGACCTGAAAAAAAATGAGAAAGTTTTGAAATAAAATAAATAAAGCATTATAAAGATCGTTCTTTGATAAATAAACACTGAACATTTCATTAAAATTCGATAATTCCCTGATTTTTGGTAAATTATTTTCTTGTAGGGGGGGGGCTTAAAGTCATTTTGTCTAAAAATTTAGGCTCATTTTGCCAGTCCCTAGAATATTTTAGTATGAATTTTGTGTCATTAAACTAAACAGGAAAAAAGCCTTTAGGAAAACAAACATTGATTCGCTCTGCTTTAAGATAATAATAGATTTACCATAGCAGAAATACCTACCGTATTTGATGGCATATAAGACGCACGGGACGCACGGGCATATAAGACGCACGGGCATATAAGACGCACCCCCATTTCAGTAGGTCAGATTTAGGAAAAAAAAAAAGGTTTAGTGTATTTAAGCATATATGGTTAAAATAGTCTATCTGTGCATTACACAAGCAGAAACATAGCTGTATAAAAGCAATTGAATAAAAGCATACAGAAGACATCTCAATAGCATGAAATAATAATTTGGAAACGGTCCCAAAAAAGATTGGAAAAAAGTTTGGAAAATCTGTAAATCAGAGGGAGAATCGAGACCATCCAGAATACTGCACTGCTACAATCTGCCAGAATACTCAGAGAGTCCTGGAGACCTGAGGAGACTTGTTGTCACTCAGACTCCAGTGAAAGGCCATCAGCTAAACTGATGTGAAAAAACTCAAAAGGAGTGAACAATAATAATAAAACTTCAAACTTCACCTACAAGAGAAAAAAATATTAAGAATCCTGTGGAGTTAAATCTTAGGAGAGGTGTGTTATAGGTGAATAACCCTAAAGACTAATGGAATGCGCCGACGGTTACTATAAGTAACAGGAACAATTATGGCTTGAGAGTAAGCCAATGCGAGTCAGCTCATAACTCTATTGTCGGACGTAATTCCCACTTCTCTGCACTGTAATTGTCTACTCTTTTGTTAATACATTTTCCTACATTTGTTACCTGTCGTTTTGTTCTTATTTGACCCTTAAAACCCCACACAGATGTATAAGACACAGGGCAATTTTTTGAGCCAAAATTTTGGGAAAAAAGTGCGTCCTATACGCCGTCAAATACGGTAATTAAATCAGAAAGTTCTGAAAATAAAATAACTGATGCATTATAAATTCATTCATTGAAAAATCAGATTTCGATAATAACTCTATCTCAACACGTTATGTCTGTGACCATCCAGGAACAATAGATAGCACAAGAAATCTGAGACTTGTGCACCAGACTAAGTTTAGTAAGTAATTTAGTTAGTAATAACAACAGCAGGTAACATAAGCAACTTAATGACTGTGTGCCAGTCTAAGTAAAACTTTGTAAAATAACGACAACAGAAATAGGATCAAGTACTGTAAGCAACTGAAATCCCGTGAGCCAGACTATGTATAAAGTTTATTAAATAACAACAGGTACATATAAAAACCTAATACCTATCATACTCTAAGACATACCCCTCTACGACTCTTCTTCAAGGTCAAAAAATAGGTGGATATGCTTTCATACATAACACCGGCTAACTGCGTGCTCTACAGATGCTGCGTGAGAGCAGGGCGCGTGATTCATATTGACCAATTAGAAGACATCACATGCTGTGCCCTGAAGCATATTGCTATTTTCGTAATCTGAACATCATGAATGAGAATAACGTCCCGTTGTTTGTTTCACTTTGAGAAAGCCGTATGTTTTAGTCGGCCATTTTCATTTCCCCGTAAATCTACACTGAAAATACAAATTTGTTTGAATCAATTCAATTGAATGTTTTTAACACGAAAATATCGTAAAATGTGTTCTTAATTGTGCTTGCGCATTATTTGAAATGAACTTAATTGTTATTAAGTGATCTTAAGTGATTGTTATTAGGTAATATGAACATTAGTTACATAAATGAGAGTAACCTCCCCTTGTTTGTTTCACTTAATAACAATTAAGTTCATTTCAAATAATGCGCAAGCACAATTAGAACACATTTTATTATGTTTTATTACATTTTCGTGTTAAAACATGCAGTTGTATTGAATCAAACAAATTCGTATTTTCAGTGTAGATTTCCGGTGAAATGAAAATGGCTGACCAAAACATACGGCTTTCTCAAAGTGAAACAAACAAGGGGACGTTACTCTCGTTTATGTAGCTAATGTTTAGATTACCTTATTTACTAAGCTTAGCTCAGATGTGGCACAAGGTCAGAGGTGTTGGGCGCCCATTAAGAATCGAAGTCACTAACAATGGTCTGCAGATCTAAATACCTAGTATGTAGATATGGTCAACAGTATTAATAATGTAAAACAATTTTATTAATAATCGAGGTTTAATTAAAATTGAAATAATGAAGAATTATAAGAAATATTATCTTAAACAATTACAGTGACCTCCCTTTGACCATAGCAACAGAGCCAAGGGTCTTAGCCATAAACTGATGAGAAACCTCATGCGATTGGCTAAGGGCCTTTGTCAGCGACCAATCAGAGCACACGTTACGAGGCTCAGTGATAACCATCAATTTTGAAGCTGATACCTTGAAATCACTCTCTTGCCACTGGAATCTCTTCGAGGAACGACGTAGTTTTTTACACAGCAAAGGCGTTGGCTGAACGAGGAGAATTGGAACAGCAGGGGGGCGGGGAGCCGTAGATTTCGTAAAAGTCAGACTTCAAATACAAGAGACAGATAAGTTTCGCAAAAGCATTATTTTGCAAACCATTATACACCATTATACAATACACTTTGTAAACCTTGCGTACACTTTGTAAATCTTGCATACATTTTGTTTCTCAACTCACATATTGTATTTTGTATGTAACATGTTCTTGTGATTGATAAACGCATTGTTTTGTTTAAAAGCCTTGAGTTGTGTTCATCACCTATTCTTTATTCTCATCTGACTGTTTTCTTTACAGAATGTGACGTAAATAACTAAGGGAATTGTGACTTGAGTTGTAATATTATAATGGGCATTGCTAATCCCCCTAACATAAGCGGCAAAGAATCGATTGTGCCGTGCACGAGAGACTCGGATGGGACGAGACGGAATTTGCATAAAGGGTAGCCGAGCCATAATAAAAACGGAAGGTCGCTGACACTGGGAGTCAGCAACAAAGCAAATGACTGTGAGAGAGGTGAAATTCTGCGACTACTGTATTTTGAGTGTAGGGACTAGAACTCTCCTGTGCCTTCGGGGACAGGAAGTAGAAAAGGTAACGTCTCTTGTCAGGTAGGGTGAAGAATTCTCTTTTACGGTTTTGGTACCAACGTGTGAGCCTCGTAGAAACGAGCCCTTGTCTCAGTCTCTTGTGACTGAAGGAACTTTCCCCTCAGTGAGGGAGTAACAACTGAAGACTCAACCTGACACCCCCCCCTCAACGAGGGACATATATGAGCTGTAAGTACTTGTTATATTGAGTTTACATGTGAATAAATAAGGTTAAAAGTACATGTGCTTTCCATTTCGTCATTACATTCTGTGAACTTATATTTTGTTCCTCATAGACTGTAGACAGCAATTCCTACATGAGTGTCCAAGAAAGAAGTGAGAGGAACGAGCTCAGTTGGTAGAGAAGTTTGCTAACAACGAAAGGGATTACTGTTGTCAATTGAACAATCTCCAGTTGGAAAACTTTTTACAAATATAGTTTCGGTTACAGACAGAAAAAACACACAATCTCCATTATAACAAGATATGTGTTTGTTAATTGTTCGTTAAAATAAGCTGATGTTCATTTCTGTTATTTACTGAACTTCAGCAAATAACTGTCTGGTACAAAGGCCTTTAGTTTATTTACAACTCCTGCTGCTGTCTTTATTTACTAAACTTTACTAAGTCTGGCACATAGGTATTAGTTTACTTACGATACCCGCTGTTGTTATTTACAAAGCTTTACTTAGTTTAGCACATTGGCATTAGTTTGCTTACGTTACCTGTTATTGTTATTGTCATAATCTGTCGGATCTCCCTTTAATAACGCAACCGGAAGTGTTCACTTCGACAGCCATTGCTCATATGGCAAAAACAATCTGAAATTATGTCCGGCTCCACGCAACCACTTCCGAGACGAACGGGTAATAAAAAGGGGTAATAAAATATTTTTCGACTTAATCGACCTTGGTTAAGAGACTTTCAAGCAGTTCGTTTTCAGGGGCCGATTTTAGGCAGCGCTCCTTTATATAAACAGATTAGGATATCATCTAACAGGCAAAGGGAATGCACCTGTGGGAATTAAAATAAAACGAAAATAAAATTAGAATACACCCCCCCCCATCCAAAAAAAACACCCACAACAAACTCCCATGGGGCCTTCACCGGAAGAACCCTCCGCGCATGTCCGACAAAAAGGACTGTCCCCTGACCCCCCAAAAGAATCTCTCGGACATTTCGTTTTAGGCCTCAACTGGGTTTAGTCGCTCCAACTAGCCAGGTGGATACAGGCGACTATGGCCGGGCAATAAAGCCTAAGTCATAAGACTACCTTTTGTCTCTTTCTTTGTCGTTCCTTTTTGTTCCTTTTTAGTTCCTTAAATTCTATTTCAGCTTACCAGTCCACAAGAAGAAAGAACCAGCTTTATTGGGGATAGGATACAAGTACGAACGAACTAAATCTTATCCCGTTGATCCCGTCGGCATTCCCCCCTCAAGGGGGCACCTCAGGCACTGGGCAATAAACCCTGCCCTGTCCCTTTAAATAGAGAGGGCAGTTGTTGCCTAGGGGATGCCCCTCCCCTTGGGATCAACGATATTAATTCATAAGGTCCAGCGACCGAAGCTCACTGGATCCCCGGTCGAAACCGGAGTTTGATAGGTATTTGCTTCTCATCTCGCTTATGAGGGCGTGACACAAGGACATGTTTATGTGGTCCCACACACAAGCCGAAGCTCATGGGTGGTAGGCACAAAAAATGCGTTGATCCCGTCGGCATTTCGCCTCAGGCACTAGACCAAGCCCTGCGCCATTAAATCAAGGGGACAGATGTTGACTGGGGTGATGGTCCCCTGGGACCAAAGATGTTAACTATACGGTCCAGGGCCGAAGCCACTGGACTGCTCGGTAGAAACCGGAAGTTCGATATTTTGGACATATGTACATACTAATAAAATGCAATTGTATTTATATACACAAAAAATAGCAGCTTACAATGCGAAAGAGTTGGCTAATTTGCATATTTATATTACAAATTTGATTTTAATAAATACGTGCTTAGTATTATTGATTTTTTTTTTCTTAATGAATAAGAGTAAAAATCTCGGGGATAAATCTTAAAAGAAATTCATTAACAAGAATAAATAACTAACACATTTTATTATTTACTTACTATTTTAACTAAATAGTTAAATTAGGAAAATTAACAATAAAAAACGGGAGAGATGGAAGAGTAAGTTTCAGTTGTTCTATTTTTCGATTATACCCCCCACTTCCTGTTTCAAATCTTTTTATCCGTATTGAAGTCAGTCAGTCAGTCAGTATACTGTTGGTTTGGACAACAGCAACTGGCTAAGTACTAGTGCCCCAAGATAGGACTCAAGAATAGTCCATTCATGTATTTGGGTGATTCCATTCCTTGAGTCCTGATTGGATGCTTGGTTTCTATAATGTTATGAGGCTTCATAAATACGCTGGCATTCTGCAGTAGGATTGCAACAAGATTAGATCCGTATTCAGTTACGGCTACTTGTTGCCTTGTCTTACCAATTCGACGGTAATTGAAACTTAGTATGGTTATTCTACACAAACCAGCTTTACTTTGACCTTGTTTTACATCCTGTCCAAGGCATGGGGGGGGTTATTTGGTTGTTTAGTTGTTTTGTTTTACGGCATATCAACCCTTTTCGGATCATTTAATGCCGAATCAAGTCATTTTGATAAACAAAGAACTTAGGTTGCTTACAGTACCTGCTGTTACTTAAGTGGTCACCCAATTAAGAATTGGACAGACTGATCGCTGATTAACTTGACGTTTATGTAGAATAAATATCATAACCACCTCCACGGGAACACTGTTACTAGCGTTCAGTAACCAGACAAAAAGAAAGAGAATATAACCGAATACGCTTTGCACTAAATGCTTGAACACAGTCAAATGTTCTGTTTATATAGATGAAAGTTTCCACATTAAAACCAGCAGCCAATCAGGATCCAAGAAGTGAACTTGACCCAAATGCACAATTGGAATAGTCCGATCTTCTATTTAAACCACCTACCAAGTCTGGATCCTCACAACATAATCAGCTTGCAACACAGCTGGATGATAATCACTACACTAATCTCTATAGTTGATCTAGCTGGAACTCATGGGACGGGTTGGGTAAATATTTATTTTGTAAGCTCGATCCTCATTGGGGATTTCATGCTTGCGGCTTTGCACTGGTTATAAGCTATGCTTATTTATATCGTCATGATATAATAGTTAACAAGCTAGTCAAACCGATCAGTTACTGGTATTTACATGTGTCCCACTTTCACATGATATGGCACAAGGATGTTTTATGTGGGCACCACCCACAAGCCGAGACTCATGGGGTGGTAGGTAGAAAATTGCGTCGATCCCAACCCTGCCCCTAAAAGTGCAATGAGGCAGGCATCTGGATCGACGCTATTAATGTAGCATCCCACCGGTCCAGAGGCCGAAGCTCACTGGACCACCCGCCCTGAAGGACGAGTAGCTGGGACTACTCGATCAGTTACTAATGTGTGCCGAGTTCAATTATTCTACAATTTGCATTCTTAATTAGTTTCATTAGCCTTTCTAATTTAATGTAATATTAATACTTAAATACTTGCACCCGGCGGAGGGTGCCTATATTTGCTAGTAGAAAGAATAAAACTACATGCGTCACTTGCACAGTATATTAAATGTCAAGTGGTAGCAACATGTTTCAAACAGGACCGTCCTGAAGAGAACTGGACTCCCTGGCATGCACGAAATACTTATCCAATGCAACCTGAGATGGGCTGGCCACTTAAACAGACTTAGGGATGACAGACTACCAAAGCAGATTCTGTACTCTGAACTGAGAGAGGGATCACGTGGAATCGGTAGACCAAAGCTCAGGTACAAAGACAACATCAAGAGAAACCTGAAGGATTTGAACATCCCCATTGGCAGTTGGCAAGACGCAACCAGGGACCGATTAAATTGGCTAGCGACAGACGACCGCTATGGCAGGCTCCAGCGGAACGAAAAGAGACGCCTTTCGTAATACCGTGGCGACACCGGTCGCAGTTCCGGCTTAGAGGCTTTCAGCCGTTATCGCGCGAAGGCAGCTTGGCACCGCCGCTCGTTCGCGCGAGCCGTTGCTCCGATTCCGCGTTCCTCTCGTACTGGACGGGTGTAAGAAAGGGCGTAGACGCAAACGTCTAAGCCATCTGTGTTGGTTGAAGTACGGAGACAAAGAGAATTCAAAGTTGGCGCTTCACTTATTAAATAGTCAGGGGCGCCTAGCTGTAAAACCTTGCAACAAGGGAAGATAACACTTCCAGCCCAAGCAGGGGCAGACAATCGCTACACCGGCAAAGTTTTGAAATAAATTAATTCATAATGGATACTTAATTTTTTATAAACTTTTTTATAATTTTTTTCTATTTAACCCATAGATGGGACCCTAACAGGTACTACCACTCTGAGTCAGAGTGGACCTATGAGCAATGGTGTTCCACATTCCCCAAACCTCCAGAATTGGAACCTCATTATCAGATAGAGTTTAACGTCATTCCCATGACATGAAGACCCTCAGCCACTGCCTTTTAGGGTTGGGAAAATCATATAGGCGCTAGGGCTTGACATAGAATGTTTGACGCGTATGTTTAATGAGAAAAGTGGAGAAAAAAAAAACAAAGTTGGTCGAGAAAAGTAAAAGAACATTCATATTTTGAAAAGTTATGAATTAAAAAAAAAAAATTAGTGGGATGTAACATACCTCATTTAAAATATTTTAAAAAGCAAACATACCTCTTATTACTACACACCGACATACGTATACAAAGAATTAAACCCCAAGTTTTATATATATATATATATATATATATATATATATATATATGGTTATATAACTTATATGGTTATATGTGGTTATATAACTGTATATGGTTATAAATATATGTATATATATGATATATACATATATATATATGGTTATTATATATGATATATATATATATATATATATATATATATATATATATATATATGAATGATATATTATATAAAGTCTAACATGTGACAAGTCATAAGATAATATTCCTGTCTACGAGAAGTGACGACGCCAAGTCTCGTGAGTTATTTCTTTGTTAGCAAAAAAACAAAAAAAAACACAAAACAAAAACAAAAAAAGAAATGACCCAATTTCTTAACTGATATTTTTCCCTTGACGTAAAAATTCAGCTCCCTATTAAAAAAAATATTATATATATCTTACTTCTTACGTCACACTAAACTAAAATCGTCATAAATAAATACACTCAAAATTTGAGCATGCAATATTAGACAGTCCTCATTGTTTTTTTAAACAAGTTTTAATGAATACACACCTGGTATTATCTATCTATATATAGTTTGTTTTATTTTAATATATATTTTAAGTTATCCGAACTAAGTTTCCATTTCAATTATTTTATATTTACTCCTTTAATAAATTTATTTTATTTTTTACTCCTTTAATAAATTTGATGATTTTACTTTACTTATGATACAAATTCTCTGATATTAAATTTTCAACTCCCATATATATATATCTTATTATAATGGAGATTGTGTGTTTTTCTGTCTGTAACCGAAACTATATTACTACTCAAGTCACAATTCCCTTAATTATTTACGTCAAATTCTCCATGATTTCATTCTTTTAAACCTTCAGTTATTAATAAAAATTGTTTTACATTATTAATACTGTTGACCATATCTACGTACTAATAACATGCAATTGTATTTATATATACAACAAAATAGCGGTTTACAGTTTGAACGAGAAGGCTAATTTGCATATTGATATTTAAAATTTCATTTTAATAAATATGTGCTTGGTATTATTGATTTCTAATTGTTTGGTTTTATCTTAAGAAATATAAACAAAAATCTCGTGGATAAATCTTAAAAGAAATTAATTTACAAGAAGAAATAACTGTAATATTATCCTTTACTTCCTATTTTAACTAAATAGTTAAATTAGGAAAATTTACCAATGAAAGAGGGGAGTAATGTAAAATGATGGAATAGTTAGTTTCAAAGTTGTTCTATTTTTCGATTATACCCCCTCTGTTGCAGATCTTTTTATCTGCATTCTTAGTCAGTTTCATTAGCCTTTCTAATTTAATATGATATTTTATTATATCAAAACTTAAATACTTGCACCCGGAGGGTGCATATATTTGCTAGTATATATAAGTATCGAGATTTTTTGTACTTTTTGACACATCTTGTATTCTGAAAAAAAAAATAACGTTTCATTCATTCATTTTTTTTCAGAATACAAGGTGTGCCAAAAGAGTACCAAGTTTAAAGCAGGTGGATAGATATGCACTTTATGTATGTATACATTATATATATATATATATATATATATATATATATATATATATATATATATATATATATATATTATTAATACTAGAAAAAGTTGTAGTAATCCAACGTACAGTGTTATTAGAAGCGTGTTCAATATCTGTGATAGAGCGTTGATAGTTGAATGAAGTGACAAATAAAAGTTTTAGCTTTTTTTCATTTACTTGGGAACGATATTACTACCAATGGTTTCCTGCTAAAAGCATTCATCAGGTAAACGAAATAGTTTTTTTTTTAAATGACAGAAATGGTGTAAAATCTTACAATCTATGATTTTAAAAATCTTACATCTATGATTTTACACCATTTCTGTCATTTAAAAAAAATATTTCGTTTACCTGATGAATGCTTTTAGCAGGAAACCATTGGTAGTAACATCGTTCCCAAGTAAATGGAAAAAAGCTAAAACTTTTATTTGTCACTTCATTCAACTATATATATATATATATATATATATATATATATATATATATATATATATATATATATATAAAATGTAAGTAAGTATTCTTAAAGACCAGATAATATTTATTCTTTATGATCTTCAGGTGTAGACGTTCTAGTTGTTTTTCGTAGATCTGGATCTAGATGGTAAAAAAAATATTCCATATTTTTACCCAAGCGCTTTCAACCATTTCACTGGTCGTCCTCAGGGGGATTATTGGTTGTAGCGTTTATTTAGTGCAAGTTTTATTCGTGTGGACGTTTTTCGTGGTTAATGCATGTTACACATACAAGTATGGTTGGTTTGTTGGGTTGTTGGATTTTACGGCATGTCAACCATTGTTAGGTTATTTTATGCCGAAGAAATTTTGTTTTATTCATGCTTGAGACGAGTTCAAATCCTGGATAAAGTTGTTTGTATTAAACATAGCAATAATACTCTTGGGAAAGGTATGAATCCAACTATTCTCCCTCCAGCTATAGGTAAATAGTAGGGAAAACTGGGATCTTTAACCTTAGTTAGACAACCAGTCTATCATAAAGACAACTCTGAATTCAAATCTGTTAAACTCCGCTTAAGAAATTGACCTTGTGTCAGATCCTAATCGGGCGAACGGTTTGATAAATATAAATTGTGTCAATGTTCACGAGAAAACCCTCCATAGTAATTCTCAAGAATATGCAGTTTATAGTTAAAGGAACGTGTAGAGGACCATTATCTGCCACAACTTGAAAGTACATGATAGGTATATAAGAAGATCCGCAAAATGTATCTTCTTCAGGCTTTGATTAATACATATATTGATATACATATATATATATATATATATATATATATATATACACATATGTATATATACATAGGTTGATATACATATATATATATACACATATACACATATATATATACATAGGTTGTGCGTGTTTCTGTAATTTTTATAATAACAGAAAAATTACAGAAATACGCACAACCTATGTATATATATATGTGTGTATATGTATATATATATATATGTATATGTATATCAATATATGTATTGATCAAAGCCTGAAGAAGATACCAGAATATCTGAAATACGTGTTGCGTATGTGAAATAAAAAGAATAAAACATTTTTTCTGAGAACGATACATTTTGCGGACCTTCTTTTTTTTTATAAAATATTACATTTTCTCCCGTTGGAACCAGAACAACATTATATATATATATATATATATATATATATATATATATATATATATATATATATATATAAAGATAGATAGATAGATAGATAGATAAAAGGATATGAAAACACAAAATGCTGTTAAAATGAAAATATTTTATATCATATTCATAGCTAATATTGAACAATATTTCGATTGATAAAAATCATCATCAGAGCTTGTTTTTTTAAAGCAGACTCATCGAATGAGAAACTGAAAATAATTTGAATTCAGAACGAAAACATTGATGTTCCAAAAAGCGTACAAGTCATGCGATCGTTTCTTCATTAGCACATCCGCTACGCGTTTCTCGGTCAACGACATTATCTATACTTCTACCGTCAGATTCATTTCCTTACTCTTAACTTATATATATATATATATATATATAACTGGTGCATTATATATTTTATTCATTAATATATCAATACTGAACATTATATTAAATTCGGTTTAAAATGTCATTAACTCTGTTCCATAATAATTGTTTGGTTTGGTTTGGTTTGGTTTGTTTTGTTTTACGGCATATCAACCTCAGTGGGTCATTTAATGCCGACAAAGTTTTGAAATAAATCAATTCTTAATGGATAATACAATTTTTTATAAATACATTGTTCTATTTAACCCATAGATGGGACCCTAACAGGTACTACCACTCCGGGTCAGAGTGGACCAGGGAGCAATGGTGATGAAAGGGTGCTCCACATTCCCCAAACCTCCAAAACTGGAACCTCACCATCAGATAGAGTTTAACGTCATTCCCAGGACACCCACCGCCTTCTAGCACCCATATGATAAAAAGGGGTTGGGGCTTGCCATAATAATTGTCCCATAATGTTTGAGACATTAACTGTATAAAATCTACATAGATTTCATACAGTTAATGTCTCAAACATTATGGGACATCAATTTTTTTTATTATGTTTTAACTTACTTCTAAACTTTTCATTAATCATGATAGAAAATGCTAATACCTCTGTCCCATAATTATTGTATTTGCATATATATTTCATACACTCGGTGTCTCAAACATTATAGGACAAAGAT
This sequence comes from Doryteuthis pealeii, assembly GCA_023376005.1. Lineage (NCBI taxonomy): Eukaryota > Metazoa > Mollusca > Cephalopoda > Myopsida > Loliginidae > Doryteuthis > Doryteuthis pealeii. The sequence goes on along the minus strand of CM042158.1, from coordinate 94,179,916 downwards.
AGTTTTCTTTATGTTTAACATCCTTCTAAACCTTTCATTAATCATAACAGAAAATGCTACACCTTCTGTCCCATAATCGTTGTTACATTTGCATATAGATTTCACACACTCAATGTCTCAAACATTATGGGACAACAATAATATTCTTTATGCATAACATTCTTCTAAGCCATTCATAAATCTTAATAAAAAATGCTACTACTTTTGTCTCGTAATAGTTATTACATTTACTAGCAAATATATGCACCCTCCGGGTGCTAGTATTTAAGTTTTAATATAATAAAATATATTAAATTAGAAAGGCTGATGAAACTGAATAAGAATGCAGATAAAAAGATTTTGAATAGAGGGAGTATGATTGAAAAATAGAACAACTTTGAAACTAACTCTTCCATCATTTTACATTTCTCCCGTCTGTCTTTGTTAAATTTTCCTAATTTAACTATTTAGTTAAGATAGAAAGTAAAGAATAATATTACAGTTATTTCTTCTTGTTAATGGATTTCTTTTAAGATTTATTCCTGAGATTTTTGCTCATATTCAATAAGATAAAACCAAACAATTAGAAATCAATAATACTAAGCACATATTTATTAAAATCAAATTTTTAATATCAAAATGCAAATTAGCCTTACCATTCACACTGTAAACCGCCATTTTATTGTATATATAAATACAATTGCATGTTATTAGTATGTAGATATGGTCGACAGTCTTAATGATGTAAAACAATTTTATTAATAATTGGGTTTTAAATAAAGAATAAAATCATGGAGAATGTGATGTAAATAACAAAGGGAATTGTGATTTGTATAGTAATATAGTTTCGATTACAGACAGAAAAACTCACAATCTCCATTATAACAAGATATATAGGTTTTACACACTTGTGTCTCAAATATTATGGGACAACAGAAGTATTCTTTATGTATAACATCCTTTTTTTTTCTTTTTTTTTAGTTGGCGTTAACGTACAAGTATTAAAACAAACTACCATTAAGATGATAGTACTAATAACAAAATATAATACCAGGGAGGGGGGTTCATCTATTTTCATCCTAAAATAATTTTTAGTAAATAGTACTTTCCTGTCCTCCATGAAAATTTACGTTTTATTTTTTGTTTTTTCTAGTATTGCACTATAAATACTTTATTTAAAGTATATTAAACGTATTTTCTTGCGCATACCAACCTAATGACGAACATTCAATTAAGGCAAGGAAAAAAATAAGTATTTTCAGTTGGGGGTCAATGTACAATAGTAAAATAAACTAGCACTATGAAGTTAGTAATATTAACAGAATACAATACTAGGGAGGGGGTCAAAAAAAGAATGTCACGAGACTCACGTATATCTCTTGATTCACTACGCAGATCCCGAGAGTCAAGACGAATATCTCTTGCAGGTTCAAGACGGATATCCCAGAAAGATTCAAGCATAGGTTCTCTTGGCTCGTGACGGATATCTCTGGAGGACCCAAGCCTATTATCTCTATGATCAAGCGAATATTATCCAAGGCCGAAATAGCTTATAGAAGGGGGAAAATAGAGGGGGGGGGGAAGCAGCTGAAAATCCGTCGTCGAAATAATCTTTTCTGACTGCCGTCTCACGTAAGCCGAATGCTTCTCTGCTTGTCACGCTACGCCCCACTCGCTTTGGTTATTTTATGGGCATATTACCCAAACATCCGGGCACATCAGTCGAACCTCGCGTCCGTCCAGTGCCTAAATCGCAGTTATTTTTGTATGCGGGAGGACGCGGGTTCGATCCCGGCAGGCAAAACAATGTCTTGCTCTTTTTCCTTTCTCGTTCTCCGTCATAGGAGCCGCACACTTCGGGCCTTGTGCCACGTCTAAGCTAAGCTTAGTAAATGACTATAAACATTCATCTTAATTCCACAGAATATTTATAATCTTTCCACAGATTATCTAACCTTGCCTTAAAGGAGTTTAGAGATGGGGCATTCACTATTGATGATGGTAGTTTATTCCATGTATTCACCACTCTGTTACTAAAATAATTTTGTCTTGCATTTGCTTTACAAATTTATTTAAGAGTTTTAATTTATGACCCCTGGTATTGATATTTTGAGCAATGTTTAGTAGATCAAAGTTGTCTGAAATCTTTTTTTAGATGAGGCTTGACAATATATATAAATTTTTTTCAGTTAGACACATGGTGCAACAGATACAATAGTTAAGTTAATATAGTTATAAGTGACAATCATCTGTAGGCTACAGGCTCGATCCTGACTATGGGCAAAAATAATAGAACAGTGAAAATAGCTACACACTTATGTACCCGTTTATGGTTAACGGAATGAGAACAATCTACCCCAACGGATTAAATAAAGGGCTTGGTTCAAAGTTCCGTGAAGGCTCGTGAGTTTGATAAGAAGAACCCTTTTGTCAAACTCAGGAGCCTTCACGGAACGAGTTCGATGAGAAAGTTGGACAAAAAACACACAAAGAAGGCCGGAGGGGACATCAGCCGAAACGTTCTATATATAACAAGAAAAGATGACGACAATAGTCCGAAAAATCTAAATAATACAAAATCTCCAAACTTTCTTATAAAAATACAAAAATAACACGCGACGGGTAGAATGAATTTCTCCCCCCCTCTCTCTCTCTCTCTCTCTCTCTCTCTCTCTCTCTCTCTCTCTCTCTCTCTCCCGGTCTGGACACAATGTAACTATCACGTTCAAACTTGGGCTCTGAAGACCTAGCGAACTCCACAAGTGAAAATACACAAGATTCGTGTCTGTTCCCCAAGGGATTTTGACCTGAGGATAAAGATAAATCAGCTCACGAGACAAGAATACGAACGTCTTGTGCTGTTATTACAAACTATGAACGGCACAAGATAAGATATCCGCTAAGCGAATTCAAAATTGTTCCAGACTCAAACAGCGATAATGCCAAACATTAGATTCAACAACCAGATCCCAGCAAAGAGAACAGGATATGTATATTACGATTACTATTAAGACGTTATCACTTGTTACAATCTTCTGGGTCATTATGGAGCCCTTAAGCAAGAGCGCTTATCCAGTAGAATTGGATCCCTGGTAAAGAGTCCCTCGATAATGAATCCTTTGGTTACGCTGGTAAAGAGCTATCAGTTCTTGGTAAAGAGTCCTTCGATAATGAATCCTTTGGTTACTCTTGGTAATCGTATAAGTCCGTCCTCAAGGATTGCAGTTAGAATTATGTCCAATGTGGGGGGTTTAAGTATTCTATCAGCCACGCAGTATTGCTAGTGATTGGCTGCAGGAATAACTCACGTGACCTTGGCTAGTCTATAAATCTAGGTGAGGAATTAGACCACACCTTATATCAAAAGATATTCCAACATCACCCCTTTCAAATAAACTCGCAATGCTATAAACAAACAAAAGGCTTGAAGATTAGTATTATTAGCGTTAATCGGACTATTGTCCCCATCTTCATTGTTATTTGTACAACGTTTCGGCCGATATACCCTCCAGCCTTCTTCAGGTATTTCTTGTCGGATTCGGGAACCTTCTCGGACTCGGGAACCTTCGTTTAATTAGCACAACTCCTACCCCAGCTATGGTTAGCGGAATGAGAACAGGATACCCCCGTGGACTAAATAAAGGGTTAGGTTCAAAGTTCCGTGATGGCTCCCGAATACGACAGGAAAGTTCCCGAGTTCGAAAAGAAGGTTCCCGAGTCCGAGAAGGTTCCTGAGTCCGACAAGAAATACCTGAAGAAGGCCGAAGGGTATATCGGCCGAAACGTTGTACAAATAACAATGAAGATGGGGACAATAGTCCGATTAACGCTAATAATACAAACAAAAGGATTCTAATTGCGAGGACTCTACTTCAGAAACAGACAAATATGGAAAATCAACGCTACTTACACACATTCTTACAACGGAATTGACATTTCTGTCATTCAAAAAAAAAAATGTCTGTAGCGTCGTGAGCAGTGGTTGTAGTGTTGTCACAGACAAAAGAATGTCCGCAGCGTTGTGAGCTGTGGTTGTAGTGTTGTCACAGACAAAAGAATGTCTGCAGCGTTGTGAGCTGTGAGTGTAGTGTTGTCACAGACAAAAGAATGTCTGTAGCGTCCTGAGCTGTGAGTGTAGTGTTGTCACAGACAAAAGAATGTCCGTAGCGTCGTACGTTGTGAGTATAGTGTTGTCACGGACAAAAGAATGTCTGTAGCGCCGTGAGCAGTGATTGTAGTGTTGTCACAGACAAAATAATGTCCGTAGCGTCGTACGCTGTGAGTATAGTGTTTTCACTGACAAAAGAATGTCTGTAGCGCCGTGAGCAGTGATTGTAGTGTTGTCACAGACAAAAGAATGTCTGTAGCGCCGTACGCTGTGAGTGTAGTATTGTCACAGACAAAAGAATGTCTGTAGCGTCGTACGCTGTGAGTGTAGTATTGTCACAGACAAAAGAATGTCTGTAGCGTCGTACGCTGTGAGTGTAGTGTTGTCACGGACAAAATAATGTATGTAGCGCCGTGAACAGTGATTGTAGTGTTGTCACAGACAAAAGAATGTCCGTAGCGTCGTACACTGTGAGTGTAGTGTTGTCACAGACAAAAATGTCTGTAGCTTTGTGAGCTGTGAGTGTAAAGTAGTCACTGACAAAAGAATGTCCGCATCATGGTTACGTGTCTTAAATTAATGTCTGTACAGATATCACCAAATTATTTGGGCTAGACGAGCGAGCGAAGAGTCCCCCCAATAAATCGGCTGGTCACGTCAAGCCCTAGCACCTATATGATTGTCCCGACAATATGGCAAACATCCAGCCCTGTTTATCATATATGTGCTAGAAGACGGTGACTGATGGTCTTCGTGTCTTGGATATGACGTTAAATTGCATCTAGTGGTGAAGTTACAATTCTGGGACTTTTGGGGGTGTGGAGTACCCCTTCACTGCCATTACTCTCGGGTCCAGACTGATCCGGAATGTTAGTACCCATCAGGGTCCCATCTAAGGGAAAATAGATAAAAATGACTTACAAAAATAAACGATTTACAGATGAATTTTACATGCCTTCCTCTTCGCGAAATTTTAAAGAATTTTATTCCCAAGGTCACGTTCTATGGATAATATTAAAATTGTATGTTACTAGATAGGACAGTGTGTATGTTACTGGATAGGACAGTGTGAATTTTTTGATGAGAAGTTGTAAAATTATCAATTTTTACTTTCACCAAATGTTAACGACGCACTAGGTCGAATTTTCCAATCAGTTGAACAAGCTACAGAAATTTCCTTAATTTTCATTTGTCTCCTCAATTCGAATATGCCGTCCTCCCCCCCCCCCGCCCCCTTTGGTGCGCCGCTAGGGCAAACATCGTCTCTTGTCTCTTGACGTGGGCTGGCCACATCCAAGCGTCCGGTAGGGAGTCCAAACAACGATTTTCTTGCTCTGACGTCAACGTCAACACAATATGCTACAACAATTAACTCTAGTCTATCATTACTCTAGTTTTTTCTTTCTTTTTCTTTTTTTTTTTTTTTTTTTTTTTTCTTTCTTTCTTTCTATAACCGACTCGCATCTCTTGTTTAGAAAGCAGTGCTGACGTCATCGGCCGTTAGCAGACATGACGTCATTCAACATTCATTACATTAATTCTATCTTGCCGGATCTATTTTGCTTTGACAGGCGCGGCTTCGTGACCTAGACCTAAAGAAAGGTACTTGTGAAATTTGTCGGCAGCCTTTTCGTGGAGAATAAAAAAAACTTTTCTGGTCAAGAAAAAAAAAAAAAAAAGTAAAAAAAAAAAAAGAAAAAGTAAAATGAAAAGCTAAAAAAAATGAAAGGGTTTAAACAAATAATGTTTATACCTTTCTTAAACTAGCAACAAAAAAAAAAAAAAAAAAAAAAAAAAAAAACACCCTCCGGGCGGTGTAAAAAATAAATTTTTGAAAGATATTGGCTGAAAGGGTAGGAGTTAAAAATCCAATGCCAGAGAGTCTGTAAGTAATGATAGTGAATATACATATATATATATATATATATTAACCTTGACGGTAACTTTTTATTTCTTATTTTCGTAGTTTCCAGTGATAGATACATAGATACATACATATCAACTGTCCTTTATATATGTATAGATGGAGGTTGGCCATTTTCATTCTCTGGCGGTCAGTGCTCTAGCTCGGGTGTTGGCAGTGATACTTTATTCATACATGACACATCTTAATATTATTTGGATTATTCGGACTATTGTCCTCATCTTTATTGTTATCTGTATAACTTTTCGGCCGATGTCCCCACCGATCTTCTTCAGATATTTCCTGTCGGACCCGGAAACTGTCTCGAACTCAGGAACCTTCTTGTTGTAATTGGGAGCCATCACAGAACTTTGAACCCAACCCTTTCATTAATCCATGGGAGTATCCTGTTCTCATTCCGCTAATCATAGCTGGGGTACAGGTGTTAAGCTGTGTTAGTAATTCTATGTTACTGTCGCCCTTGACCAGGACTGAACCCGCAGCCTAGAGATAACTGTCACTTAGAACTCTCTTAATCCAACGCCTTTATCCACTATGCTATATGTCCAAATTATTATTTAGGAAGCGCGTGGTGTAATGGTTAAAGTCATGGGAAATGGACTCGTCGCCCCGAGTTCAAATCCTGGACATGGTAATTGCATTTCACTTAGCGCTAATACCCCTGGGAAAGGTATGAATCCTACTCTCCCTCCAGCTATGGGTAAATAGGAGGGCAGACTGGACTCTTTAACCATGGCTAGGTAACCAGTCTAGGAGAAGGAAAACTCTGAACTCAAACGTTAAACTCCGCTTAAGAAATTGACCTTGTGTCGCATCCTGCTCGTGCATGGGGTGGGGGTAAATATATATATATGTCCAAATTATTTATTTCTCAAACTCGGGAACCTTCTTATTGAACTCGGGGAACCTTGTTTTGAACTCGGGAACCTTCTTGTCATAATTGGAAGCCATTACAGAACTTTGAACCTAACGCTTTATTTAGTGTACGGGGATATCCTGTTCTTATTCTGCTAACCATAGCTGGGGTAGAGGTGTTAAGCTGTGTTAATTATTTTATGTTACTGCTGCCCCTGACTAGGATTGAACCTGGAGCCTGTTAACAAGTATATATTTTAAATATCTGAGCAAACCTAATAGAAAGAATAAAAATAGGAGTGAATAGAGCTGGTTATGAAGAAATGTGTTGTGAATTTTTGTTGTAACTCATGTATCCGAGTTAACAGAGGAAGTAGTGTTGGGATTATTTTCTACGGACTTCTTCAGATATTTGTCTTCTTGTCGTAATCGGGAACCTCCTTGTCTTAATCGGGAGACATCACGGAACTTTGAACCTAGCCCTTTATTCAGTACACGGTGGTAGTACCTGTTAGGGTCCCATCTATAGGTTAATTAGATTTAAAAAAGTTATCAATAGATCAAATTATCATATATGTGCTAGCAGGCGGTGGCTACGTTTCTTTATGTTCTGGGAATGATGTGAAACTTTATCTGATGGTGAGGTTCCAGTTCTTGCGGTCTGGGGAATGTGGAGCACCCATTCATCACAATTGCTCCCTGGACTATGATTCGGAGGGGTAGTACCTGTTAGGGTCCCATCTATAGGTTAATTAGATTTAAAAAATGATCAATAGATCAAATTATCATATATGTGCTAGAAGACGGTGGCTAGGTTTCTTTATGTTCTGGGAATTATGTTAAACTCTATCTGATGGTGAGGTTCCAGTTCTTGCTGTCTGGGGAATGTGGAGCACCAATTCATCACCATTGCTCCCTGGACTATGATTCGGAGGGGTAGTACCTGTTAGGGCCCCATCTATAGGTTAAATAGATAAAAAAAGTTATCAATAGATCAAATTATCATATATGTGCTAGCAGGCGGTGGCTAGGTTTCTTTATGTTCTGGGAATGATGTTAAACTTTATCTGATGGTGAGGTTCCAGTTCTTGCGGTCTGGGGAATGTGGAGCACCAATTCATCACCATTGCTCCCTGGACTATGATTCGGAGGGGTAGTACCTGTTAGGGTTCCATCTATAGGTTAAATAGAAAAGTTGTTGATAAAAAAGAAATAGAGTTTAAAAGATTTTCTTCTAAACTATCGCTATGAACCTTTTAAAACTTTGCCGGCATTAAATGACCCACTGTGTTTGATATGCCGTAATACAAAACAAAATAATCTAGCCGAATCGATTAATTAAGTTTTTGGTTTGAAGTTATACTTCAGATATTTCCTATCGGACTCGGGGACATTCTTGTCGTAATCGGGAGCCATCACGGAACTTTGAACCCAACCCTTCAAAGAAATGTTTAAAAAGGGTAATTTATGAGGAAGTGCGTCCCGGTCTCCAGCCTCAAAAATTGCTACTCGGTGACTATCAAAATAACAACCGCAGCTCGTCGTAATTCTTGTTAATTTATCGTAATTTGTCGTAATTCTTGTTTAGATATGAAGATGGATATATAGTTTGGAATAGACTGAGATAGATAGATAGATAAACAAAATAATATAGATAGATATGAACAAATGGAGATAGATAGATATTTTCGACAAGTAAATGTATTGGGGGGGGGTGCTTCTTTTTTGTCGTAATTATTGTTTATTTAAACTAAAAACAAGACATTAAACAAACATGAATTTTAAAAAATTTAAACTAAAAACAAGACATTAAACAAACATGAATTTTAAAAAATCTTAGCATTTAAAGTAATATATATGAACAAATTGAGATAGATAGATAGATATGAAGATGGATAGTTTTGAAAAGACTGAGCTGGGTCGTTATTTTAATAGTCACCGGGTAGCAATTTTTGAGGCAGGAGACCTGGACGCACCCCCTCATAAATTACCAAAAAAGTAAGTCGTCGGGGCGGCCTAATGTCGGTATCAGCCAGAGAGTCTATCCCCTTTTCACTAGCGCCCGACCAAAGAGATTATCTTAGAGTCTTGCTGGTGGTAGGCATCGAACTAGGAACCTTGTGGTTTCTAGCCGAACGCTCTACTGACTGAGCTAACCCGGCCCCTTAAGAAATAGTATTACACATCTTGTGATGAAACCGGAAATGAAACATTTAGCAGTGTTTCTAGGATATTATCGTTACAGATAATAACCACTGTTTGAGGTCGACCGGTATTATCTATAAAGGATTACGATTGACGCAAGAAAAATAGTTTTATAGTGACTCAAATTCATCTGCCGCGTAACTTTCACTGTGTTCAGAACTGATTTTTAATCAGTATTAAATTTTAATATAAAATATAATATAAATATATATTATTTATTATTACATTATTCAAATATAATATAAAATTACATTTTTAATCAGTATTAAAGTTCAGAACTGATTTTTATACATTTTCTTTTACACATTTTTAAACATTTTATACATTTACATACATTTTATACATTTTTCTTTTATACATTTTATACATTTATATACATTTATACATTTCATTTTATACATTTTATACATTTATACATTTATACATTTTATACATTTTCTTTTATACATTTACATACATTTTATACATTTTTTTATACATTTTATACATTTTCTTTTATACATTTCTTTATATACATTTTTATACATTTTATACACTTATATACATTTTATACCTTTTCTTTTATACATTTTATACATTTTTCTTTTATACATTTTATACATTTTTTTATACATTTTATACATTTACATACATTTTATACATTTTCTTTTATACATTTTATACATTTTTTTATACATTTCTTTTATACATTTATACATTTTCTTTTATACATTTTATACATTTATATACATTTTTATACATTTTCTTTTATACATTTTATACATTTTCTTTTATACATTTTCTTTATACATTTTATACATTTATACATTTTATACATTTTTTTTATACATTTTATACATTTTCCGCTTAGTGTATGTATTTACCCAACTCTTCCGCTCATTTTGTTTTTGCTCATTTCTTTTTGCTCATATCAGAAACCGTTATTTTAATGCAAACAATATGAAAGATCTATTTGAAAAAGTCAACATAGAAGACATTCTGTCCTTTTTGAGGGAAATAAAATTATACTATAGAATATAGACATGAATCTAATCAATACAATACAACATGATCCCCAATGATGCTAACACATTGTTAAAACCAATTACTAGCAAAAAGTGTAGATATAGATGCACAACATATATTACTTCCTAACTGCTAGGCATAACATAATTCCAGACGGGTTGATATGCCGTTAAAATCAACCAACCAACCAACCCTTCCGCATGAAGAGGATGTGTCGCAAGGGCAACTTTTAAGCAGAGTTTAACAGGTTTTAATTCAGTTTTCCTTCTCCTAGATTAGTTGCCATAACAAAATTTACAGGGAATGTAACAACTTTTATGGGATGCACACAGTAGTTCATATATACTGGTGTCCCATAATAAATGCTACATTTAGTGAAGGGAATTAATATACAAATGTACCAACTTTTATGGGATGCACACAGTAGTTCATATATACTGGTGTCCCATAATAAATGCTACATTTAGTGAAGGGAATTAATATACAAATGTACCACTTTTATGGGATGCACACAGTAGTTCATATATACTGGTGTCCCATAATAAATGCTACATTTAGTGAAGGGAATTAATATACAAATGTACCAACTTTTATGGGACGGAGGAAGCCATGAACTACTACTTTTGTCCCATAATAATTGATCCATTTAGTGTAAGAAATTTATTTTAAAAATGTACTAACTTTTATGGGACAGTCATAACTAAGAACTACTATCTGTCCCATAATAATTGCTACATTTAGTGTATGAGATTTATATGTAAATGTACCAACTATTATGGGACAGATGTAGACATGAACTAACACTTCTGTCCCATAATAATTGCTACATTTAGTGTATGAGATTTATATGTAAATGTACCAGCTATTATGGGACAGATGTAGACATGAACTGTCCCACAATAGTTGATACATTTAGTGTATGAGATTTATGTGCAAATGTACCAACTATTTTGGAATCTGAGTATCAACGAAAATAGACTGTATGAAAAGAAAGCAAGGAAAAGATAGAAATCCAAATATGTCTACAAAGGGCACTCAACACAGTAATCCTGTGGGGTTTCCTTTTTGTGAGTCACAAGCAGAGAGAGAGAGAGAGAGAGAGAGAGAGAGAGAGAGAGAGAGAGAGAAAGAGAAAGAGAGAGAGAGTAAACAGGTACTGTGGGGCTGTAAAGTTACATGCCCATTAAAAAAAAACAGGTGTCTGTGTGGTGGGGGTAGGGGGCATCATTTTAAAGAGCCCAGTCTGACCTACTAGTTATCAATAACTGGAGGGAGAATAGTTGGATACATTACTTTCCCAGCGGTATTAGTGCTGTGAAATACAACCAGTCTCGTTCAGGACTTGAAATCGTGTCGTCGTATCGATTTCCTACGACGATAACCATTGCATCACGCTCGCCTCCGCTTGGTGAAGAACAAGGTGACTTGCACAGTTTAGCATGATTTTTAATGCCCTATCTTCAATTCTAATTCATCGTTGCATCTATAATACAGTCGATCCCTGAAGAGAAGTGATCAATATATTTAATGATGTTTTAAGATTTGGGAACTACACAAAGATTTTGTAGACGGGCGGTCGGAGAGGCCCCCTCCGATCAATCGGCTGGTTACGTCAAGCCCTAGCACCTATATGATTTTCCCAACCCTATTGCCGTTATGGCAAGCCCCAACCCCTTTTTATCATATGGATGCTAGAAGGCGGTGAATGAGGGTCTACATGTCCTGGGAATGACGTTAAACTCTATCTGATGGTGAGGTTCCAGTTTTGGAGGTTTGGAGAATGTGGAGCACCCCTTCATCACCATTGCTCCCTGGTCCACTCTGACCCGGAGTGGTAGTACCTGTTAGGGTCCCATCTAATGTTTTAAATAGAAAAACATGTGTTGATAAACAAAATCCATTAAGAATTATCCATTAAGAATTGATTTATTTCAAAACTTTATTGGCATTAAATGACCCACTGAGGTTGATATGTCATAAAACCAAACCAAACCAAACAAAGATTTTGCGTGCTGTCTTGAACAAATCTTGGAAGCAGTTGTATGGCCACTTGCCTCCTATCACACAAACCACCCAATTGAGACGAGCAAGATTTGCAAGGCACTTCTGATGAGGTAAGGATCGGCTCATAAGCAACGTTTTCCAATCGACTCCTGCACATGTACATGTTGTATTGTTGTATACCCTCTTCATTACTTCTTTACTTACTCTATTCTTCTTCTGTTCTTCTGACCGTCTTTGGAATCTTATAACATCTTGTCTTGGTCTGGAATCTTCTAAGATCTGGACTTTCTTGGGGACTTCGGGTCTGGTCTTCTATTGGAGATTTCTCTTTATCAGAAGCCCTGTGTCATTGTTAGTTTTTGAGGTAATAACACAAGACTCCGATTTGCTTTGATCTTACTTTATTTTGAAATCCCCAACCAGACATCTGCGCAGATGAGAACGGCGGCGCGTAATACGTGACTTACAACCTACGAGCTCGGCTCCTACCTTCTAACTGAAGCTTACGTCTAATCTAAACCGGAAGAGAGGGTCTTCTCTACCGGTTCTCACGGCTATCCCCAGAAGGTAGGGTCAGGACTAAGGTCAAACGTTGTCACTCATTCTTCAAGGCCGTCAGCTGCACTTAAAACGCCATTTTGTTTCTATACTACTGCACATAAATATTAGGTTTCTAATAATTATGTAACAGTATACCCTTTCTTTCCTTACTTCTATTTTTCTTCTGTTCATCTTTTCTATCTTACGTTCTTCTGCCAGCGTCTGGACCTAGTCTTGGTACTTCGTGTCTGGTCTTCTAGGTCAGTCTTGTTACCAAGACATTCATCAACCACAAAGCCGTGTTATTTTCGTAAGCTTTTATTTACTTAACTAAACATTTCATGTAACTAAACATAGCGCGCGTATGCAGTGAGCTCCAGATAAGGCAGTACATCTTCTCTGCCTGACGTACAAACTGAAACTGAAGACCCAACCAGGTCCCACGTGACTTCGCGTATTTCGTGGGCTTTCAGTAATATTCCATGGAAAGTCCCGCCCGTGATATGAAAAGGGCCATCCCTTCAGAAATACAGGGGGTTGACAATAATCTATGCATAGATTATGTAACATACACAGCAGTGTTAGTCGACCCGCAAAAACCAGTCAAGCGACCCAAACCTTCCTGTCTTAACACACCCTGCAGTTTCCACGTTAGAATAACAATAAAAAAACAAAACCTTTTTGTTCATTGTCGCTTTTAAAATATCTTTGTTCGTTGTTTCTTTTAGTAACAAACACAAGACTTGATAATGGTTTTTAGACGTCTTTATTTTATTCAACCCAAGTAAGACACAATTTTGTACATTTTCTGTTCCGTCACTCAACCAAAACTAACTTTAAACTAACTTTCTATTCTCATGCTTGACTCTCTGACCAATGAGAGCCAAGGTCAGTAAAAACTTAAGTCCTGTCAATCACTTACACGTATCACTTACCGAATTTGACGGCATATAAGACGCACGGGCATATAAGACGCACCCCTATTTCAGCAGGTCAGATTCAGGAGAAAAAAGTTTTTTGTGTATTTTAGGCATATATTGTTGAAAACAGTCTAGCTGTGCATTACACAAGCAGAAACATAGCTGTATAAAAGCAATTTGCCAGTACAGGCAAAAAAGTAGGTAAAAGTACTAAGCGTAAGCTGGTTTAGTGAGCATCAAAGCAAGTATATATGCACATTCACTATCAGCAGAGCTTGCTTTTTGTGCAAAAATAATAAAGATTTTATTTATATTCGTGAAGTTATTTAAAAATTAGAATTTGAACAGAGAAGGGAAGGTTATTGGTGGTGTTCGTGATTAAAACATAAACAAATCAATTATGGAAGACCAAAACAATCAATGGATCTGTGGGACTAACTTTTTTTTAAATCCCCCTCTAGCCGGGCAACAATAAATATAAATGTAAAAATTCTTGGTAAAAGAGGATAAGGTTTCTAGGTTCCAAAAATTCATTTTGAATTGCCCAGTTGGATAGATGGCGCAACGGATATAAGCATTGAGTTGTTACAGTTCTAAGTGAAAATCATCTGGGGGTTGCAGGTTCAATCCTGACTACAGGTGACAATAACATAGAATAGGTGTCTGTATTTCACATAGGCCTGTAGGGATTATCTTCCCACTGAGTTGTCGCTTGTTCTCACCAGGGGCTATAGTATTTAAGCGCCTGGTTCAAACGCTTCTCTCTCTTTTCCGGTTGCTCGACTACGAGACACATGGGTTAGTTAAGGTCTACCCCTTCTCGTTGGGGCTTCGTTCCCCCTTTACATTACTGTAAGTTATTCACACAGCATGGACTATCCCTAGTCTCATGTCTGTGGCTTTTATGTATATCTTTTACCATTCATGAATGTGTCTTTATCTTTATTTATGTACACCTTGTATTATGTACCCTTTTATCCATGTGCTGTATACGTATTAAATGTTTTGTTTATCAAACCTTTGTCGGAGTTTTATATCTTCAAGTATAATATCACTTTTCATCTTACAGGCCTAATACCCCTTGAGTTTCCTCCTTCTTAGCCACATCTCGTGTGCAATAGTCTTAATTTGTTGCTTTAAGTATCCATACAGTTGTTTTTCTTTCCATTTTTTGGTTTCTAGATTTTGTTGTTTGTCCTGAAGATATTTATGTTGATATACTTTCTTTGCTCTTTTCAATGTATTCCTCGGGTCCCTGAATTGTTGTATCTATGCAATTCTCAATGCCACCGAGTCCTCTTCATATTCCTTCTTTTCTTGCCACATAGAGTTTATATTAAGGGCCGGGTTAGCTCAGTCGATAGAGCGTTCGGCTAGAAACCGCAAGGTTCCTAGTTCGATACCGGCCCTCGCCAACTCAGCGTATGAGTAGCACAAGGATCTGAGCTGATGGTAGGTGTGGCGCCGGCCTCAGACGCAAAAACAATCTCATTGGTCTAGCGCTAGTGAAAAGGGAGAAAGTGAAAAAGACTCCCTCGCTGATTGGCTGATACCGACTTTAGGCCACCCCGATGACTTTACTTTACTTACTTATAGTCTATGTCATCTCTTATAATGGAATGAGAACACTCAACCCCAATGGATCGAACAAAGTGTTCAATTAGAAGTTCCGTGAAGGCCCTCATTACGATATGAAGCATCCCCGAGTTCGACAAGAAACACCTGAAGAAGGTCGGAAGGTACATTGGCTGGAACGTTGTGTACATAACAATAAAGATGAAAAAAAAAAAAACAGTCTGAAAAATCTAAATGATACAAAATTAAATATGATAATGATATTTCTTGTTCAGTGGGTTTTATTTTATTTACAACTAGAAACGGCTACTCAGAGTCGTCTAGGTAGAGGAAGGGACAAAAAGCCTGGTGTATTAATTTGTTTACTTTTGAGACTTACAAATGCAGAACATTTTAAAGTAGAATTTCAATGCTATTTCTATGTATATTTCAATTTTTAGATAACTTTAAAGTAGAATTTCAATGTTATTTCTATGTATATTTCAATTTTTAGATAACTTTAAAGTAGAATTTCAATGCTATTTCTATGTATATTTCAATTTTTAGATAACTTTAAATAGAATTTCAATGCTATTTCTATGTATATTTCAATTTTTAGATAACTTTAAAGTAGAATTTCAATGCTATTTCTATGTATATTTCAATTTTTAGATAATTTCGAATACAAATCAAATATTTATAAGTTTTGCACAATAAACAAAAACCGGTGATATCTAATGTGTATGAAGATTTACATAATCGTAAAAAAAAATTATTATTTTATTAACATACTTACATACACACCAACTACCATTTATATATCTACTAGGCAAAACGTGGCCCGTTGGGTCACCCATTGAGCTTTGGGTAGATAATTTGGATTAGGGAAAAGTGAGTTTGCAAAGCAAATTAGTTTTTTTTAAAATACGGTCGGAGAATTAAAAAAAAACATTAAAATCATTTTGTAAGATTTCTAAGAAAGGGAACGTTTGACTTAATTTGAGCCACGCGCTAACTGCTTTTGAAACTTACCATACAAATATATTTCACATTCTCTAAATCAGTCTTTTTACACTCACATAGAAACTAACGTATATAACAAGTGTTGTATACTCTTCTTTCTACTTTCTTACTTCTATTTTCCTTCTGTTCATCTTTTCTATCTTACGTTCTTCTTCTAGGGTCTGGACTTCGTCTTGGGGACTTCATGTCTGGTATTCCATAGAGGATTTCTCTTTATCAGAAGCCCTGTGTCATTGGTAGTTTTTAGATAATAACACAAGACTTCGATTTACTTAGATCATATTTTATTTTGAAATCCCCCACCAGTCTACCTGCGCAGATTGAGTTGGCAGCGTGCATAACACGACTTAACACCGTTGTGGTTTTGGCCGATCTAACTAAAATCTCTAATCTAATTCGGAAGAGGGTCTTCTCCACCGATTCTCACGGTATCCACCGGAAGGAAGATCAGGACTGAGGTCAAGCCTTGTCATTCAATCATTCAAGGCCGTGGGCTGCAACTTATAACAGCCATTTTGGTTTCTACACTACTGTACATAAGTATTAGGAACCTAATAATTATGTAACACAAGGAAGTAATCAAGATATATATAGAAAAAGGGAGAAAGTAACCGGCAGAATGTGAAGATAGAGACGGGCGAGATTTCGACTTAATTGCTAATTACGATTAATTAGAACCAATTCAAATGGAATTTTACTCAATCCTAGAACTAAGGAATATTTTGATATGGATTTTTGTCATTAAACTAAGTAGGAAAAAAGCCTTTAGCAAACAATCATTGATTCCGTCAGCTTTAGTATAATAGATAGATAATTAAGATTTTTAATGAATATTTTAAAGCACCATTGTATCATATTATGAAGA
The DNA here is from genome assembly GCA_023376005.1 of Doryteuthis pealeii. Taxonomy (NCBI): domain Eukaryota; kingdom Metazoa; phylum Mollusca; class Cephalopoda; order Myopsida; family Loliginidae; genus Doryteuthis; species Doryteuthis pealeii. The sequence goes on along the minus strand of CM042158.1, from coordinate 94,162,934 downwards.
TACATTTATTTGTTACTAGCAGCGGCTACCCAGCGTCGCCTGGGTAGAGGGGGATTTTAAAAATTAGTCCCGCAGATCCATTATTACTGAATCGAGAGTTGAATCCTCGTCGGATGCCCCATTTAAATCCCAATGTAAAAAAAAAGACCTTGAATTGATCCAGCTCCTCTGAAAAGAAATGTTAATGTCTACTATCTAAAATATTAAATGAAAAAAAAAATTCCGTACTGTTATCATTTAAATATTATTTTTTAATCATCATCACGAATATAAATCAAATCTCTATTATTTTTGCTCAAAAACCAAGCCCTGGTGATATTTAATGTGTATATATATTTACTTTGTCGTTAATTGTTTTATTTTTGAAGTTTCCTCCGGACATACATATACACACAACTGCCCTTTATATATGTATCGATAGATAGATAGATAGATATTAAATGAAAAAAAAATCGAAACTTATTTTATTAAAAGGAATTTTGAATTTGTTTATAATTTTTGGTACAAATGCAGAATATCACTCAAGAAAAAACATTGGAATCACATTTTGAGATGGCCGTAGATTACGGAAACTCCCGAAGTACTGTTACCGAACGTCTCAAAAACTTCGGGTATTTCCGTTCAACACGTAAACTAACATTGCTTTGATTGGCACACGGCATACGGCAAACATTTAAAAGTAGAATTTATTCAATAAATATCATATTTCAAAGTGAAAAAAAAGGTTCAATATATATATATATATATATATATATATATATATATATATATATATATATGTAAGAAATGTTCAAAGTTATATATATTGGATACATGACTCCGACGAAGGTTAGCAGACAAATATAGTACAGCATATGGATATGACGAGATACAAAGTACATAGGTAAAACAAAGTTACATGTAGAAAGATAAATACACATTCATGAATGGTACAAGATATACAAAAAGTACAGACATGAGACTAAGAATAGTCCATGTTGTATAATTCACTTACAGTAATGTAAGGGGGGGCCAAGCCCCAACGAGAAGGGGTAGACCAAAATCTACCCCATGTGTCTCGTGGTTACTGGAACAGGAAAAGAGACAGAAAGGTTTGAACCCGGCGCTTAAATACTCTAGCCCCTCGCGGGCACCAGCAAACTAAACGGGCAGACAACTCAACGGGAAGATAATCCATATATATATATATATATATATATATATATATATATATATATATTGAAAGAATAAAACGACCGTATTTATTACTATTTATTTGTTATACATTTTTTCTTTTTTGTATTATGTAGAAATTAGTACAGAGACGATCAAAATAATTATATGTATATTATTTTTTAAATTAAAAAAATGGTCAGACAATCTCTCTTATTTAAAATATTAAATGTAAAAAAAAAAAAAAGAATCTAAAAACCTAAATTAATCTTAGGAAGAATTTTATATTTCACCGTAATAATTACGGTGAAATATAATAGCAAATATTAATACTACTACTACTATTTGTTTACAAAAAAGTAACGCCATTTTCTGACAAGTATTATCTTAATGTTATTATAAAATCTTGTTTAATTTTTAAATGTATTCGAAAATAAATCAAATCTTCATTATTTTTGCTTTAAAACCCAGACCTGGTGATATTTAATGCGTATATCTATTTACTTTGTCGTTAATTGTTTTATTTTCGAATTTTCCTCCGGACAAAAATTAATGCAAATCCCTTTATATATATATAGATAGATAGATAGAAGATAGATAGATAGATAGATAGATAGATAGATTGGTTTGATATTGTTTTTGTTATTTTTTTTTTTTGGGGGGGGGTTGTCTTTTTTTCCCTCAGCATTTATCATAAAAACAAACTATGTTGTCTTTGATCATTGATAATAAACATCATTTAGCCTGCAGAGTTAAATTAACCGACTGTCTCATTGTCTTTTTTCTCATTTCATCACTTGAGCCACGGGACTTTCTCACTGCTTTTTCTCATTGCTTTTCTTATCACGTCTTTGTTATTTTCTTAATTTTTTAAACAGTTGTTTATTTGTCAATGAGAAAGCAAGAAGAGGACTCATACTAAGGCCTTGGACAAGGGAGATAATTGAATTGTATATAGGATTTAGGTCACTTTCACTACATTAAGTAAAGACCACGTCCACAATATCATGTATAATTAAGTCATTTTTTTTCAAGCCATTTGCCTTGAGTATACTAAGGTGCCGGTAGCTCAGTCGTAAGCGTTCAGCTAGAAACCACAAGGTTCCTAGTTCGATACGCCTCGTCAATCAGCGTATGAGTGGTAGCACTCTGTGCGGTAAAGTAGGAGCTGATGGTAGGTGTGCGCTCCACCTCAGACGCCCAAACAATCTCCTGTCTAGCGCTATTGAAAAGGATAGACTCCCTCGACTGACTGGCTGATACCGACTTTAGGCCGCCCTGACGACTTCACTTACTTATACTAAGGTGTAGGAAGCGCGTGTGTAATGGTTAAATCAGAGGAAATTACTCGTTCGCCCGAGTTCAATCCTGGATATGGTAATTGCATTTCACTTAGCGCTAATACCCTTGGAAAGGTATGAATCCTACTCTCCCTCCAGCATGGTAAATAGTAGGGCAGACCGGCTCTTTAACCTTGTTAGGCAACCGTCTAGGAGAAGGAAAACTCTGAATTCAAACTGTAAACTCCCTTAAGAAATTGACCTTGTGTCACATCCTGCTCGTCGGCAGGGTTGGTAATATATATATCTAAGGTGTATGTATTTTATTGCAAACAATATGAAAGACCACTATGCTATTTCGTTGTGACAGTGGTCTGCTTATTAAATCAAACCAGACTCAAAGTTCTAATTCGGTTGGTCATGTCAATCCCTAGCACAACATCCACAAATTCCTAATCAAACCCATTTTGGGAGATTGGAGACCAGCTTATAGAACGGCTAGAAAGGAACAAGTCATTGCGTCCCGATACGCATTGTCACACAAGACTAACCACTCGTATATACTCAAACAAGAAACAACACCAACAGTGTAAACATGTCAAACACCTTTGACGTTAAACACTTATTCATGGAATGCAGGTTTTTGCTCACATCATGTATCTTCTTCTTCTTCTTCTTCTCTTCTTCTTCTTCTTTCTTCTTCGTTTATGTATTCTTCCTTTTTTTTCTTTCTTTCTTCTTTTCTTCTTCTTTTCTTCTTCTTCTCTTCTCTTCTCTTCTTCGTTTAATGTCTGCTTTCTCTTCTCTTCTTCTTTCTCTTCGTTTAATTGTCTTCTTCTTTCTTCTTCTTCTTCTTCTTCTTCTCTTCTTTTATTTACAGACCGTTTCAATTCAAAGCAATTGGCTGGTTTAGCTCAGTTGGTAGATCTTCCGCCCATGAACTACAAGGTTCCGTGTTCGATGCCGGCCCTCGCCAACTCAGCTTATGAGTAGCACAGAGATCTGTGTGGTAAAGCAAGAGCTGATAGTAGGTGTGGCGCCCCGCTTCAGACGCACAAAAACAATCTCCTTGGTCTAGCGGAAGTTAAAAGGGATAACTTCCTCGCTGTTGCTGATACCGACTTTAGGCCCGCACGACTTTACTTACTTACTAATTTCAAAGCTTCTTTTATATATATATTTACCAACCCCTCCGCACGAGCAGGATGTGACACAAGGTCAATTTCTTAAGCGGAGTTCAGCAGGTTTGAATTCAGAGTTTTCCTTCTCCTAGACCAGTTGCCTAACCAAGGTTAAAGAGCCCAGTCTCCCCTACTATTTACCCATAGCTGGAGGGAGAGTAGGATTCATACCTTTCCCAAGGGTATTAGCGCTAAGTGAAATGCAATTACCACGTCCAGGATTTGAACTCGGGGCAACGAGTCCATTTCCCATGACTTTAATCATTACACCATGCGCTTCTTTTATATATACTGTTGCAAAGCAGACGTACGTTGTATACTTAACCATTTCTTAAGCTGGTTCACATAAAAAGTAAATATGAACATACTACGAACACGATTCCCTAACCTCTGGGCATAAAATAATCCTAGACAGGTTAACATGTAACGGAAATTCAACAGAGAACTATCTTCCCCTGCCGCTAGGGGGAAAATCGCCAACAGGAGGTTGGCACGAGAATCAAACCAAATCTCACTTATCAGGGAGCAGTCACCGAGGGAAGTCGCAAAAAGAAGCGATCCCTAAACTTCACTTATCACGGAGCAGTTATCCCGGAGAGACGCGAAAATAAGCTCCTCCAGCTACCTCGCCCATAACCAGCAAACTTTCTAAGGCGTTGTATCAGCAAACTTTCTAAGGCTGATATAATAGCATACTAACAGAAGGCTGAAGAACGAGAAACGACCTGACGAAGCGTCTTAACAACATTCCAACCAGCGACCAGAATACCCCTGTTATCACCACTTCTCCAATGAACAGTATTTAACCTCACAGATAAGTCTGTAGCAAATGCCATTAAAATTTGCAACAACATTTCTGTACCTTTTGATAATACAAGTGTCTGCATTTTATATTTGTATTTGTTTCTTTCTTTCGTCCGAAATAGCCAACTACGGAGTCGCCACCCACGGCCAACAGGTGGCCCGATTTGGGGGGAGTTTTACCCCTCTGCAGAGGTGCAGTCAGTGCATTCTAAGGCCCAGCCGATAGGGTGGACTAATTAATGTGTAACAATACAGCAACAATTGTGTAATGGTTGTCTTGTTTTTTTTTTTGTTTTTTTTTAAAGCATAAATATTGCTCTGTATATGATTAATTTATTAGTTATTATACATTGAGCTCTTTTAAGGATTTATAAAAATCCTTGTATGAGTCTATAAGTTTGAACCTACAAGAGCATACAGTATGGATGTACAATAGGATTTCGATTATATATATATATATATATATATATATATATATATATATGAGATTTATCCAAAACTTGGTAGTAAAGGATGATTCTATATGTGATTTCTAAGATACACTGTATTAATATTGTATGATCCAGTATGTATAAATACAGCGAATCTTTAAATCACTAAAGAGCGCTCAATGTATAATAAACTTTTTAGATTATATACAGAGCAATATTTATCATATAAAGGAAGGAAGAACTCAACAGCGTAATTCCATAATAAATTTATTTCGACCAAAATTGGAGCCTTAAATCAATTTAGATTTATATAGGTCCCAATTTTGGTCGAAATGAATTTATTATGGAATTACGCTGTTGAGTTCTTCCTTCCTTTCTGTCTGTCTGTCTGTCTGTCTCTCTCTCTCTCTCTCTCTCTCTATATATATATATATATATATATATATATATATATATAGAGAGAGAGAGAGAGAGAGAGAGAAAGAGTGGAGATACCGCTAATACCATTTGGAAAGGGATGAATCCAACTATACTCCTTCCAGCTATATGTAAATAGTAGGGCAGACTGGGATCTTCAACTTTGGTTAGGTAACCTGTCTAGGAGAAGGAAAACTTTGAATTCAAACCTATTAAACTCCGCTTAAGGAATTGACCTGTGTCACATCCTACTCGTGCGGAGAGGTTGGTAAATATATATTTTAACAATTGTTTTTATTTTATTTCTAAAATAATTTCAATTGGATTACATTTCATAAACCCCATGTTAGCACAATATATACTATTGTTTTTCTTTATCTATTTCTCTTTGAAACTTTAATATTGATATGTATATAATTAATATACATTGAGCTCTTTTTAGGGATTTATAAAAATCCTTGTATGAGTCTATAATTTTGAACCTACAAGAGCATACAGTATGGATGTACAATAGGGTTTCGATGATCCCAAATAGAATCATCCCTTTCTTACTAGTCATTTGGATTATCTTACATTAATATATATATATATATATATATATATATATATATAGAGAGAGAGAGAGAGAGAGAGAGAGAGAGCAATTCTACCCGTCACATGTTATTTTTTGTATTTTTTTGTATTATTTAGATTTTTCGGACTATTGTCGTTATCTTTATTGTTATATACAGAACGTTTCGGCCGAATATATATATATATATATATATATATATATATATATATATATATATATATATACAGAGAGAGAGAGAGAGAGAGAGAGAGAGAGAGAGAGAGAGAGAGAGAGAGAGAAAGAGAGAGTTATTTTACACTCCAAAATATCAAATAAAATGGTATATTTTGTGATCGTAGTTTCTCAACCACTTAAATTGTTAACAGCAACAAAAAAAAAAAACAACAAAAACAAAAAAAAAACAGCAAAAAGACATGTCACCATGCAAAAAAAAAAAAAAAAAAAAACAAAAAAAAACAAAAACAAAAAAAAACAACTTAAACTCGGCCGGACAGTCTTGCAGCTTTTTCTATTCAAATATGGTTTCTAAGGTGATGGCTGACGTCATCATCCTAACTTATCCCGATATCTTAACAAGTAACAACCCGCTTTCTTTTAAGATACGCTCGTTTTCTCCGTTGTCGGATTTGCTTTATTTAATCACATACCCGCATAGTACCCGTAAAAAACTGTTTACATATACAGAGATGCTGATAGGAACACGTCCTGCCTCACTGACGCAGACAAAAATCTAAAAAACGCAGAAAAATCGAATCCACACGTCCCAGGGTTTTGTTTTTTCTACCCCCACCATTTCCAGCTAACTGTAAATACATTTTAATATTTTCTTGGAAACGAATTACACGGTGTGGAGTACAAGGTAGGGGTTAGACGACTTTAATTGTTCATAGATAAAGACTCTACAATTTATTCAAAAGCTTTAGTTGGGACCCATCAAATTTCCTGGGGACTGGTTCAAATCAAATCCGTGTGTCCTAGGACGCACTAAATTAGATAAAAGACCCTTCAGCCTCCACTTTATGAGGAAAAAGTCTACCAAGGAAAGAACCTGCTGAACATCAAAGAACTACCACACTGAAAGAGTTAAGACGAAGTGAAACCCGATACCATCAATGGGGGAAGGGAAAAATGTATACATATAAGCTGAATTTAATTGTTTACCAGTTTGAATAAAGAAAGTGATCTAAAGAAACTCGTAGGATCTCAGATACCCACGGGTGGAAATGGACCATAATCGCTGGATACCCGGTCTTTAAGCTTTTTCTTTACAAATATATATATATAAGCCACAGTTTAAAAAAAACAATTTTTAGGTTTATATTTCCCATCACATGAAAATGCTTTACGTTTATATAAACGCTAAAAAACTACTGTTTTATAAATCTCAACCATTTTTTAAAAGTTTCAACCATTTGACTATTGGTTTTTAAGATCTTAACCATTTGACTCATCTGATGATTGCATAACCATGAAACTTTAAGTTATGAGTCCAAATCCATAATATTACAATTGATTATATATATATATATATATATATATATATATATATATTAACCAGCCACATTAGGAAAAAGAGATCAGAATATTTGATAAAAAAACACGAGAACCAAATTGACCAATCTAGGCACCACTTTATGAGGAAAAAGTCTACCAAGGAAAGAACCTGCAGAACATCAAAGCACTACCACCATGAAAGAGTTAAGAGGAAGTGAAACCTGATACCATCAATGGGGAAAGGGAAAAATGTATAAACATAAGCTGAATTTAATTGTTTACCAGTTTAAATAAAGAAAGTGATCTGAAGAAACTCGTAGGATCTCAGATACCCACGGGTGGAAATGGACCATAATCGCTGGATACCCGGTCTTTAAGACTTTTTTTCTTTACAAATTACTTTGCTCTGTTTATAAAAAATAAGCATTGGGCTCTCAAATCAGACCTGAACTTTGCAACCCCCAACAGTTGGAGAAAAGGGCCAGTTTAGAATCATCCTAATACCAAAGGAATTAATAGATGCTGCGAATTTACAACTTTCTCGGTGTCTTTCAGTGACATTTGCACCTGGGAACATTGGGGTCATCAATAAGTCAACACACCAGATAGCAGTCTGCACGCAGTGACCCGAACCATTTCCCAATCATTGGACAAACACACACACACATTATATATATATATATATATATATATATATATACTTTGGTGTGGTACCAAGTTTCTTGGTACAGGGTGATTCTAAGCTGGTCCTATTCTCTACCAGTAGTTTGTTGTATAGTTCAGGTTCCGTATGAGAGCTCAATGTTTAATTATTGTAAACAGACCAAAGTTATTTGTGAATAAAAAGGCCTTAAATACCATGGGTATCGTGGTTATGGACGTGGTCTGAAGAAGCTCCGTGGGCCCTAGATACCCACGAGTGGAAATGATCCATAACCACGATACCCATGGTATTTAAGGCCTTTTTATTTACAAATATATATGGAGAAAAGTAGACAAACACGGGATGTTATGGAAACTGGATGTTTATTGTCAACGATGCAGCGTTTCGGTCATTTAGACCTTCTTCAGGACACAAATATAGTTCTTGCTTTAATGAAGGGCATTTTCAAAATGGTGAAAACAGTAGGTTGTCAGTAGGGGCAGGGATGGTTGGGGGTGGGTAGTGGATTTTCTGCTCTCTAGATGGGGAGTGTTTATATGGTGATGCAGGTGTGGGTCAAGAATGTTTGATGATGGGGGTGGGTCAAGATGAATGAATATGTGTATGTGTGTATGTCTGTTTTAATTGTCTTTTATACATGTGTGTGTTTGGAAACTGTCTATTTTTCTCCACATATTGTTAATATTGTTATTAACCTCCTCATATTTCTCCCATATATATATATATATATATATATATATATATATTATATATATATGCATTGCTGAAATTAAACCTATGTTGTGTTTTAGATATGTGTTGGAATAAACAGTTGTTGCTGTCACCCAATTTTATGTTGCGTTTGTGTTCATATAGGCGTTTTTTTAAATTTCTGGAGGTCTCGCCTATGTATTTCTTGTGGCAGTCTGCACAAGGAATCATGTATACGCCGGCTTCTGATTTTACTTGTTGTCGGGAGTTTTTGTTTAGTATGTTATGTATGGTTTTGGATGCTAAACTGACTGTCTTTATGCCTAGGTTGTTAAGATTTTTGGTGATGTTGCTGTTAGTGTGGTTATTTGGTAGAATTATGTATCTGTGTGGGGAGTTGGACATGATTCCTTGAGCAGACTCCCACAAGAAATACATAGGCGAGACCTCCAGAAATGAAAAAAAACGCCTATATAAGCACAAACGCAACATAAAATTGAGTGACAGCAACAACTGTTTATTCCAACATATATATATATATATATATATATATATATATATATATATATATAATATATAACACTAAAAGTGGAGGAATCATATGTAATTTGAGAGAATATTTTATTAATGAATAAAATATAAAATAAATGGGGGGGTGTTGCACGAAGGCGTTTTCAACCGGTACTTTTCAAGTGATACACCGGTGACGAATAAAAGTCAAATTGTACAAGAATTTTGTAAGAAACGAATGGGGGTGAGCCAGAGTGGGGGGGGAGAAAGAGGGGGAAAGAGGGGGGTATGTCTGAACCCTAGGTGGAAACAGGGTTGGAAATGTCTCCCAATAAATAGAGGGAGTGCTTTGGTGTTTGTTTGCACAGAGTAGGCCGGAAAAAGGAGATGTAAACAGCTTCAAGGATGGTTAAATGCTGTTTTGACCTAGCTATATATATATATATATATATATATATATATATATATATATAAGATAAATCTAATGAGTCAGACGAACCTACTATTAGTTTCGCATAAAGCTCTTCAGGGATAAAATCTGAATTTAGCCCTGAAGAGCTTTATGCGAAACTAATAGTAGGTTCGTCTGACTCATTAGATTTATCTTTATTATTGGCTCTACTAATTATCGAGCACTTTTTACTTATTAGCTTTCTCCTAGCGGTTATATAAATATATATATATATCTTATATACATATATATACATATAAATTGTTTTTTCTAATAGATTATTTTTTGTTGGTACGACTATCTTGGTCTTTTCTTTTTTTCAAAAATGTTTTTCTCCCTGATTGATGTTTGGTAGTATATTTTTACAATCAAACTATTTGCTGGTTTTTTTCTCTCCGCAAGGATTTACCAACACGCTTGGTATATTATATATACTAGCAAATATATGCACCCTCCGGGTGCAAGTATTTAAATTTTAATATAATAAAATATCATGTTAAATTAGAAAGGCTAATGAAACTGAACAAGAATTCAGATAAAAATATTTGGAACAGAGGGGGTATGATTGAAAAATAGAACAACTTTGAAACTAACTCTTCCATCATTTTCCCTTACTCCCGTCTTTCATAGGTAAATTTTCCTAATTTAACTCTTTACTTAAAATAGGAAGTAAAGGATAATATTACAGTTATTTCTTCTTCTTAATGAATTTATTTTAAGATTTATCCCAGAGATTTTTGCTCATATTCAATAAGATAAAACCAAACAATTAGAAATCACTAATACTTAGCATATATTTATTAAAATCAATTTTCTAAGATCAATATGCAAATTAGCCTTCCCATTCACACTGTAATCCGCTATTTTGTTGTATATATAAATACAATTGCATGTTATTAGTATGTATATATGGTCAACAGTCTTAATAATGTAAAACAATTTTATTATTCATTGAGGTTTAAATAAAAATAAAATCATGGAGAATCTAATGTAAATAACTAAAGGAACTGTGAATTGAGTAGTAATATAGTTTCGGTTACAGACAGACAAACACACAATCTCCATTATAATAAGATATATATATATATATATATATATATATTTGTACCTATCGTACGTGTATATAACATATTGTCAACCCATCAGACTAATAAAGGATAATTCCATTATAAAGTTCAGGCTAAACGTGAAAAGCTAAGGAGAAAAAAGAAATGAAAGAAATCAAAAGTTATAAATTTCACCAATCTTACCAACTTTGCATACGGTCAAAAATGCCCAGAAAATACCGATTCTCGTCAGGTCATGACGTTAAGCAATGTTAAGCCTATTCAGTTTTAAGGTGGGTGACCACTTAGAAAGAGTTAGGCGTCATGAGCACCTTTGAAGACTATGTTGGTTTTGTTTTACGGCATATCAAGCCTTTTTGGGTCATTTAATGCCGAATCAATTCATTTATATATATATATATATATATATATATATATATATATAAGTAAGTAAGTAAAGTCGTCGGGGCGGCCTAAAGTCGGTAAGCCAATTAGCGAGGGAGTCTATCCCTTTTCACTAGCGCTAGACCAAGGAGATTGTTTTTTAGTCTTAGGTGGAGCGCCACACCTACCATCACGTTACTTTACCGCACAGATCCCTGTGCTACTCATACGCTGAGTTGGCGAGGGCCGGTATCGAACTAGGAACCTTGTGGTTTCTAGCCGAACGCTCTCCCGACTGAGCTAACCCGGCCCTGTATATAAACATGAATTATGGAGGCGCGTGGTCTCATGGTTAGAGTCATAGGAAATGGACTCGTCGATCCGAGTTCAATTCCTGCTTAACTTCAGTGATCTAGCGGGAATCGGTACTTTAAGCGTGACTTGACCGTAGGCCATAAATTTTGATATTCGGTTTCTTACACTGCCTGCTGTTGCTTAAAGGGTCACCCATCTAAGTATTGAACAGGCTCATCGCTGCTTAACTTCGGTGATCTAGCGGGTGCTTTCAACGTGACTTGACCGCAAGTCTTGGAGCCGATGAGCCAGATTGAGTAAACCTTAGATTTATTTCTTAAGTATCTTTCAATATCGACCAGCGCCCAACTCCTTACTTCGTTCTTCATTCTTGTCGTCCATGTAGATGTCTGTCTGTCGCCGCTGTCTGGGTCTGTTCTTGTCCGTTATTTTGTCGTTCTTGTTCGTTCTGTTTACTTTTCGCTTTTCGCTTCTCGTCGTTAGTGAAAAGGGGATAGACTCACTCGCTGCCTGGATGATACCGACAATGGGCCACACCGGCTACTTTACTTTCATTATTATGCGATACCAGAGATAGATAGATAGAGAGAGAGAGAGAGAGAGAGAGAGAGAGAGAGAGAGAGAGAGAGAGAGATGGCACGTCTTGATGATAGTGGAGAAGTAAGGATGTACTTATAAGCGAAGTTAACCTATGGACTCCGACACAAGGGCACACCAAAGAGAGAGAGAGACAGACAGACAGACAAAGATAGATAGATAGAGAGAGAGAGAGAGAGAGAGAGAGAGAGAGAGAGAGAGAAGAGAGAGAGAGCGTTAAGGATCCATACTTTTGGCACTCCTTGATGATGGTGGAGAAGTAAGGACGAACTTATAAGCGATGTTCTCCTATGGAGTCTTACACATGGACACATCAGCAAGAGAGAGAGAGAGAGAGAGAGAGAGAGAGAGAGAGAGAGAGAGAGAGATGGAAATTCATGCTGAAATCGGCCAGAATACTCAGAAGACTCCTGTAGACCCGAGAAGAATTGTTGTCACTCAGACTCCAGGGAAAGGCCATCAGCTAACGCTGGTGTGAAAAACTCAATAATAATGACGATGATGATGATGATGATGGTGGTGGTGGTGATGATGATGATGATGAAAAGTGTGTTCTCATATACCTGGTGCATCCGGCATGTCTCTCCCCTGCACACCATGCAAATGTCAGCACCGAAAGAATTTGCCGGGTGGAGTCGATATTTTTTCTCTCTTCAGATAAACAAGAACTTCCGGTTTAAACAAGATCAATAAACAGAAAAAAAAAAAAGAAATGCCAGAAGCAACAAAAAAATAAACATTACCGTTTATACAAGTCTATGTTATTAGAGTGAGCTATTTTGTATTTCAACTATTTCAGCGCCTGTTCACAAGGCCGAGCTTGTGGAGGTGTCGATTGATGGCGCTTTTTGAAGGCCTAAGTTCTGCCGGCAATCTACGAGCACTTGTGCTTGCATGTTCAACTATTTCCAGCAAGGCCTCATCTTCCACAACAGAAGGTCTCCCCAAACTTTGTCTTTGAGACAGATGTCACCTTCTTTGTAACGTCTGTTAGAATAGCTGTACTCAGACTATGAGGAATAATACACAGGCACACAAATCAAAGTGACAAGGGAAAAGTGTTGAGATTTTTAATATATATATATTTACCAACCCCTCCGCACGAGTAGGATGCGACACAAGGTCAATTTATCAAGCGGAATTCAACAGGTTTGAATTCAGAGTTTTCCTTCTCCTAGACCGGTTGTCTAACCAAGGTTAAAGAGCCCAGTCTGCCCTACTATTTACCCATAGCTGGAGGGAGAGTAGGATTCATACCTTTTTCCCAAGGGTATTAGTGCTAAGTGAAATGCAATTATCACGTCCAGGATTTGAACTCGGGGCAACGAGTCCATTTCCCATGACTTTAACCATTACACCACGCGCTTCCTACTAGATTTTTAATATATAAGGTGTGTGCTAGATCCTCGCCCATACTTATAGACTAGGCGAGATTATGTGATCTATTCCTTGGCCAATTACTGGCAGTACTCTGAGGCTGATACAATACTTAACCCACCCTACTGGTCATAATTACTGCAGCATTCTTGGACGACGGACATAGGATTAAATCACTGGACCATTACCAATACGCAGGATAGGACTAATACGCTTACCAACGGATCACCAAAGGATTCCATAACATAGGATTTTCTTCAAGCCCTATTTCAACTGGCCAACGATAGCCCTTAAAAACTTTACAAAAAGCACATGTACTTTCAACCAAGTGTTACATAATTATTGGATTCCTAATGCTTTTATAAGGTATTGTAGAAATCATAATAGCGATTAGTGCAGCTGATGGCCTTGAGAGTGAGTGACAGCGCTTGACCTCACTCTGACCTTGCTTTCCGGGGATAAATCGTGAGAACCGGAACCCCCATAGAAGGCCCTTCCGGTTTAGGGATATAGTAATTTTAAGTCAGTTAGAAGTTAGAAGCCGAGCTAGCAAGATGTAAGGATCTGCGCGTATTGTCTGGTTTGGGGATTTATAAATAAAGTAACATCAACGTAAATCGAAGTCTTGTGTTTATTACCTAAAAACTAACAATAACACAGGGCTTCTGATAACAAGAAATCCCAACAGAAACCAGACCCGAAGTCCCCAAGAAACACCACGACAAGACCAGACCAAGAGGTTAGAAGATAGAACCAAAGCCGGCCAGAAGAGAAGACGACCAGAGTAAGAAGTAAGAAAAGGGTATACAACGTTACATGATTGGGTACTGTGAAAAGATCAGTATATAACACAAGTTTATTAGCATGTAAAACACAACTAGACACATCAATATAACGAGTACTTAAAGGCAGTACTTACAGTTATTCATCGCCCTTGCTGAGTGGGTGCTCAAGGTGGTGTAGTAGGCTTCCTCACTGAGGGGTTTTCTTCGGTCACGACTGAGAGGCGAGAGCTCGATTCTCAAGTTCTTTACTCCTCGGAGCCGATTCCAGTTAAGGGGCCCTTCTTACAACCTGACAAGGGACGTTACTCTCCGTATTTCCTGTCCCTTGGACACAGGAGAGTTCTAGCCCCTACACGTCTAAACCAGTTTTATGCCTCACGTCAGTTCCTGTGCCTTCCACATTAATTTCTTTTGTCCATGTTCAAGAACTCATTGTTTTTTTGTTTGTTTTTTCCACGGATAATTTTGCAATATTTCAAGTTTTATTAAAACTACTAGCAAATATATGCACCCTCCGGGTGCAAGTATTTAAGTTTTAATGTAATAAAATATTGTATTTAATTAGAAAGGCTAATGAAACTAAATAAGAATACAGATAAAAAGATTTGAAACAGAGGGAGTATAATAAAAGATTTGAAACAGAGGGAGTATAATAAAAAATGGAACAACTGAAACTTACTCTTCCATCACTCTCGTCTTTCATTGTTATTTTTTTCTAATTTAAGTATTTAGTTAAAAGAGTAAGTAAAGAATAAAATGAGTTATTTTATCTTGTTAATGGATTTCATTTAAGATTTATTGGAGAGATTTTTGCTTATATTCATTAAAATAAAACCAAACAGTTAGAAATCAATAATACTAAGCACATATTTATTAAATTCGATTTTTTAATACTAATATGCAAATTAGCCTTCCCGTTCACACTGTAAACCGCTATTTTGTTGTATATATAAATATAATTGCATGTTGTCAGTATGTAGACATAGTTAACAGTATTAATAATGTAAGACAATTTTATTAATAATTGAGGTTTAGATAACAATAAAATCATGGAGAATGTGATGTCAATAACTAAGAGAATTGTGACTTAAGTAGGAATATAGTTTCGGTTACAGACAGAAAAACACACAATCTCCATTATAATAAGATTTCAGCGCCTGTTCCCAAGGCCAAGCTTATGAAGGTGTCGATGGATGGCGCTTTGTGAAGGAAAAAGTTCTGCCGGCAATCTACGAGTGCTTGTCCTAGACTGTTGTCTAACCATTTCAAGCAAGGGGGTATCTTGCACAATAGAAGGTCCCCCTTTGCTTAGATTGGTTTGTCTTCAAAGTTTGTATCACTTTCCTCGGAATATCTGAACCAGCCCTTTTGCTACATCTTCAGAAATAAATGGAAAATTGTTGTAGAATAGCTAACACCCCTTCAGCACTCTACCAGATGGACTGGCTCATAACCTTAAAATAGCCTTTGATTAAAGCGGATTAACGAGCTGAACAAAACTCAGACAAGCGTATGTAAGATATATTTCGCTATGCATTAAGCTCAGCATTATCAGTCGTTTAATTGATCATTAAGGCATCATCCACCCCTCTCCCGTCCACTTTCCCTTCTATGAAACACTTGTATGATGCCTTAATGATCAATTAAACGACTGATGATGCTGAGCTTAATGATTAGCGAAATATATCTCCTACATACGCTTGTCTGAGTTTTGTTCCTGTGTTCCACATATCTCTACTACATTCTGTCGGATTTACTCCGATCACCCTTCCTCATATATATATATATATATATATATATATATATATATATATCATCATCATGTCGCGCTGTTGGCACGGATATCCATGACAATCTCTCTCCATCCGTCCTCATCATTCTCGGGAGGTCCTCTATGCAGCATCCTGTATCCACACAGAGCTGATCAATATACGCCTTTGCTGGTCGGCCCACACTGGCGTGCCCATGTGTTGGCTTCCACAGGAGGACGTCACTTATGAGTTTGTCCTTGCTTCTCCAGCAGTGTCCCGCGTGTCTTTTCGTCTTACTCGGATGGTTTGGGTGATATATATATATATATATATATATATATATATATATATATATAGAGAGAGAGAGAGAGAGAGAGAGAGAGCGTTCTGAAACACACAGGAAAGGTATAAATAAATCCCTTTAAGCAAGAGCGCTTGTCTAGTGGAACTATTTGGTAAAGAATCCTTTGGTTGTTCCTTGGTGCTCCTCAGTATTTCAAGTCCTTCATCAATGATTGCAAATGGACATCTCTTAGTATCAGTGATCAAGTAGTCAACCAGCCACGCATTCGGGTTGTTGATTGGATGAGACATCGTGATCTCGCTTAGTCTATAAATTTAAGTGGTGTATTGTAGCCCGACTTATATACGCAAAATCAGGTCACCTCACGTTGTGTAATGGTTAGCAAGGTATATTTGCAGACCATTGTTAGTGAGTTCGATTCTCACTGGGTGCCCCATACTTCTGGCCTTGTGCCATATCTAAGCTAAGCTTAGTAAATAACTGTATACTCAAAATAATCCAGCAATGTAAAACTCTGAATTCAGATTTCTTTAAAGCTCGGAATCAGCTATTCTGTCCAAATAAGACCCATTACTCTCATATCTTACAAACTTTGAGGGGGGTTGTAAGATATGACATTTCCAGGACCTTCCATATTATCAATTTTTTTTGCCACTTTTCTAGTGATCAGTGCTTTTTTCCACAGATAGCGTAAAATGGCTCTAATTGCATTTTTTCACCTCTCATAATCAAAGCTGTAAAATAAAGGGACCATATGACCTTAAGACACCCCTTGCGTGATCTCGACTCGTGGGGATACTTTTCTCATTTACACCGTAAAAACCCGGTTGTTTGTTAGGTGTTAGGGTTAGGGTTAGGGGTTAGGGTTAGGGATTAGGGTAAGGGGTTAGTTTTATAATTAAAAAAGAACTTTAAAAATCGTCTGTAAACAATTAACCGGATTTTGACGGTGTAAATGAAAAAAAAATGTCCCCACGAATCGAGATCGCAAAAGGGGTGCCTTAAGGTCATATGGTCCAAATAAAGAATAAACAATTAATATTTACTAGCAAAATATGCAATATTACAATAGGTCTTAAGTATACATATCAAACGTTGATCAAAAATCAAAATATATCAAAAATGTTATATACCGTCACTGGATCCGACAAAGAACACGGAACACATCTATGAATGTATAAAGGCCAGTTGTGTGTATGTATGTCCGGAGGAAACTATGAAGATAAAACAATTAACGACAAAGTAAATATAAGTACACATTCATTAACACCAGATCTTGATTTTTGAGCAAAAATAATGAAAATTTGATTTATATTTGTGAATTTTTTTTTAAATTTAAATTATAACATAATGGAATTTTTTTTTTGCATTTAATACTTTGAATAGTAGACATTAACGTTTCTTTTCAGAATGGCTGGATCTATGCATGGTCTTTTTTTTACATGGGGATTTTAATGGAGCATCCTACACAGGATCCGAACCTCTAGCCAGGCGACGCCGGGTAGCCGCTTCTAGTAATAAATAAAACGCTATCTACCAATCACAGTTAGTGAAGTTGTATTTTTCTATCGTTACGACAAGATCACTGGACGTGACACAATCTATACATATATAAAGGGCAGTTGTGTGTATGTATGTCCGGAGGAGGCTACAAAAATAAATCAATTAACGACATAGTAAATACATATACACATTAAATATCACGAGGGCTTGGTTTTTGGCAAAAATTATGAATATTTGATTTATATTTGAAGATATTTAAAAAATCAAAGTATACATAAAATAGCATTGAAATTATTTCTCTGGATGTTTGAGATGAGGCTTGAAGATTAGTATTATTAGTGTTATTCGGACTATTGTTTCCATCTTCATTGTTATTTGTACAACGTTTCGGCCGATATACCCTCCGGCCTTCTTCAGGTATTTCTTGTCGGACTCGGGAACCTTCTTTCGAACTCGGGAACTTTCTTGTCGTATTGGGAGGATACCCCCGTGGAATAAATAAAGGGTTAGGTTCAAAGTTCCGTGATGGCTCCCGAATACGACAAGAAAGTTCCCGAGTTCGAAAAGAAGGTTCCTGAGTCCGAGAAGGTTCCCGAGTCCGACAAGAAATACCTGAAGAAGGCCGGAGGGTATATCGGCCGAAACGTTGTACAAATAACAATGAAGATGGGGACAATAGTCCGAATAACACTAATAATACTAGCATTGAAATTCTACTTTAAAATATCCAGCATTTGTAAATCTGAAAAGTAAACAAATTAATACACCACTTTGTCTACCTAGGCAATGCTGGGTAGCTGCTTCTAGTCTGTTTATATTTTATTCGTTATTGTCAAGTGGTAATCCTTAATTACTTTTGACACGTTTTCTTATCATTATCTTTATATTTACTTTTGTGATTAAGTCAAAGCCGGTAGCGAATTTAATATCCAATAAAACAAGCAAGATAAGAAAGATGTTGCTATGTTTTGGAATTAATTGTGAAAACTATTAGATTGGTTTGTTGTATAGTCATCTTGCCGTTTTGGATTACATGCCTCATGGCAAGTGCGCACAGTTGACACACACACACACACACACACACACATATATATATATATATATAGTTGTCTTTTTTTAATAGTATCTTTGAAGCATTGTATGTATGTGTAATATAAAGATTTTTGAAGGTAATTTACAATGCAATATGTGTTGAAAATTATATTTATTTAATTTTTTTTTTTCAAAACTCAGAGTTATTGAAAGGACTAGGTGTTTTTTTTATAGTACTTATCCCACGTACTTATAAGTACTATAAAAAAACACCTAGTACTTTCAATAACTCTGAGGATGCAATTTTACTTCCGAAAATATTTAGTTTTGAAAAAAAAAAAAAAGTTAAATAAATATAATTTTCAACACATATTGCATTGTAAATTGCCTTCAAAAAATCTTTATATTACATATATATAATATATATATATATATATATATATATCACGCCATGAAATATAATATTTGATGTCATATTTCAAAACCGTCTCCTTTTTCAAACGTCAAAAAAATTTTAAACAGACTGAATGACAAGGATTACCACTCGCTTTTCTCGTTATTCTGTGATAAATAATTTCTTATCTTATGCCCTGAAGATGATCTAATTAATAGATCGAAACACCGCAACGTCGGCCAATAAACTCACCACTTAACCCATTTAAACCTGTGTTTTTTCATTTTTCTTAATATACTACATACCGTCTGATTTACTTCCTTTCTTCATATATATATATATATATATATATATATATACGACTTTAAAAAAAACTTACTCACTTATATATGAGAACAT
Source organism: Doryteuthis pealeii (assembly GCA_023376005.1). Classification (NCBI taxonomy): domain Eukaryota; kingdom Metazoa; phylum Mollusca; class Cephalopoda; order Myopsida; family Loliginidae; genus Doryteuthis; species Doryteuthis pealeii. The sequence continues at coordinate 94,143,399 of CM042158.1, read as the reverse complement.
TTCAAACGAATTTAACTAAAAGAAGATTTTCATTGAACAGATGGACTCGCCATTTCTAATACATTTTTCTGTCCGGATTATAGTGGCTTTCACTAGAAACTTTCTGGTGACGATGACCTAAGGTCGAACCTAGTTAAGACAAATAAATAGCATAAAAAATATTCCTGTTTATCTTATCAGTTTTTGTTCATGATCATTTCTCTCTCTCTCTCTCTCTCTCTCTCTCTCTCTCTCTCTCTCTATCTCTCTATCTATCTATCTATCTATATATATATATATATATATATATATATATATGTGTGTGTGGTGTGTGTGAAAATGGAAAAGGAATTGAATCGACAATATGAGGAAAAATGAGTAAAGAAAAGAAATGTAGATGGATAAAATGAATTTAATCGATATCACATTAATCGATATCACTTACACATGTGTTTCGGTCAGTTTATGTGTGTGAAAATATTTCGCACACATAGAAGATTCGACCTTCATCAGAGTGAACATTTATTTTAAATAAAATAAATGTTCATTCTGATGAATAAAATAAATGTTCACTCTGATGAAGGTCGAATCTTCTATGTGTGCGAAATATTTTCACACACATAAACTGACCGAAACACATGTGTAAGTGATATCGATTAATGTGATATCGATTAAATTCATTTTATCCATCTACATTTCTTTTCTTTACTCATTTTTCCTCATATATATATATATATATATATATATATATATATATTTAATATACCAAACTTATTGGTACATCCTCGAGGTGAGAAAAAACCTAGCAAATAGTTTGATTGTAAAAATATACTGCCAAACATCAACCGGGAAGAAAAAAATTTTGGAAAATAGAAAAGACCAAGATAATCGTACCAACAAAAAATAATCTATTAGTCCAATAGGGTTGGGAAAATCATATAGGTGCTAGGGCTTGACGTGACCAGCCGATTGATCGGAAGGGGCCTCTCCGACCGCCCGTCTAGCCCAAGATAGGGCCAAAGTGGAGTATTGCATGTCATGAACTGCTCATCCACCTGGGCTCTATCCTTAAGCATCACGGGTCGCCACCCATGTCCAACAGGTGGCCCCATTGGGGGAGTCTTACCCCTCTGCAGAGGTGCAGTCGGTACATTCTAACGCCCCAGCCGACAGGGCGGAACTTTGTTATTAACTATCATTAAGTCATGTTGAAAACACTGGTTTTTGTTAGATCACCAAAGTTAAGCAGCAATGAGCCTGTTCAGTACTGGCATTAAATTACCCGAACAGGGTTGATATGCCATTAAACAAAATAACTAAACTTAAGCAACAACAGATACTGTAAGCAATCTTAATCCATTGTTTATCAAAATGACTTGATTCAGTATTAAATGACCTGAACAGGGTTGATATGACATAAAACCAAACAACAACCAAATTTAAGCAACAGCAGGGACTGTAAGTAACCCGTGTTCTTTGTTTATCAAAATGACTTGCATTATCAAAATGACAGCATTAAATTATCCAAAAAGGGTTGATATGCCATAAAACAAAATAACCAAACTAATAATTATCTTATATCCATAACTTTGTTATTAACTATCCAATATGGCCAAATCATGTTGAAAGCATTGGTTCTTGTTAGATCACCAAAGTTAAGCAGCAGTGAGCCTGTTCAATACTTAATTGGGTGATCACTTAATTCAGTACTGGCATTAAATGACCCGAACATGGTTGATATGCCATAACACAAAACAACTAAATTTAAGCAATTTCATGTACTGTAAGCAACCCAATTCCCTTATTTATCAAAATGACTTGATTCAGCATTAAATGATCCAAAAAGGGTTGATATGCTGTAAAACAAATCAACTAACCTAAATGCTATAAATGCTATGAATATAAAGCTACTTGACTGTTGTGATGTTAATCCAACAGTAAAAAAGAAGTCAAGTCGAGGTAGGGTAAAATAAGACAAGTGTATTTACAATAATGGTACAGGAACGGCTAGCTTGCCGTTAAACGGTAGCAGTACAACCTTTTCACTCGGTGTCTCACTATTTATAGTGAGAACCGGTGTATATTCTCCACTGTAGGAACGGCCGGTACAACATTGACATTGAACTCAATGGTTGCCAGTGGTGGCTTTTAGGCGAGTAATAAAAAAAAGTTAATGTATACTTTTTTCATTATGTTTTTTGTCCCCAATTTTTTTTGTGTGTGTGTGTGTTTTATTGAAGCACTATTAGTTTTAAATAGTCTATTCACTGATTTCCCAAAGGTTGTTAACAAGTTTTCTTCCCAATTATGATCAGGTGATATGAATAGTCTTGAAGAGGAATTCTTTTATAGGGTAAAAAAATGAAGATTGATTTTTGTTCATCGCAAATAATATGAACACTCAAGAAACTTTTCCTTTTAATACAGTTTAACAACTGGCATATTGTCTAGAACTTTAAAAACAACTATTGTCATTCCAAATTTTGTTCAAGCAATTGAACTCATTCAAGTTCTTAATGTTATTTTGGTTGATCCAATCTTCAGTCTTCATCAGGTGTATAGTAAGTAAAAATCATTGGGGCGGCCTAAAGTCAGTATCAGCCATACAACGAGGGAGTCTATCCCCTTTTTCACTAGCGCTAGACCAAGGAGATTATTTTAGTGTCTGAGGTGGAGTGCCACACCTACCTTCAGCTTCTTACTCACTTTACTGCACACATCCCTGTGCTACTCATACACTGAATTGGTGAGGGCCAGTGTCGAACCCGGAACCTCGTAGTTCCTAGTCAGGCACTATCGAGTGAGCTAAACCAGTTACTTACTTAAAGGAAGTAAGTAAAGTCGTCGGGGCAGCCTAATGTCGGAATCAGCCAGTCAGCGAGGGAGTCTATCCCCTTTTCAATAGCGCTAGACCAAAGAGATTGTATTTTAGCATCTGAGGTCGAGCGCCACACCTACCATCAGCTCCTCACTTTACCGCACAGATCCCTGTGCTACTCATACGCTGAGTTGGCGAGGAGCGGTATCGAACTAGGAACCTTGTGGTTTCTAGCCGAACGCTCTACCGACTGAGCTAACCCGGCCCCTTAAAGGAAGTAGTGTACTGTAATTATTCATGTATAACATACGCCTGTAGAAATTTGTTGGGTGATTAGCATCCAACTGTGTTGTGAGTGAGTACAAATTTGGGCTACAAAATACTGAAAAAATTTTTTTTTTAATATTAAATAATAATAAATATTAATAAATATTTTTATTATTATATTAATATATAATAAATATTAATAAATTATTTATATTTATATAATATAAAATGTATTATATTTATTTATATAATATAAATTTTATATATATAATATAATTTTATAACATATAAAATGTATTATATTTATATATATATATAAAATTATTATTTACATAATATAAAATTTATTATTTATATAATATGAAATATTAATAATATTATATAAATATAAATAAGTATTAATAAATATTTTTATGATTATATTAATAAATAATAAATATTATATCATTAAATAATATTATAAAAAATAACAACAACAATAAACATGTCTTGTATACATCTTGTTAACTTGTGACTTGTCAGGAATTGAACCTGAGACCTTCGCAGGTTCAATTCCTGAAAAATCACAAGTTAACATATCTATTTATCAAACTTTCTGGCCCAAGTAGAATGTGACATAAGCTCAATTTTCTAAGTGGAGTTTAATAGATTTAAAGAGTCCAGTCAGCCCTATTATTTACCTATGGCAGGAGAGAGGATAGTTGGATTCATACCTTTTTATACCTTTCTTATGAGAATTAAAGCTGGTTTGTATATTCATATACCCTTCGGCATGAGTATGATATAATACAAGGCCAATTACTTCAGCAGAGCTTTGAATTCAGAGTTTTCCTTATCCTAAGCCAGTTGCCACACCAAGCCTAAAGAGCTCAGTCTGCCTTGCTATTCCTCCATAGTTAGAGGGAGGATAGTTGGATGCATACATTTCCCAAGGGCATTAGTACTACTTGAAATGCATATATATATATATATATATATATATACATACATATATCATCATCATGTCGCGCATGTAGCACGTGTATCGACAACAATCTTACGCCAACCCTCCCTATCATTCATTGCACCTGGAAGATCCTCTGCGGAACAGCCAGCATCTTCAGATAGCTGGTCAATGTAGGTCCTTACTGGGCGCCCCACACTTACATTACCATGTGTTGGGCTTCCACAGGAGAACGTCGCTTATGAGTTCATCCTTACTTCTCCAGCAGTGTCCTGCATGCCTTGTCCGTCTCACTCGGATAGTTTGTGAGATGGGGGGGCAGGTGACCGTATAGCTGTTTCCTTGTGGGGTGCTGTTTCCATGACTTGTTCAACACTGCTCGCAGCATCCTTGTGCAGCTCCCATCGAGCTTATTCTCAAGACGTTTAGTTAGGGTCCAGGTGGTGCAGCCATATAACAGCACCGACACAACCACAGCCTGGAAGAACTGTCGCTTCAGCCTGTTAGGGAGATCGGACCTCCATATGACCGATAATCTATTTGTGGCCGACCATGCCTTTGCTATATATATATATATATATATATATATATATATATATATATATATATATATATATATATATGTATATATATATATATATATATAAATATATATATACATATATAAAAATATATATAATATATATATATATATAAATATATATACATATATAAATATATATATATTATATATATATATATATATATATATATATATATATATATATATATAAATGCTGCGATTTTTACCTGGGTTCATTACGTGTTTGCTCGAATGGAGTAAATATTTTGATAACATTTTCTAGATCTTCTGCTATTTTGGGACGTACTAACCGTAATATCAGTGAAATATCTGCAACATTGCAAGAATACAGACATGTGTTAACGCCCTAGGAAGATATACAGCGTATTAATACGCCGTCTACGTACTGTTGATATATCCTTTATTTTAGAACCCGAGTTCGTATCGGTCAATATAAGAGATCATATGCTTTACTGTAATTCTGGTATATATACCGAAATTACAGTAATATATATATATATATATATATATATATATATATATATGTGTGTGTGTGTGTGTGTGTGTGTGTGAGATTTATCCAAAACTTGGTAGTAAGGGATGATTCTATATGTGATTTCTCAGATACACTGTATTAACATTAATATTGTATGATCCACTATGTATAAATACAGCGAATCTTTAAAACACTGAAGAGAGCTCAATGTATAATAAACTTTTTAGATTATATACAGAGCAATATCTATCATATAAAGGAAGGAAGAACTCAACACCGTAATTCCATAATAAATTTATTTCGACCAAAATTGGAGCCTATATAAATCTAAGTTGATTTAATATAGCTCCCCAAAATCCAGTCTCATCAGATGGGTCTCAATTCACTTATGGACTTGCACATCAAATAAAAAAAAAAAAAAAGCAGAATTTTAAAAAAATATATATAATCCAAAAGTCCAGAGAAGAAATCTTCCTTACGACACAAGAGTTTTTTAAAAACCTGTCGCAGTTTGAGA
>CM042158.1:94130317-94132817 GCA_023376005.1 Doryteuthis pealeii | reverse complement strand
AAATGCACACAAGTAAATAGATAAGAGATAACATCAGATGGTTGGTTCATGTACACTGTTTTCGTAATAGGGGTGCGAGACCTTACATAAGAGGAGGTGCTTAATAAACTACATTTTGTTTAGGAGGATGCCCTGATAAACCTCTTTCCTTTCTGTCTTGTCTATAAGCCTGGCCTGCTGGAAGACATCAGCTTTGCATGGTGTTTGCATAGGTGAATTACATGTTTGCTTATTCGTTCATTTGGTGGGGGGGGGTTGTGGTACGTGATACGAGGTTTCTGTGCGAGGCGAGGTCCGAACCCACGATCTCTGCTTATCTGTGTGGCCTGCAGTGAAGATACCGTGGCCTGTCGGCTGTTGGAGAAAAAAAAAAAGAAAAAAAAAAAAGAAACGAACTCGGATGAGATATCACTATGGAAACAAACTGGAAAGAGAAGTCAATTGAACAAAGTGCTTCTCTAGTTTGTGTTTAACAAGAGATTTATTTCAGTGTGGGGACGGTAAAAGAGGGACGACGGCGGCGCGGCGGCGGAAGAAGAAGAAGAAGAAGAAGAAGAAGAAGAAGAAGAAGAAGAAGAAGAAGAAGTGTGGGAAATATAATCATATTACTACTACTACTACTACTACTAATAATAATAATAATAATAATAATAATGATAATAATAATAATAATAATGATAATCTGGACCTTGCCAGAGAACTGAAAAAGTTATGGAATATGAAAGTGAAAGTGATACCAATTGTAGTTGGTGCACTTGGAACAGTTCCAAAAGGATTAGAAAAGGGCTTGGATAGTTTGGATATCAGAGGAAGAATTGAAACCATTCAGAACACTGCACTGTTGCAATCTGCCAGAATACTCAGAAGAGTCCTGGAGACCTGAGGAGACTTGCTGTCACTCAGACTCCAGTGAAAGACCATCAGCTAACACTGATGTGAAAACTCAAAAGGAGTAAATAATAAAAGCGAAAAGATAGACAAATACTTAGACCTTGCCAGAGAACTGAGGAAGCTGTGGAACATGAAGGTAAAGGTCGTACCAATTGTAATTAGTGCCCTTGGAACAATCTCCAAAGATCTGGAAAAGAATTTGGGTGAACTGGAAATCAGAGGAAGAATTGAGACCATCCAAACTACAGCACTGTTGGAATCGGCTAGAATACTTAGAATAGTCCTGGAGACCTGAAGAGACTTGTTGTCACTCAGCCTCCAGTGAACCACCAGCCTCGGCAGGTGTGAAAAACTAAATAATAATAATAATAATAATAATAATAATAATAATAATAATGGAGATTCAGTGTATGTGTGTCTGTAACCGAAACTAACTGCTTACATCACAATACCCCCAGGAATTGCAGAAGTTTATCAATGAGTACTTAATTTATACTCAAAATGAATTATTTCATAAAATAAATCTTATTTATTAACGATGTCACTATGAAAATCTAAGTTAAATTTGCCTCAAAACAGCCCATGTTATTAATGCGTTTAAAATCCTGCAATCTTTTTTTTATATATCACTAAGAAATAAAGCTTTACATAATATATGGTGTGGTTAATTTGCATACTGGTTTTAAAAAACCGGGTTGGATAAATAATTATTTGGTGCTATTGATATTATAATCATATATAAATAATTTTATACAGAACCCAATTAAAGTATGATTAAAATAAGTATAATCTTTTTACATGTGTTCTTATTAATTGCGTTAGTCTTTCTAATTTAATATATTTCATTACATTAAAACCTAAATACTTATGCACGAAAGGCGCATATTCTTGTTAATAATAATAATAATAATAATAATAATAATAATAATAAAAGAGCAAAGACAGATTACTTATAGCAGCCAACGATAGCAGATGTAACATATGGACAAACAGAAAAACAACAAAAACTAGAAAACAAAAATGGAAAAAAAAAACAATTATATCGACACTTCAAACGACGAATCGCAGAGGTCGCATATGATAAGATTTGGGCATGGTTAAGAAGAGGAAACCTCAAAAGAGAAACTGAATAATCAGAATCTGTTCTTGAGAATGAAACTCATATAATTCTCTGGGACTTTGAAATAAAAACGGATCACCTTATCTCAGCAAGAAGACCAAACCTAATATTGATTAACAAAAAAGAAAGAACTTGTCAACTGGTGGATTTTGCAGTTCCAGCAGATCACAGGCTGAAGCTGAAGGAAAACGAAAAGATGGACAAATACCTGGACCTTGCCAAAGAACTGAAAAAGCTATGGAATATGAAAGTGAAAGTGATACCAGTTGTAGGTGGTGCACTTGGAACGGTCCAAAATGCTTGGAAAAAGACTGGAGGATCTGTAAATCAGAGGAAGAATTGAACTATCCAGACTACTGCACTGCTGCAATCGGCTAAATATTTAGAAGAGTCCTGGAGACCGAGGAACTTTTCACTCAGACTCCAGTGAAACACCATCAGCTAATCGCTATGTGGAAAAACTCAAATAATTAATAGATGATCTCCTCT
>CM042158.1:94106873-94114373 GCA_023376005.1 Doryteuthis pealeii | reverse complement strand
TGTATTAAATCAACTTAGATTTATATAGGCCCCAAATTTGGTCGAAATAAATTTATTATGGAATTACGGTGTTGAGTTCTTCCTTCCTTTATTGATATATATATATATATATATATATATATATATATATATCTTATTATATGGAGATTGTGGGTTTGTCTGTCTGTAACCGAAACTATATTACTATACAAGTCACAATTCCTTTCGTTATTTACATCATATTCTCCTGATTTTATTTTTATTTAAACCTCAATTATTAATAAAATTGTTTTACATTGCTTACACTGTTGACCATATCTACATACTAATACATGCAATTGTATTTATATATACAACAAAATAGAGGTTTACAGTGTGACTGGGAAAGGCTAATTTGCATATTGATCTTAAAAATGTGATCTTAATAAATATATGCTTAGTATTATTATTTCTAATTGTTTGGTTTTATCTTATTGAATATGAGCAAAATCTCTTCATAAATCTTAAAGAAATCCCTTAACAAGAAGAAATAACTGTAATATTATTTCTTACTTCCTATTTTAACTAAATAGTTTAATTAGGAAAATTGACCAATGAAAGACGGGAGTAACGGAAAATGATGGAAGACTTAGTTTCAAAGTTGTTCTATTTTTCATCATACCCCCTCTGTTCAAAATCTTTTTATCTACATTCTTATTCAGTTTCATTAGCCTTTCTAATTTAATATGATATTTTATTATAAAATTTAACTAAAATACTTGCACCCGGAGGGTGCATATATTTGCTAGTATATATAAGTATTGATGAAAGGATATGAAAACAACACAATATGCTGTTAAAGTGAAAACATTCAAAGCCACAAATTAATTGCTTATCTAAAAGAACTGTGGAATGTAAAAGGGTGTATGTTTAATACTTTTTTAAAAGATATTCTACCAATTTTGTAAAAAATAGATAAAAAATTTCGGAGTTGACTGAGGCTTGGGAAAGAGGTTCAAGGGACTTGTTAGGACCCGAATCTATCTATCTATCTGTCTATCTATCTATTCCCAGTCTGTCTATATATCTATCCATCTATCTATTCTCAGTTTATCAGATCTATCTATCTATCTATACGTCTATCTATCTCAGTCTTCTCATATTTAATCTATTCAGATCTATCTATTTATCCCAGTCTATCTATCTATCTATCTATCTATCTATCTATCTATCTATCTATCTATCTATTCACAGTCTATCCATCTATCTATTCCTAGTCTATCTATCTATCTATCTATGTCTTCTCACATTTAACCTCAGTATTAAGATCTATCTATCTATCGATCGATCGATCGATCGATCTATCTATTTCAGTCTTCTCATATCTAATCTCTTTTCAGATCTATCTATTTATTCCTAGTCTATCTATCTATCTATCTATTCTATTCTATCTCAATCTATCTATCTATCTATCTATCTATCTCACAGTCTATCCATCTATCTATCTATCTATCTATCTATCTATCTATCTATCTATCTATCTATCTATTCACAGTCTATCCATCTATCTATCTATCTATCTATTCCTAGTCTATCTATCTATCTATCTATCTATCTATCTATCTATCTATCTATCTATCTATCTCCTATCTATCTATCTATCTATCTATCTATCTATCTATCTATTCCTAGTCTATCTATCTATCTATCTATCTATCTATCTATCTATCTATCTCTAGTCTAATCTATCTATCTATCTATATCTATTATCTATCTATCTATCTATCTATCTATCTATTCTATCTATCTATCTATCTATCTATCTATCTATCTATCTATCTAGTCTTCTCATATCTAAACCCTTTTCAGGTCTATCTATTTATTCCTAGTCTATCTATCTATCTATCTATCTATCTATCTATCTATCTATTCCTAGTCTATCAATCTATCTATCTATCTATCTGTCTATTCCCAGTCTATCTATCTATCTAGCTATATATCAATCTATCTATTTCCAGTCTATCTATCTATCTATGTCTTCTCACATTTAACCTCAGTATTCAGATCTATCTATCTATCTATCTATCTATCTATCTATTTATCTATCTATTAAAAAAGGTCGGGTAATTAAGTGCAATTAATTGTCTCTGTGTGTTAGTCTAAGTTAAAGACTAAATACTGATTTTTGCAATTTCAACGAAAATAGTTTCGGCAATTTTCTCAACGTTTGGCTTCATTACTCGAAGTCACCCCCCCCCCCCTTTATCACTCCTGGGAAACTCTTTTCATACATTAACCCGAATATAGAAAGATCTTAGAAAATAAATAAGTACAATTTCCTTCTCACTACTGGAAATCTCTTGTTAAATAAAGACATGAATATAAGGGTTTTTTTTTTTTCAGTAGAAGAGAAGGATACGTTTTAATGGCTTCTCTGTTGGTTGTGTGTTGATTAAAATAGATTATGTGGAAAGTTCGTTGATTGGAAGTTAACTCATGTGAACAAAGTTTACGCATTTCCAAAAATCTATGAAAAAAAAGAAAAAAACACTGGACGACCTTGTGATAACGATCCAGTATGATGTAGATTAATGTTTCTATTTAGGAAGTTTCCAGGGTACGACATTAAACTGCATCTGATGGTGAGGCTCAAGTTCTATTTGGTTGGTTTATATTTACCACGTATTCTACGTATAGGGGTCAGGCACAAGTCCCTATTAATGTAGGACCACCCACGAACCGAAGCTCGTTGGAGATGGGGGCAAAAATATGTTGATCCCGTCGGCATTCCCTCTAAGGGGCGCCTCAGGCACCGGGCAATAAACCCAGCCCTATCCCTTTAAATCAAGGGGGCAGCATGGTGGGATGAACGTTGTTAACTTCTGTGGTTCAGGCCGAAGCCACTGGACCCGCCGGCCAAAATGTGGTTAGTTGGTTGGTTGGTTGGTTGGCTTTTACTGCATGTTAACCTTTGGGTTATTTCATGTCGAAGACATTTTGTTTGTTTCATTCTTGTTGGGCATTCAATTTTTTTTAAATGCAATTTTAAAAAATCTATTTGACACATAGATGGGACTCTAACAGGTACTACCACTCCGGGTCAGACTGGACCTGTGAGTAATGGTAGTTGTTAACTTCTGTGGTTCAGGGCCGAAGCCACTGAACCCGCCGGCCAAAATGTGGTTGGTTTGGTTGTTGGTCTCACACTTTACAAAAGCTCCAGAATTAGAACTTCACCACTAGATGCAGTTTAATGTCATACCCAGAAAACTAAGAGCCTCAGCCTCCGCCTTCTAGCACATATGATAAAAAGGGTTGGGATTTGCCATAAGGGCAATAGGGTCTTTTGCAGACAGAAGGATGCCAAACAACAACAACAACAACAACAACATACATATATATAATATATATATATAATATATTTATATATATATATATATATTATGGACTCTCTCTCGTCGATTTTCGATGCATGAGGGTTCACCCACACACAATGAACACCCACACAATGATTTGTTTATAGTGGTGAAGGCTTGTGTTGAACCATCCACACTTTTGGGCACAGTCGATAGGAAAGAATGGTGCATAAGGGTTCCACAAACCCAATCAACGACCGACCTCAGGAATTTTGAAAAATTTTGAAATTTATCCCTCTCCTAGACTGGTTATACCTACCTAAGGTTGAAGGGCCAGTCTGCCCTACTATTTAACCCATAGCTGGAGGGAATTGAATCAGTTTACCCTCTCCTAGACTGGTTACCTACCCGCTGAAGGGCCAGTTCTGCCTACTATTTAACCATAGCTGGAGGGAGAATATATATATATATATATATATATATAATATATATATATTTTTTGCTTGAAGGCATTATAATGCATGTATGCATAAAATTCGATAATTATAGAAAAAATAATCTACAAGTAACAGAAAGGATGCTGCCATGCAGAACACGTACAGAAACTGTTTCGACTTTTAAGTCTCTTCAGCGATTGTATACTAACGACTTCTCTCGACAGGAATCGAAAACGGAACTTTACAGGCATAGTCAGAGACCTAATCGTTCGGTCGCCATCATTAGCGAAAATCCCTGCGAAATTAACCTTGTCAATGAATACTATTATTAACACCCTGCCATTAGGCAATGACGTTTATTTATAACAAACCGGGTAACTTTTGCATGGCGACCATTCCTTTCGATTTACTTGTCAAGATTATTTTCTATAATTATCAATTTTTATGCGATACATGCATTTATAATGTTCAAGCAAAATATAAATAATAATTTATAACATGCTTCTATAAAAACAAACATCCAAATCTATTATATATAATATATATATATATATTATATATATATATATATACGTTTTTAAACGAGGAGTGGAGAATCATAAAGAGGTCACCTCACATAAAGGAAATGAAAACCCTTGTATGCTGTGCTTACAAGAGAAACGAAAATAGCGGAATGCACCCAAATGCTGACTCACGATAGATGAACATTAGCATGAACAACAAAGTGGCTGGTATCGGATTACAGGGGCTGCACGTATAAAAATGGGTACAACATACAAATAAAGGCAGATGGCTGGAATAAGCAGTAATTCCCGAAGAATTGCTACGGCAAGAAACTGCAGTCGGAATATTCTATAACATTCGCTTTTAAAACATATATTTAACTCTTCTTTTTTTGAGCACTTTTTAATCGATTTTTATTAATCCAGAAGTAAATTTGTTTGCTTCGTGATTAGCAAATATCCGTGATATATATATATATATATATATATATATATATATATATATAATATATATATATATAATATGAAGAAAAGGAAGTGAATCCGACGGTATGTAGTATATTAAGAAAGATGAAAAAACACAGGTTTAAATGAGTTAAGTGGTGAGTTTATTGGCCGACTTGCAGTGTTTCGATCTATTAATTAGATCATCTTCAGGGCATTTGTTGGTATATGGAAGGCAATAAGAAATTTTTATCACAGAATAACGAGAAAAGCGAGTGGTAGTCCTTGTTATTCAGTCTGTTTTAAAATTTGAGGTTTGAAAAAAGGAGACGTCAAAAGAAAAGAAAACTAAAAAAATTGTCATTTGCTATAATTTATTGCGCGCAGTAGGACTTTTTTTTTTTTCTTTATATCTGGTTATATTTTCCTGATTTTTTGTTTATTCTTTGTGAGAAGCGCCTTCGTTGGCTTGGACATGTCAGGAGAATGGAAAATGGCGTATCCAAAAGATCTTTTGTACGGCGAATTAGTAAAAGGCTCCCATCGGTTGGTTACACGCCTACGATTTAAAGATGTCTGCAGGAGAGCTATGAGGATATACCATATTGACACAAACACGTGGGAGGTAGATGCAAAAAATAGAGGCGACTTGGAGCCTCACGTTAAGCAAGGCACGGAGAGGGGCGAGGGAGAGAGGAGAGTAGCATCGACAGAAAAGAGAGCCAGAAAAGAGAGAAAAGCCAGTAGCTCCAGAAAGTATCACAGTTTGTGTGCATTCAGTGCACCAAACTGTCACTCCTCAAGAATTGGCCTGCAGAGTCACTTGGCGGATATTTTTTTTTTGGGGGGGGGTCACTACGCCATCGTCCTTAGTGGACCAAAAGGATCCAATATATATATATATATATATGGGAGTAAATATGGAAATAAATCCGACAATATTAAGAAATTTGAAAAAAAAAAGTGTTCCAAAATAAGATGAATTTATTATCGACGCTTAAACGTTTCGGTTTCTTTAAACCTTCATCAAGATGTATTATGGCGGTGAAGAAATTGATTGGATGTTTTATAGACAGGAGATGAAAAAAATTTTTTTAAATCTTTATAAAAATTTTTTTATTTGTGTAACTGTATTTGTTCAGCTTATATTTTTGAAAGACGAGTCGCGAACGCACACGCGAAGATTTTATAGATTTCTTTATCTCCTGTCTCTTATAAAATACCCATAATACATCCTGATGAAAGTTTAAAGAAACCGAAACGTTTAAGCGTCGATAAATAAATTCATCTTATTTTTGAACACTAGTTTTTCAATATTCTTATATAAATATTTATAATTAATATTATTATATTAATATTATAATTGATATTATATACTAGATATATTCAAGTAAGGAAAGGCAAAATTCAACAAACCCTGGGTAGGCGTAACATAAATTTATGACGATCAGCGTAGGACATTTCTTTTTACTGCATTTCTGGTATATTTTCCTGTTTATTTTGTAATGGCCGCTGAAAAAACTGGATATCATTCTTGAGTTAACCGGTCGAAATAAATATTAGAATAGCCAACGTCGTATTGTCTAAAGTTTTTCTGCTTATTCTCTGTATATATAATTTAGCTAATTACTATTAGACATTGAGCTCGTCTATCGGGATGGTAAGATAAATCCTTTCGTAGTATAAATCTATAGGTGGTGACTACATGGCATAGTATTGTGGATATAGACTTATCCAAAAAACATTTCCACTTACCGAGTCGATTGGATACTTTTACCTATATGTAGAAATGTAGACAAACACGAGATGTTACACTGGATAAGAAGTGTATTACTGGTGGTAATGTCGACGTTCAAACGTTTCGGTTATATATAAAACGTTCTTACAAGACAATATATAAAAGAAGATAAAAATGTTTTTAGTTCTTCAAAGATGGTGGATGGTTTTGAATGACTTACACACACACACACACACACACACACATATACATATATGTGTGTGTGTGGGGGGACTTGTAATATATATATATATATATATATATATATTAATATGTGTGTGTGTGTGTGTGTGGTGTGTGTGTGTGTAGGTGTGTGTGTGTGTGTGTGTGTGGACTGTAAATAACTTTTTTAATAGCTGGAATATATCATGAACATTTTGATACTCATTATAACACTTTATAGAATTTACGTCAAAACTCTTTTGAGTTTTATTATGAACTATAATGCTTCTGATTTTTAAAAATAATTTATT
Organism: Doryteuthis pealeii; assembly: GCA_023376005.1. Lineage (NCBI taxonomy): Eukaryota > Metazoa > Mollusca > Cephalopoda > Myopsida > Loliginidae > Doryteuthis > Doryteuthis pealeii. The sequence continues at coordinate 94,107,425 of CM042158.1, read as the reverse complement.
TTATTTTTACACAGAACACGCATTTTTAAAATTCCAGCATTGAATAATAGCATTTGTTTGTACCCTTTCTTCTAACGGTTATTTTCCCGTCTTTCTCTCATATGTTGCCTTTGATGATGACCGATCTATTGAAGTGGTCGAAACAGATTTCTGTCAGCAGTTATATAACATTATTTGTTTTTTCAAAAAATGTTAAATTTCATACTACGTCGGATAATATTTCCATCTATTTTTCATATATATATATATAATAATTAATATATATATATATACTAGACAAAACGTGAACGTTGGGTCACCCATTCAGCTCAGGGTAGATAATTGAGATTAGGGAAAAGGGAGCGAAACGAATTCTTTTTAATTAAAAAAATACGGCCGGACGAACCTTAAAAATCATTTTGTAAGCTGTCCAAGGGAATGTTTGACCACATTTAAGCTACAGATTGCTATTTGTGAATATTTAACATAGAAATACATTTCAATCCTTCCCCCCTCTCTCTTCTCTCTCTCTCTCTCTCTCTCTTTCTTCTCTCTCTCTCTCTCTCTCTCTTC
>CM042158.1:94067476-94106863 GCA_023376005.1 Doryteuthis pealeii | reverse complement strand
GAGAGAGAGAGAGAGAGAGACAGATAGACAGACAGACAGAGAAAAATGGATAGATTTTACGGCGAAATCTCTCTCTCTCTCTCTCTTCTCTTCTCTCTCTCTCTCTCTCTCTCTCTCTCTCATCCTCTCTCTCTCTCTATTCAACGCATAGATAAACACACCTACACGAATGAAACACACACATATATATATATAGAGAGAGAGAGGTGTAGCGAGAGAGATTGAAAAGTAGCTAGTTAAAGAACTCTGCTAGTCTCTCTCTCTCTCTCTCTCTCTCTCTCTCTCTCTCTCTTCTCTCTCTCTCTCTCTCTCTCTCTCATTTAATATATATATATTATATATATATGAGGGAGAGAGAGAGATATTACAATTCCCGTGTAAATCTATCCATATTTCTATATCTCTGTCTCTGTCTGTCGTTGTCTGTCTCTTCTGTCTTCTCTCTCTCTCTCTCTCTCTCTCTCTCTATATATATATATGTGTGTGAGGGAGGAGAGAGAGAAAGAAGAGAGAGAGGATTTTAGATTTAAAAAAGGGAGATAGATAGATAGATAGATAGAGAGAGAGAGAGAGAGAGAGAGGAGGAGAGAGAGAGAGAGAGATACAATTCCGTGTAAATCTATCCATATTTCTATATATCTCTTGTCTCTGTCTGTCTGTCTGTCTCTCTCTTCTCTCTCTCTCTATATATATATATATATATATATATATATATATAATATATGGAGAAAGAGAGATAGATAGATAGATAGCTAGATAGAGAGAGAGAGAGAGAGAGAGAGAGAGAGAGAGAGAGAGAGAGAGAAATCTGAATAGACTTGGATAAATATAAACAGATTGGTCTAAATAGATATTAAGAAAGAAACGACACTGAAGGTAAAAAAGAAATAGGCAATTGAAAGACTTGAATTAATATCGAACAAATGGAAATTAAGAAAGAAAAGAAAAAAGAAAAAAAGAAGAAAAAAGAAAAAAAGAAGAAAAAAGAAATTGGGGGAAAAAAAAAAAGGAATCTTGTATGAATAAACTAGAGACGTGATTGAAAATTAGTTTAAAATTGGCGTGACAAAAAAATTGTTACATCCTTGCTACCGATTTCCATTCTACTTTCTCGTGTTTTTTTGGGGGGTTTTTTGGGGGTTTTTTTTTTTTCGGTTTTGTTTTTTTCTTGAGTTTGATATGCCGTTAAAACAAACTCAAAAAAAAAAAAAAAAAAAAAGAGAAAAAACGAGAGAGAAAGAGGAAAAAATCGGTAGCAAAGGATGTAAAATTCAGAAGAAAACAAAATAAAAAGAAAGAAAACATGAGAGAGACGTTGTCCAGTAGTAGGGATAATCGTCTAATTCATATCGGTACTAGATAGTCAGGGTTCGATTTTAGGTAAAGGCCAGAATTCCACATACACATTTTCAAAGCTTGTAAATCGGAATTCATTGTTGGTTGGTTGGCTGGTGGTTGTTTTACGGCATATCAACCCTTATCGGGTCATTTAATGCCAAACCAAGTCATTTTTTTTATAATTAAACAAATATTTGAGAAATATCGAACTTTTTGAAATCTCAATAACTTTCTTTTCCCTTATTCGATTCAAGAGGATGTTATTCTAGATCACATGTCCTTTAAGTAAGATAAAAGTCGTCGGGGCGGCCTAAAGTCGGTATCAGCCAGTCAGCAGGGGAGTCTATCCCCTTTTCAATAGCGCTAGACCAAGGAGATTATTTTTGGCATCTGAGGTGGAGCGCCACACCTACCATCAGTTCCTTACTTTACCGCACAGATCCCTGTGCTACTCATACGCAGAGTTGGCGAGGGCCGGTATCGAACTAAGAACCTTGTGGTTTCTAGCCGGACGCTCTATCGACTGAGCTAACCCAGCCCTATTTTTTTTTCCGAATTGGTGTCTATTTCTACTGGATTATGAATAAAGGACTCAGGTTGTTTACAGTACCTGCTGTTGCTTAAGTGGTCACCCATCCAAGTATTGAACATGTTCATCGATGCTTAACTTCGGTAATCTCGCGGGAAAAGGTGCATTCAGCGTGACTTGACTGTAATGTCGAAATTTATTTCTGAAACTATTGGAGGTGTACAATATTTCAAAGTTCAATTTTTTGCTTGGGGTTAAGTCACATTGAAAGCATTGGTTCCTGCTAGATTCCCGATGTTAAGCAGCGATGGACTTGTCCAATACTTAGATGGGTGACCATTCAAGCAATAGCAGTTACTGTAAGAAATAGAATATCGAAAATTACTTTATTTTTATTTGATTCTTATAAAGCATTGTCAATCATTTTTGAGTTAAAGTCAAGTCGCTTTGAAAGCACTGGTTATCGTTTAATCACCGAAATTTAGCTGTAATGAACCTGTTCAATACTTAGATGGGTGACCATTCAAGCAATTGCAGGTACTGTAAGCAACTATTATATCAAAATGACTTGATTTGGTATAAATGACCCGAAAGGTTGCTGTGCCGTAAAACGAAGATAACGAATCAAAAAGGAAGAAGAAAATAACGAATCAAGAAGAAGAAAGAAGAAGAAGAAGAATAACGAATCAAAAAGAAGAAGAAGAAGAAGAAGAAGAAGAAGAGAAGAAGAAGAAGAAGAAGAAGAAGAAGAAGAAGAATAACGAATCAAAAGGAAGAAGAAGAAGAAGAAGAAAGAAGAAGAAGAAGAAGAAGAAGAAAGAAGAAGAAGAAGAAGAGAGAAGAAGAAGAAGAAGAAGAAGAAGAAGAAGAAGAAGAAGAAGAAGAAGAAGAAGAAGAAGAAGAAGAAGAAGAAGAAGAAGAAGAAAAAAGAAAAGAAGAAGAAGAAGAAGAAGAAGAAGAAGAAGAAGAAGAAGAAGAAGAAGATAACGAATCAAAAGGAAGAAGAAGAGAAGAAGAAGAGAGAAGAAGAAGAAGAGAAGAAGAAGAAGAAGATAAGAAATCAAAGAAGAAGAAGAGAAGAAGAAGAAGAAGAAGAAGAAGAAGAAGAAGAAAATCAAAAGGAAGAATAAGAAGAAGAATAACGAATCAAGAAGAAGAAGAAGAAGAAGAAGAAGAAGAAGAAGAAGAAGAAGAAGATAACAAGAAGAAGAAGAAGAAGAAGAAAGAAGAAGAAGAAGAAGAAGAAGAAGAAGAAGAAGAAGAAGAAGAAGAAGAAGAAGAAGAAGAAGAAGAAACGAAGAAAAGAAGAAAAGAAGAAGAATCAAGAAGAAGAAGAAGAAGAAGAAGAAGAAGAAGAAGAAGAAGAATTGAATAAATAAAACAAAAATGTTTAAAACACAAAACGACTGCTAAAATAAATAAATAAATGAATAAAATAATAAACCCGCGAAAATCAAATAAAACATTTTTCATTATTAATTTATCAAAAAAAAATGAACGTAACGTTTGAATCGAAAACGAGGGAGGTGCTGTCAATAATTGGATTTGTGTTGAAGAAAAAGGAAAGAAAAAAATATTTGCATAATTTAATAAAACCATTTTAAGGGATCAAGATGAATCCGAATGGTGACGACATTGTTATTAACCCAAAATGGCGTCCACGTTGTCTTTCGTTTGGTCTAAACATCTGCAGAGTTTCGTATCATGTGCCAAGTAGTTGAATATGTCGTGTTTGTTTGTTTGTTTTACGGTATATCAACCTCAGTGGGTCATTTAATGCCGACAAAGTTTCGAAATAGATTCATTCTTAATTGATACTCAATTTTTTTTATGAAACACATTTTTCTATTTAACCCATAGCATAACAAGTATTACCACTCCCGGTCAGAGTGGACCAGGAAGTAATGGTGATGAAGAAATTCTTCCCATTCCCCAGAGCTCCAGAACTGGAACCTCACCATCAGATAGAGTTTAACATCATTCCTAAGACATAACGACCATCAGCTATGGGTAAATAGCAAGACAGACTCGGCTTGGTTAGGCTACTAGTCAAGGAGAAGGAAAACTCTGAATTCAAACCTTTTAAACTAGGGACTAGCATTTTTGTCGTCTGCTACGAGTTTTAAAAGCGAATTAAAAATAATTAAATCTACTATTTAAGGTCAAACTTTGTCTAAATCGATAAGTAGTAACATAATGACCATCATTAAAAAAAAAGAAAAATATCATTACATATGCAGTTTATTTTTAATAGATTTGAAACGATTTGTTTTGGTCAATTTCGATCGATCCGCCATTCTGGCTATTTTTCAATAGTTTTACGCGCTTGTTTACAATTTTTATGTAACATTCGCGATTGCAAAAGAATTTACCAAAAATTAGGTAATTATCCGATTTTAATGAAATTTTCAGTATTGATTTATCAATTAATGAATTTTATAATGCATCAGTTATTTTATTTCAAAAATTTAATTTAGTATTTTTGCTATGAAAAATTAATATATAAAATTCATTTAAAATGTGAAAAGCATGATGTTCAGTTTAAAATGTTATATTTTCAGATTTCTAGAAATAAACATCTATTTAATGCAAACCTTATTTTAGACACATAAAGTAAATTTTGAAGAAAAACTCGATTGAAAATGTAGCCCCCCCCCTTTTTTAAGCAGAAAAAATATCAATGTATAATTTTTTCTTTTATAAGATAATAGCCAATTAAATAATTATCGAAATGAGTAAAAAAGAAATCTCCAACAAATTAATTATTTATCATTTTTTTACATTTTATTTTTCAATTTTCGGTACTTATTTTCTCATAGAAAAGCCACCGTAAATTTTTTTTTGTTTCTATTCATAAGTTCGGTCTTTTATCTCATTATTTATACTGTAATTAGAAAACTATAAGACCAACTTGAAAAAAAAGTTACGCCCCCAACATATGAGGGGGTGGTACAAAATAAGTGACCTGAATAAATGAGAAAGTTTTGAAATAAAATAAATAATGCATTATAAAGATCATTCATTGATAAATAAACACTGAAAATTTCATTAAAATCCGATATTTCCCTGATTTTTGGTAAATTATTTTCTGTAGGGGGGGCTAAAGTCATTTTGTCAAAAACGCATTTTAGGCTCAGTTTGCCAGTACCTATTTTAAACTCTGCTTAGGTAAATAATCTTGTGTCAAATCCTACTAATGCGGAGGGGTTGGTAAATATATATAATAATATTTAATATAGTAATATCATCATCATCATCACGTCGCGCAGTTAGCACGAATATCCATGACAATCTCTCGCCAACCTTCCCTATCATTCATCGTCCCAGGTAGTTCCTCTGCGCAGCATCCAGCATCCTCGCATAGTTGGTCAATGTACGTCCTTGGTGGGCGGCCCTCACTATCACGTCCATGTGTTGGCTTCCACAGGAGAACGTCGCTTATGAGCTCATCCTTGCTTCTCCAGCAGTGTCCAGCATGCCTTGTCTGTCTCACTCGAATGGTTTGTGAGATGGGCGGCAGGTGGCCATACAGCTATTTCCTAGTGGGGTGCTGTTTCCACGACTTGTTCAAGACCGCACGCAGCATTCTTGTGCAGTTCCAATCCAGCTTATTATCCAGGCCCCTCGTTAGGGTCCAAGTGGTGCAGCCATACAGCAGCACCGACATAACCATAGCCTGGAAGAATTGTAGCTTTAACTTGTCAGTGAGATCGGATTCAACAATTCACATACCTAGGTAGTAATATCTCATCCACAGAAAGCGATGTTAATACACGAATAGCAAAGGCATGGTCGGCCACAAACAAATTATCAGTCATATGGAAATCTGATCTCCCAAGTATAGTAATATAAACTTTATAATAATGTATAGTATGTATATTAATGTATAGTAATTTATTTTGGAATATAAAATATTATATAATAATATTTTAGGACATTCATTTAGTGGAGGAAGCAAAGCATGATTTAATTGTTTAATTAGAAAGCAAAGTAAGTCGTCGGGGTGGCCTAATGTCGGTATCAGCCAGACAGCGAGGGAGTCTACCCCCTTTTCAGTTGCGCTAGACCAAGGAGATAGTTTTTTGGCATCTGAGGTAGAGTGCAACACCTACCATCAGCTCCTCACTTTACCGCACACATCCCTGTGCTACTCATACGCTGAGTTGACGAGGGCCGATATCGAACCAGGGACCTTGAGGTTCCCAGCCGAACACTCTTCCGACTGATCAGAGTGGGCCAGTAGCAATGCTGATGAAGAGGTGCACCACATTCCCCAGACCTCCAGAATTGGAAATCCACCATCAGATAGAGTTTAACGTCATACCCAGGACATGAAGACCCTCAGCCACCGCCTTCTAGCGCATATATGATAAAAATAGCTGGGGGTTGCCATAAGGGCAATAGTGTTGAGACAATCATATAGATGATAGGGTTTAATGTGACCAGCCGATTGATCGGAGGGGGTCTCAACCGACTGCTCGTTTAGCCTAATTAAGGTTCTAAGTGGAGTGTTGCATGTCATGGACTGCTCATCCACCAGGATTTCGTCTTTAAGCATCATGGATCGCCACGCACGGCCAACAGGTGGTCCCATTTGTATGTGGGGGGATTTACCCCTCTGCAGAGGTGCAGTCGGTGCATCAGCCGACAAAGCTTCAAGTGAGAATCGAACTCACGACTCAATAGTAACTAGACTAGATAACCATGACACCGACGAAGTGCCGTTGGGTGAAAGTTGCAGAAGTACCAATTTCGTCTGTGGGAGCAGTATTCCTTTAAAACAGTGGTTCTCAACCTTTTTTTACCCGTGGACCCCTATTCCATTATTATTTTTTTTTTTCTTGGAGGGCCCCTTCATAACTATTGGTCATAGGAAGACAATATTCTATTTTTCACTAATATACATTTCGAGTATTATTAGTGTTATTCGGACTATTGTCCCCATCTTCATGTTATTTGTACAACGTTTCGGCCGATATACCCTCCGGCCTTCTTCAGGTATTTCTTGTCGGACTCGGGAACCTTCTCGGACTCGGGAACCTTCTTTTCGAACTCGGGAACTTTCTTGTCGTATTCGGGAGCCATCACGGAACTTTGAAGGTTCCCGAGTCCGACAAGAAATACCTGAAGAAGGCCGGAGGATATATCGGCCGAAACGTTGTACAAATAACAATGAAGATGGGGACAATAGTCCGAATAACACTAATAATACTAATCTTCAAGCCTCATCTCAAACATTCAGAGAAATAATACATTTCGAGGTTTTAATAATCAAAGAAATAGTATATAATTAAGCTTTATTTTTAAATGAAAACTAATTTAATGCAAGTAAAGTATTAGGGCCGGGTTAGCTCAGTCTGTATAGCGTTCGGCTAGAAACCACAAGTGTTCCTAATTCGATACCGGACCTCGCCAACTCAGCGTATGAGTAGCACAGTGATCTGTGCGGTAAAGTAAAGAGCTGATGGTAGGTGTGGCGCTCTGTCTTAGATGCTAAAAAACTATCTCTTTGGTCTAGCGCGAGTGAAAGGGGGACAGAGCCCCTCGGTGATTGGCTTATTTTTATAACTATTATAATTATAATGATAATCTTATTATAATGGAGATTGTGTGTTTTTCTGTCTGTAACCGAAACTATATTACTACTCAAGTCACATTTCCTTTAGTTATTGACATCATATTTTCCATGATTTTATTTTAACCTTTTTAATAATTAATAAAATTGTTTTACATTATTAATACTGTTAACCATATCTACATACGAATAACATGCAATTATATTTATATATACAACAAAATAGCGGTTTACAGTGTGAACGGGAAGGCTAATTTGCATATTAATATTAAAAAATTGAATTTAATAAATATGTGTTCAGTGTTATTGATTTCTAACTGTTTGGTTTTATTTTAATGAATATAAGCAAAAATCTCTTCAATGAATCTTAAATTAAATCCATTAACAAGAAAAAATAACTGTAAGTTTATTCTTACTTCCTATTTTAACTAAATACTTACATTAGAAAAAATAGCAATAAAAGACGAGAGTGATGAAAGAGTAAGTTTCAGTTGTTCCATTTTTTATTATACTCCCTCTGTTTCAAATCTTTTATTATACTCCCTCTGTTTCAAATCTTTTATTATACTCCCTCTGTTTCAAATCTTTTTATCTGTATTCTTATTTAGTTTCATTAGCCTTTCTAATTTAATACAATATTTTTTATTACATTAAAACTTAAATACTTGCAACCGGAGGGTGCATATATTTGCTAGTAATGATAATAATGAACCCGACTTGAAACCTTTAAAGTTTAAAGGCTTTAAGTCGGGTTCCAGCGATTGACGTCAGAATAAATGAAATACCCTTCGGCAATCAGTTTAAAGAAGACGTATGACGTTTCGACGCGCCAGTTAAAAAAGAAACGGCTTCGTTTATTGGTGCTGGCATCTCAGGTACTGGCTCCAGTGTAGATCAGCGGCAAGTGAAGCGTAAGGGCAAAGAAGACCGTTTGATGGTGAGGCTGGAATTTCTTCTTTTTTTTTTTTCTTTCTTTTTTTTCTTTTTTTTTTTCTTTTTTTTTTTTTCTTTTTTTTTTTTTCTCTCGGCGGTGGGCAAGATTTGGTACTGCAAAATTCTTTTTAGACCGACACCCACATCGACGGAAGCGGATTCAATTACTAAAATTTACGTCATACACCGGCTGCTGCGGCTGATTTGTAGAGTACGGAACAGCAGGTTAAAGGTTCCCTTCGTCTGATGATTATAGGACTTGTCAACGGGCGTTTGCCGAAGGGAAACGGTATACGCTGATCTCAGACTAAAATAATGGCCTTCTTCGTCTTAGAAGCCGACCAAGTTATTGTTTAAATACATATTAATCGCGCCGAGAAATAGTAGCCTAAATGCCTGTCTGAAGTGACTAATCTTATTTATTTTGGTTTCACTAGTAACACTGCGGACCCCCAGATGCTAGCGGGGTCCGACAGAACAGTTTTGATTGGGTAGAACTAGCCAGAAGATATCTTTCACGCTGAGAAGTGCTTGAAACTTGAATCTACTGTAAATTAAAGAACGATCGTGACAGGAAGAATGTAAAAATTACAAAAGAAATTACAACTCCAGTCCCAGACATTTCTTGCCCGAGGAGCACTTTAGAACCAATAAAAAATATGTTAGCACACTTTATATGTAAATTCAAAAATATATTTTACGTCTTAGTTTATCTATTAATAATGGAGATTCGCTTCCGGTTTTTGTCTGTAACAAAAATTACGTCACTGCTTACGTTACATTACCCCAAATCGTCATAACATAGAATAAATACACTCAAAATTTGAACATGCAACATTAGACAGTCCTCATTGTTTTTTAAAACAAGTTTTAATAAATACATGACTGGTATTATATATCTATATATAGTTTGTTTTATTCTAATACATATTTAAAGTTTATATTTCAGATTGTTTTATTTTTTAATCCTTTAATGAATTTGATGCTTTTACTTACTTAGGGTACAAACTCGCTGACATTGAATTTTTTACTCCCACCCCTCAGGCAATATGCTTCAAAAATCTATTTTTACATCGCCCGAAGTGCGTTTTTTATTTTGCTAGTAAAACTAATTCAGACTAAAAAATATTATTAGAAATTAGATTTTTATTCAGTAAAATTGAAATTGTAAAATCGGCAGAGTGGCCAGTGTCAGTATCAGCCGGACGGTGAGGGAGTCTATCCCTTTTTTCTCATCTTAATTCTATATATTATGTACAAGTGACGTTACAAGGAAAGTTAAAAATAAATCTATATATATATATATATATATATATATATATATATATATATATATATATCAGTCATCCACAGACACAAATGTCTAGTGTTCCCAAGCTTCAGATGAACGTCTGATGATTTATATATATATATATATATATATATATATATATATATATATATATATAGTTCTAAATCATCATCATCATGTCGCGCAAGCAGCACGGATATCCATGACAGTCTCTCGCCAACCTTCCCTATCACTCATTGCCTCTGGGAGCTCTTCTGCGCGGCATCCAGCATCCTCACATAGTTGGTCAATGTATGTCCTTGCTGGGCGGCCCACACTAGCATGCCCATGTGTTGGCTTCCACAGGAGAACATCACTTATGAGCTCGTCCTTGCTTCTCCAGCAGTGCCCCGCATGCCTAGTCTGTCTTACTCGGATGGTTTGTGAGATGGGGGGGCATGTGGCCATACAGCTGTTTCCTTGTTGGGTGCTGTTTCCACGACTTGTTCAAGACTGCACGCAGCATTCTTGTGCAGGTACCATTCAACTTATTCTCGAGGCGCTTCCTTAGGGTCCAAGTGGTGCAGCCATACAGCAGTACTGATATAACCACAGCCTGGAAGAATTTTCGCTTTAGCTTGTCAGCGAGTTCTTACTTCCATTATAGTATGTGGCCTACCTTTTGAATGTGGCCTACGAAATCATGTCTCTCTTATAGTATGTGGCCTACCATAAAAAGCATATTATAAGGTTATAATAATAACTGCTAACCCTAACCCTAACCCTATTTCAGAATTTTAGAATATTTTAGAATTAAATAGACCTCTGATTCATTTAAATTATGGATAACTTTTAATTATTCTTAATTACTATATACAGCTTATGACTGAATTGCATTTCTTGAAATTGAATATATGTGAAAAATAATTAGTTTCAATAAATTGCCTGCTACTTATATCTATAAATATACTCTTACTGAGGTAGGACACATTCAAACTGGGAAGGCCACATAGTATAACAGAATCAAACAGGTAGGCCACATACTATAACGGCACCCAAATCAATACACCAGGGTTTTTTTTCCAAAGTCGACGCTGGGTAGCCGCTTCTAGTAAAAAAAAAAATACATGCTGATATTTTCATGAGACTGAGTATGTCGAACCCTGCAGTCGAAACTGACGAACTTAAGCTTCAGCTTAATCGGCTCCAGTGTCACAAGTTCGGGGCACCCAGTGAGGGCTGAATCTTCTAATGAAATAATTTTTTTGCTCGCTAAACCCATTCTCATTGCAAAGCAGCTCTGTCTGATATTTATCGAGAATAACTTAATTTAACTCAAGGTCACAATAAGTAAAGTAAGTAAAGTCGTCGGGGTGGCCTAAAGTCGATATCAGCCAGACAGCGAGGGAGTCTATCCTCTTTTCACTAGCGCTAGACCAAGGAGATTATTTCTGAGGCGGGGCGCCACACCTACCATCAGCTCCTCACTTTACCGCACAGATCTCTGTGCTACTCATACGCTGAGGTGGCGAAGGCCGGTATCGAACCAGGAACCTTGAGGTTCCCAACCGAACACTCTACCGACAATATGGGGTACCAATACTTGCAATTACAAAGAGAAAATAATCTTAACTTAGTCTGACACAAAAATAGGCATGCAACAAGTCTGGCACAAGGTTACGGGTTCTGGGTACCCAGTGAAGACTTAATCTGCAAATGTATGCAATACTAGGAAGGCAGCTTTGGTTTTATTTTTTGAATTGAATTAGATCACTAATTAGGACTGAGTCTATTCTAGTAGTGACCACCCCAAGCGAAATTTACAAGTTTGAATTCAGAGTTTTTCTTCTCCTAGACTGGTTGCCTAAACAAGAGCCCAATCTGTCCCACTATTTACCTATAGCTGGAAGGAAAGTAGTTGGATTCATACCTTTCCTATGGGTATTAGCGCTAAGTGAACTGTAGGCTCGTCCAGGATTTGAACTCGGTTCGACGAGTCCATTTCCTACGACTCTAACCATTACACCACGACCTCCAAAATATTTACTACCACTAACGTGGCAAAGCAGCTCTGACAGATATTTACCGAGAATAACTTATTTGAACACAAGATCACAATATGGGGCACCCAGTGAGGAAATTCGGCTGAATTAAAGATACGATTCTGAAAAGGGTTACGCTTAGAATATCGGATTAATAATGTTGATCTAATAGAAGTAGTGCGTTCTATTCTCCGGAAGCACTCGAAGACAAAGCCAGAAACCTGATTAGTGACTGGCAACCGTAGCTGCTGGAAAAGAGAGACAAATAGTTACGGGGAGCCCCCACATTTTTAAGATGGTGACGTCATACCGGTTTCCCGCGCTTGTGACCGCCATTCGAGTCAACGCCAGTAGAACGTTAATAACTATGTTATTAATCGATATGTTGCAGTCATGTGCTGTTAACAGACTGTTACCAGGTACCCCCGCCACCGTTCTGCTACTCGTCTTTTCCCAAGAAAGATAGGGCAGCGGCGGCGGTGGTGGTGGTAGTGGTTGTGTTGTGACCGGTGGTGCCATCTAGTGACATTGTCAAGAATCAATAGATAAGAACTAAACATCCGATTTTATCATTTCATCACCTGATACGGTGGTGATGACGACTGTGGAAGGAATATCCCTGTGTTGTGATAATAATAATAATAATAATAATAATAATAATAATAATAATAATAATAATAATGATAATAATAATAATAATAGTGGTGGTGGTAGTAGTAGTAGTAGTAGTAGTAGTAGTAGTAAGAGATATAGCAGTACGAAGGTGGCTTATTATAATGAATGTACATTTGTGTGTCCGTGTGTTCGTGAGTATTGTGTAGTTACTTTGAATTCAATCGGCTGTTAATAAAGATTATGAGGATTACGAAAATACATGTTTCTTCTTCTTCTTCTTCTTCTTCTTCTTCTTCTTCTTCTTCTTCTTCTTCTTCTTCTTCTCTTTACTTTTTCCCATTATTATTATTGTTATTATTATTATTATTATTGAGTTTTTCCCACCTGCCGTAGCCGATGGTTCACTAGAGGCTGTGTGACAGCAAGTCTCCTCATGTCTCCAAGACTCTTCTGAGTATTCTAGCCAATTCTTAATAGTGCTGTAGTTTGGATGGTCTCGATTTTTCCTCTGATTTCCAATTAGTATCATTGTATTCTTCTTCTTCTTCTTCTTCTTCTCTTCTTCTTCTTCTTCTTCTTCTTCTTCTTCATTCCTGCCCACTGTCTTTAGCTGTCCTCCACTATCGACTGGTTAATTCATTTTTCTCTTTCTACATTTTATGACCCACTTTCACTTCTTGAATATTTATTAAGTTTAACCTAGTCTGACACAAAGTCACAGGTTTTGAGCACCCAGTGAGGACTGAATCTGTAAATGTATTAATAGTATGCGATACTAGAAACGCAGCTTTGATATTTACTAAGTTTAGTTTAATTTGACACAAGATCACATGTGTGGGGCACCCAGTGAGAACTGAATTCAATAATGTATTAATAATATGCCGTACTAGTAAGGCAGCTTTGATATTTACTAAGTGTAGTTTAATTTAACACAAGATCACATGTGTGGGGCACCCAGTGAGGACTGAATTCAATGATGTATTAATAATATGCCATACTAGCAAGGTAGATTTGATATTTACTAAGTTTAGTTTAATTTGACACAAGATCACGTGTGTGGGGCACCCAGTGAGACTGAATTCAATGATGTATTAATGATATGCCAGACTAGTAAGGTAGCTTTGATATTTACTAAGTTTAGTTTAATTTGACACAAGATCACATGTGTGGGGCACCCAGTGAGGACTGAATTCAATGATGTATTAATGATATGCCAGACTAGTAAGGTAGCTTTGATATTTACTAAGTTTAGTTTGATTTGACACAAGATCACATGTGTGGGGCACCCAGTGAGAACTGAATTCAATAATGTATTAATGATACATACTAGCAAGGTAGCTTGATATTTACTAAGTTTAGTTTAATTTGACACAAGATCACATGTGTGTGGGTCACCCAGTGAGAACTGAATTCAATGATAATGATATGCCATACTAGTAAGGCAGCTTTGATATTTACTAAGTTTAGTTTAATTTGACACAAGATCACATGTGTGGGTCACCCAGTGAGAACTGAATTCAATGATGTATTAATGATATGCCATACTAGTAAGGCAGCTTTGATATTTACTAAGTTTAGTTTAATTTGACACAAGATCACATGTGTGGGTTACCCAGTGAGAACTGAATTCAAGATGTATTAATGATATGCCATACTAGTAAGGCAGCTTTGATATTTACTAAGTTTAGTTTAATTTGACACAAGATCACATGTGTGGGGCACCCAGTGAGAACTGAATTCAATGATGTATTAATGATATGCCATACTAGCAAGGCAGCTTTGATATTTACTAAGTTTAGTTTAATTTGACACAAGATCACATGTGTGGGTCACCCAGTGAGAACTGAATTCAATGATGTATTAATGATATGTAGTAGGCAGCTTTGATATTTACTAAGTTTAGTTTAATTTGACACAAGATCACATGTGTGGGTCACCCAGTGAGAACTGAATTCAATGATGTATTAATGATATGCCATACTAGTAAGGCAGCTTTGATATTTACTAAGTTTAGTTTAATTTGACACAAGATCACATGTGTGGGCACCCAGTGAGAACTGAATTCAATGATGTATTAATGATATGCCATACTAGTAAGCAGCTTTGATATTTACTAAGTTTAGTTTAATTTGACACAAGATCACATGTGTGGGGCACCCAGTGAGAACTGAATTCAATGATGTATTAACGATATGCCATACTAGTAAGGCAGCTTTGATATTTACTAAGTTTAGTTTAATTTGACACAAGATCACATGTGTGGGGCACCCAGTGAGAACTGAATTCAATGATGTATTAATGATATGCCATACTAGTAAGGCAGCTTTGATATTTACTAAGTTTAGTTTAATTTGACACAAGATCACATGTGTGGGGCACCCAGTGAGAACTGAATTCAATAATGTATTAATGATATGCCATACTAGTAAGGCAGCTTGATATTTACTAAGTTTAGTTTAATGACACCCAGTGAGAACTGAATTCAATTTGTGATAATGATCTGTAAGATAAGCTTAATAAGTTCTGACACAAAGCCTTAATTTTGGGAGAGCTAAATTGTAGCCACTGGTCTACCGGACTTGCTTCTTAGTAAGACAGCTTTGATATTTACTCAACTGGCACAAGGTCAGAAGCATAGGAACTAAGCTCAGTTGATTGGTTGGTTGGATTTTATGGCAAGTCAACCCTAGTTGGGTTATTTCATGTTTTGTTTTATTCATTGTTGATGGGTATTCAAGTTTTTAAAACTCAATTTTGCTAAACATTTTTTAAACTAATTTTTCTCTTCAACCCACACTTGCGACCCTAACAGGTTTTAACACTCCGGGTCAGAGTGGACCTGAGAGTAATGGTGATGAAAGGTTAGTCTACATTTCCCAGTAGCAAACAGTCTTGCCGTATACTAATAATTTTTAAACTGATCTCTTCGATCTATATATGGAAACATAGATACAGTTTAACGTCATACTCAGGATACTAAGACCCTCAGCCATCGCCTTGTAGCGCATATATGATAAACAGAGTTGGGCAATAGGGCAATAGGGTTGGGACAATCATATAGGTGCTAGGACTTGACATGACCAGCCGAATAATTTGAGGGGGCTTCTCCGGCTGACAGTCTCGTTTAAGTTAGGGCTAAGGGGGAGTGTTGCATGTCATGGACTGCTCAGCCACCAGGGTTACCGTCTTTGGCTAACAATTTTCCCGATTGGTGGGAGTTTACCCCTCTGTACTAGTGCAGCTGGTGTATTGTTCTGTCCCGGTGGATCTGGCAGTAATGAAAATAAGAGGGTAACAGACATTCCACCAAAACTGGAGCCTCACAATCAGATACAGTTTCGCATCATACCTAGGAAACCATTTTTTGCAGTGTATACAAGTCAGTATATTCTAATCCTCACCCACAGGATAACTATCTGAAAGAGATAAATTGATTTTGCTTTGATTGATTGATTTTAACGGCATTTTCGGCCCTTGTAGGATTATTTCATATCAAGTGGTTAGGGAATTACGCTCAGTGTACTTTAGATTTACATCTTTTTACAATTGATTCTTAAGAGTTTATTACACGATCCTGTTTTTTTAATTTTTAAACAGATGTATTTGACCCATAGATGGAAACATAACAGATACTACTAATCCGAATCAGAGTGGACATGGGAGTAATGGCAATGAATGAGTATTCCACATTCCTAAAATCTCCAGAAATAATAATTATAATCTCATTATAATTGAGCAGAAGGACACAGATTACAATAATAATAGGACTTTATTTGAACAGAATGAGTTCTGGGGTGAATAAATAGTGAACTTTGAAATATCTCACTACTGTAATCCTACCGTAAGCTGCCGGCAGTAGGTCTTGCAAAAGGACTCATATTTCAATAATAATAGGACTTTATTTGACTAGAATGAGTTCTGAGGTGAATAGATAGTGAACTTTGAAATATCCCACTACTGCAATCCTACCATAAACTGCTGGCAGTAGGTCTTTCAAAAGGACTCAGGTTCTAACTGGTTAGAGTGTCTGCCTGTCAGGTAGGGTTCGAATCACGCACAAAGCACTACCCTGTCTATAGCTCTGCTGATGAGGCCTAATGGGCTGAAATGTACATACAGAGATGACTTTTTCTTGATTTGTTTATGCTTTACATTTCTAAACTGATATGCACGCCTATTTCATCTAGTTATAATTAATTAATTAACAAAATTAGGTATGACTTTAATTAAGCACATAATCTCCCACACATATATATATATATATACTATTTCTCTGAGTTTTTGAGATGAGGCTTGGTAATTAGTATTATTTGTATTATTCAAACTATTGTCCTTATACTTATTGTTAACTGTACAACATTTTGGACGATGTGCCCTCCGACCTTCTTCAGGTATTTCTTCTCGGACTTGGGAACCTTCTTGTAATTGGGAGCCATCAGATGTAGCTTAATGACACACCAAAAGGCTCTTTGTTTTTTTTTACTCTCTGTAGTTTATCTTCCAAATTCGATAAGTTTTCATTTTTTTAAATAGTTATCTTGGCTGGATTTTACGGTATCTCAACCCTTGTTGGGTTATTTTATGCTAAAGATGTTTTGTTTTATTCATTCTTGATGGGTATTCAATTTTAAACAAAATTTAAACTCATTTTTTTTTTCGAACAAATTTAAATTTCAACATTAGATTCAGTTTAACGTCATACCCAGGACACTAAAACCCTCAGCCAACTCACATATATGATAAAAAGCATTCAGGATTTACCATAAGGGCAACAGGGTCTGTACAATTATATAGGTGTTAGGGCTTTACGTTACCATCCGATTGCCTGTATAGCCTAAGTAAGGGCAAACGTAGAGTGCTGCATGTCATGTACTGCTCAGCCACCAGGATTCCGTACTTAAGCATCATGGGTCGCCATCCACGGCCAACAGGTGGCCCCATTGAGGGGATCTAGCCCTTCTGCAGAGGTGCAGTTGGCATATTCTACAGTCCCAGATGACAGGGCTGTACCCAGTACAGACTGAATTTATTACCATAACAGTCGACTGTTTAAATAGCATGTTAAGTTCAGCTTCACCGCAAAGAAACTTTGGACTAGAAGCGGTTACCCAGCAACACCTGGGTAGAGATGGGAGGGGAACCCTGATATATGATTTATTTACTTTTGAGATTTACAAATGCTGGACATTTTTAAGTAAAATTTCAATGCTATTTCAATTTTTAAATATCTTTGAATATAAATTAAATCTTTATAATTTTTGCACAAAAATGAAGAACTGGTGATATTTAATGTGTATATATATATTTACTTTGTCGTTAATTGTTTTATTTTTATAGTTACACCCGGACATACATACATACATACACACCAACTGCCTTTTATATTTGTCTAGATGAGGTCGGTTAGCTCAGTCCGTAGAGCATCCGCCTTAGAATCACAAGGTTCCTAGTTCGACACCGGTCCCCACCAACTCATCACCCCAGCAGCACAGCTTGGGTAATCTGATAAGTATGGTAAAGCATCTTGGAGATGGCGGTAAGTGTGGTGATCCACCTCAGCAAAAGCAATCTCCTTGGTCTAGCGCTAACCAAAAAGGGATAGACTCCCTCGCTGTTCGGCTGTAATTGAGCAGACTTTTCTTATTTACTATCTGATACAATGACAGGTGTGGGGCACCCAGTGAGGATGGAATTCCTATCAGGAGCAACAGCCTGATGGACCCTATGGTGAGTATTCCTTATGTCTATATATTTACCAAACCCTCCACACGAGCAGGATGTGACACAAGGTCAATTTCTTAAAGCGGAATTTAACAGGTTTGAATTCAGAGTTTTCCTTCTCCTAGACTGGTTACCAAGCCATGGTTAAAGAGCCCAGTCTGCCCTGCTATTTGCCCATAGCTGGAGGGAGAATTGGATTCATACCTTTCCCAAGGGTATTAGTGCTATGGGGATTATCTTCCCTTTGCCAGGAAGAGTTATCTTCCCACGGTGTTGCCGTTTGTTTCCACTAGGGGACCTCTGGTATTTAAGCACCTGGTTTAAACTTCGCTTCCTCTTTTCTACCTCTCCTCGTAGGTACCCACATGGGTTAGACAATTGTCATTCCCTTCTCGTTGGGGCTTCGGCCCTCAACGCCGGCTACTAGTCACTGTAAGTGATTTCTACAGCATGGACTATTCTTAGTCTCATGTCTGTACCTTTATATTATGTGTACTTTTATATTATCTTGTCAGTGACTTTTATGTATGTATGTTTATATACACACTTCTATTGTTTATGTATCTTGTTTATTCATGTGCTGTATTATATAAGATTTTTTGTCTCTCAACCTTTGTCGGAGTTGTATGTTCAATATTGACTTTGAATCTTATAGCGCTATGTGAAATGCAGACAACTTTGTCCAGGAATTGAACTCTGCTCG
Source organism: Doryteuthis pealeii (assembly GCA_023376005.1). Lineage (NCBI taxonomy): Eukaryota > Metazoa > Mollusca > Cephalopoda > Myopsida > Loliginidae > Doryteuthis > Doryteuthis pealeii. The sequence goes on along the minus strand of CM042158.1, from coordinate 94,088,137 downwards.
ACGAGTATTCCTTATGTATATATGTATTTACTCGTTTTACTCCTGTCCATGTGTAACATGATTTTCGTCATACCTTTGATTTGTATATGAGTCAACCGCCAAAAAACTTACAAATACTCCAATTTTAACAGGTTCGCTTTACGTCATGTCCTTAAAAAGACTAAATTATTACGGCTTTAAACCACTCATTGGATTGATTGTAAAGTGAAAAAGCAATTACCAATAATTAATACGATGAAATATTTGGAGCAGTCCCATACCCGCCCTACACACAAAAAACAAAACAAAAAAAAAAAACAAATAAATAAATAAAATAAATAAATAAAAAATAAAAACAAAACCTTCGACACCTGCTAGTCTTGATGCTGTATTTTTTTTTTGGTTTATTTGTTTAACGGCATGTCAAACCCTTATGATTTATCTAATGCTGACATTTGAAACTAATAATTTTCACTCATTTATATGGTTTCAATTATTCTTTTCTAATAATAACATTATTTACACTTCGCTCAAATGTATTTGGGAAAATCATGGTTCTATCTCTTCTCCTTCCAGCGATGAGTAAATAGTAGGGCAGATTGGGTTATTTAATCATCTTAAGGCACCCAGTCCAGGAGAAGGAAAACACTGAATTCAAACCTGCAGTACTCCGTTTAATATTGATCTTATGTCACATAATACTTGTGGTGGAGGAGTTGGGCAAATACTAATAATCTATTATACGGTTTAGAGTAACTATTCCTATTCAATAATAATTATAATAATCCTATTATAATGGAGATTGTGTGTTTTTCTGTCTGTAACCGAAACTAAATCACTACTCAAGTCACAATTCCCTTAGTTATTGACGTCACATTCACCATGAATTTATTTTAATTTTAACATCAATTATTAATAAAATTGTTTTACATTATTAATACTGTTTACCATATCTAGATATTAATTACATGCTATTATATTTATATATACAACAAAATAGCGGTTTACAGTGTGAACAGGAAGGCTAATTTGCATATTGATATTTAAAATGTGATTTTAATAAATATGTGCTTAGTATTATTGATTTCTAACTGTTTGGTTTTATTTTAATGAATATAACCAAAAATCTCTTCAATTAATTTTAAAAGAAATCCATTAACAAGAAAAAATAACTATCATTTTATTCTTTACTTCCTATTTTAACTAAATACTTAAATTAGAAAAAATAACAATGAAAGATGGGAGTGATGGAAGAGTAAGTTTCAGTTGTTCTATTTTTCGATTATACTCCCTCTGTTTCAAATCTTTTTATCTGCATTCTGATTTAGTTTCATTAGCCTTTCTAATTTAATACGATATTCTATTACATTAAGATTTAATACTTGCACCCGGAGGGTGCATATATTTGCTAGTAATAATAATATAGAAGCCAACAACAGCAGATGTAATGTATGGACCAACAGAAAAACAACAAAAACTAGAAAACAAAAATGGGAAGAAGAACAATTATATGGACACTTCAAACGACAAATCGGAGAGGTTGCACATAAAAAAGACCTGGACATGGTTAAGAAGAGGAAACCTCAAGAGAGAAACTGAATTACTAATAATTGCTGTGCAAAATAATACCATAAGAACAAATTATATCAAAGCAAAAATTGATAAGACGCAACGAAACAGTAAATGTAGATTGTGCGGTGACAGAGATGAGACTGTAAACCATGTATTAAGTGAATGTAGCAAACTAGCACAACAGGAGTACAAAGCTATGCACGACTGGGTTGAGAAGGTGATCCACTGGGAATTATGCAAAAAATTAAACTTTGACCACACAACAAAATGGTATATGCATAAACAAGAATCTGTTCTTGAGAATGAAACATATAAAATTTTCTGGGACTTTGAGATAAAGACGGATCACCCTATCCCAGCCAAGAGACCTGACCTAGTGTTGATTAACAAAAAAAAAAAAGAGAACATGTCAACTGGTGGATTTTGCAGTTCCAGCAGATCACAGGGTGAAGCTGAAGGAAAATGAAAAGATGGATAAATACCTGGACCTTGCCAGAGAATTGAAAAAGCTGTGGAACATGAGAGTAAAAGTGATACCAATTGTAGTTGGTGCACTTGGAACCGTCCCAATAAAGTTGGAAAAAAATTGGAGGATCTAGAAATCAGAGGAAGAATTGAGACCATCCAGACTACTGCACTGCTGCAATCGGCTAGAATACTCAGAAGAGTCCTGGAGACCTGAGGAGACTTGTTGTCACTCAGACTCCAGTGAAATACCATCAGCTAACGCTCATGTGAAAAACTCAAAAGGAGTAAAAATAATAAACTAGCATCTGTTCTTTGGAATGAAATGAAACATAAAATTCTCTGCGACTGTGAGATAAAGACGGATCACCTTATGCCAGCCAGAAGACCAGACCTATTGATTAACAAGAAAAAAAGAGAACTTGTCAATTGGTAGATTTAGAAGTTCCAGCAGATCATAGGGTGAAAATGAAAGAAAAGCAGATCATAGGGTGAAAATGAAAGAAAAGGAGAAGTTAGATAAGTACCAGGACCTTGCTTGAGAATTTAAAAAAAAAAAAAAATTACTGTGGAATATGAATATGATCATTTTCACAGTGGGATATGATTTCAACTATTCTTGTCTAATACGAATAATTTTAAAACAGATCTATTTGACCCATAGAAGGAAACTTAACAGGTACTACCACTCCGGGTCAGAGTGGACCTAGGAGTAATGGCACACAAAGAACTGGAGCCTCACCACTATGTTGTTTAGTGACATACTAGATTATTCGTATTAGATAACTTATAACTGTGTGCAAAAAACTGAGTGCAAAAAAATTATTATTATCATAGAATAGGAATAGTTACTTTAAATCATATAATTGTATATAAATTATTAACATGTATTTACCCAACCCCTCTGACATAAGCAGGGTGTGACATAAGGTCAATTTTAAAAGGGTGAGGACCAGGTTAGCTCAGTCAGTAGAGCGTTCAGCTAGAAACCACAAGGTTCCTAGTTCGATACCGGCCCTCACTAACTCAGCGTATGTGTACCACAGGGATCAGTGCGGTAAAGTAAGGAGCTGATGGTAGGTGTGGCGCTCAACCTCAAACGCAAAAACAGTCTCCTTGGTCTAAGCGCTAGTGGAAAGGGAATAGACTCCCTTGCTGATTGGCTGATACCGACTTTAGGCCACCCCGGCGACTTTTACTTACTTACTGCTGGTTTGAATTCAAAGTTTTCCTTCTCCTAGACTGGTTGCCTGAACAATGTTAAAGAACCCTGCTTGCCCTTCTGTTTACTCATAGCTGGAAAAAGAAGAGGGTATTTGCCTCACACCCCACTTGTATGGGCTGGGCACAAGGTCTCGTTTTAACGTGGGCTCATCCACAAGCCGAAGCTCATGGGTGGGAAAGAACAAAAATTGCGTCGATCCCTTTGGCATTCCCCCTCAAGGGGGGCGCCTCAGGCCCTGGGTAATAAACCTAGCTCAAGGGGGCAGGTATTGCCTGGGATCGACGCTATTATTTGTACAACCTGATCCAGTGGCCGAAGCACACTGGACTCCCCAAGGGGATTAGGTAAGGGTATTTGCCTGCTCATCCCACTTATGAGGGCTGGACACAAGGTCTCGTTTTTACGTGGGCGCATAAAAATTGCAACGATCTGGGGGGCATGGCCCCCTTGGATCGATGCTATTAATTGTACTTTACCGGTCCAGAGGCCAAAGCACACTGGACCCCAGCCGAGGCCGGGTATAGAAGGTAAGGGTATTTGCCTGCTCATCCCACTTATGAGGGCTGGACACAAGGTCTCGTTTTTACGTGGGCACATAAAAATTGCAACGATCTGGGGGGCATGGCCCCCTTGGATCGATGCTATTAATTGTACTTTACCGGTCCAGAGGCCAAAGCACACTGGACCCCCAGCCGAGGCCGGGTATAAAAGGTAAGGGTATTTGCCTGCTCATCCCACTTATGAGGGCTGGACACAAGGTCTCGTTTTTACGTGGGCACATAAAAATTGCAACGATCTGGGGGGCATGGCCCCCTTGGATCGATGCTATTAATTGTACTTTACCGGTCCAGAGGCCGAAGCACACTGGACCCCCAGCCGAGGCCGGGTATAGAAGGCAAGTCTCAAAGCATAGAATCTGGAACAGATACTACACTTTGATCCTCCCTTCTAAGGCCTATACCAGGTATTTATTTACCGCGTACCCCACTTGTACGGGTCAGGCACAAAGTCCCTATTAACGTGGGACCACCCACAAGCCGAGACTCATGGAGTGGCAGGTGAAAAATTGCGTCGATCCCGTCGGCATTCCCCCTCAAGGGGGGCGCCTCAGGCACTGGGCAATAAACCCAGCCCCGCCCCTTTAAATCAAGGGGGCAGGTGTTGCCTGGGGGGATGGCCCCCTGGGATCGACGCTATTATTATAACATCACCGGTCCAGCGGCCGAAGCTCGCCGGACCCCCAGTCGAAACCGGGTGGCTATGCCAGGTAAGTAGCTGGAAAGAGAAAAGATTGTTGGCAACCTTCCGTCTATTTTAGACGATGGCGTAGTTTTTTGTTTATTGTTTATTTCTGTTTTTTTGTCTTTTTGTTGGTTTTGTTTTGTTGGTTTTTTCTGTTTTGTTGTTTTTTGTTTTCACTCACTTACAGACACGTGAGTGGCTGAACAGACCGATCCTCGAATGGCAGTCTCTGGTGCAATGGGTGCAAACAAAAGGTGATGCTTCCTGTAGTTGTTGAAGATAGATCCATGCTTTTCCCCATTAACACGAAGTGGAAATATTGTTAGAATTAGAAAGAAATAATTGAAACCATATAAATGTGTGAAAATTATTTGTATTAAATTTCGTCATTAAATTAGGCCAGTTTTTATTTATTTTTTTTAAAGTGGGATTTTAAAGGTACCATTATAGTATGTGGCCTACTTTTTGAATGTGGCCTACGAAATCATGTTTCTCTTGTAGTATGTGGCCTACCTTTTGAATGTGGCCTACGAAATCCTGTTTCTCTTGTAGTATGTGGCCTACCTTTTGAATGTGGCCTACAAAATCATGTCTCTCTTATAGTATGTGGCCTACCATAAAAAGCATATTATAAGGTTATAATAATAACTACTAACCCTATATCAGAATTTTAGAATATTTTAGAATTAAATAGATCTCTGATTCATGTAAATTATGGATAAATTCTTTTAAAATTATTCTTAATTACTATATACAGCTTATGACTGAATTGCATTTCTTAAAATTGAATATATGTGAAAAATGATTAGTTTCAATAAATTGCCTGCTACATATCTATAAATATACACTTATTGAGGTAGGACACATTCAAACCAGGTAGGCCACATACTATAACAGAATCAAAAAGGTAGGCCACATACTATAACAGAATCAAAAAGGTAAGTCACATACTATAACAGAATCAAAATGTGGGCCACATACTATAACAGAATCAAAAAGGTAGGCCACATACTATAACAGAATCAAAAAGGTAGGCCCCATACTATAACAGAATCAAAAAGGTAAGTCACATACTATAACAGAATTAAAAAGGTAGGCCACATACTATAACAGAATCAAAAAAGTTGGCCACATACTATAAAGAATCAAAAAGGTAGGCCACATACTATAACAGAATCAAAAAATACTATAACAGAATCAAAAAGTTGGCCACATACTATAACAGAATCAAAAAAGTTGGCCACATACTATAACAGAATCAAAAAAGTTGGCCACATACTATAACAGAATCAAAAAGGTAGGCCACATACTATACCAGAATCAAAAAAGTTGGCCACATACTATAACAGAATCAAAAAGTTGGCCACATACTATAACAGAATCAAAAAGGTAGGCCACATACTATAACAGAATCAAAAAGGTAGGCCACATACTATAACAGAATTAAAAAGGTAAGCCATATACTATAACAGAATTAAAAAGGTAGGCCACATACTATAACAGAATTAAAAAGGTAGGCCACATACTATAACAGAATCAAAAAGGTAAGTCACATACTATAACAGAATTAAAAAGGTAAGTCACATACTATAAGAGAATTAAAAAGGTAAGTCACATACTATAACAGAATCAAAAAGGTAAGCCACATACTATAACAGAATTAAAAAGGTAAGTCACATACTATAACAGAATCAAAAAGGTAAGCCACATACTATAACAGAATCAAAAAGGTAAGTCACATACTATAACAGAATCAAAAAGGTAAGCCACATACTATAACAGAATCAAAAAGGTAGGCCACATACTATAACAGAATCAAAAAGGTAAGTCACATACTATAACAGAATCAAAAAGGTAAGCCACATACTATAACAGAATCAAAAAGGTAGGCCACCTATTATAACGGCACCGTTTTAATTCAGGGTAGTTTAGTGTCATACTCAGGACACTCTTTTTTGGGGGGAGGGGATCTTAGCCCTCAGTAGAAGACACAGTTGGCATATTTTAAGCTCTGTCGACAGGGTTGTACTTTGGTGTGAAAGTTTGATGTGGGTGATGTGGAAAGTTTGAAATACTACAATATACTCTACTACTTCGTTTCACGTATTTTTTCTCATAGTTCTTTGTCATCACTCAAACCATCATATAAACCTGTCTTAAACCTATGAGTTCAATTAAAATTAAAACTATACTATCCCGTAATAATTTTAACCCAGTCAAAATTGTGGCCAAAAATAAAATTTAATCCTTTTTTTGGTGCTATTCGCAGAATTGCGTCCCGGCCTCCTGCCTTAAAAAACGCTAGGCGGTGATAGCTGAAAAAAGGTAGGCCACATACTATAACAAAATAAAATAAAAATACCGAAAAAATGTTTTTATTTTTTTTATTTGTAATCGATTGTCGATAAAAAAAAATGAAAATACCGGGGAAAAAAAGATATTTTTTTAGCGGACTGAAGGCGTTTTTATCGGCAAATTATTATAATTATTTTTTTTTTTTTGGTTTGAAGGCATTAAAAGTAAGCCATATTTTTATCGACAAGTAAATATAAATATCTAGCCCACTCCCTTAAAATATTTTAAAGAGGGGGAGGGTTAAAATATTTACATTCACTTGTCGAAAAAAGACTGGAGGGGGTAAAATATCGCACTAACTGTTCGGGAAAAACGCCTTAAGCGCTTCAACAGGCACGGCTTCAGCTAGGGACTTCATTCGTAGGGACGTTTTTTTGTTTGTTTGGTTTTTTTCACCTAGCGTTTTTTAAGGCAGGAGGCCGGGACGGAATTCTGCGAATAGCACCCCTTTGTTTAAAATCTAGAGCTATGAACGAAAAAAAAAAAGAAGAAAAAATTCCCATATAAATTAATACTAACAGCTTATTCGATTTACTTCATTTCGACTTACGAACGGTGTGGTAGTAAGCAAACAAACACGGTCGGACTTGTAGAAGCTTTATTCTACATAGAATACAGTGGTAGATTTTTGACCAGTTTATATAGTTATTAGAAGGGTAGGGGAGGTAACTCAGTTACCTATTACAAACGGTTTGATAGAAATGCCGTAAATCTTGTATTTAATTTATTCTCTTTTCTTTTCTTCTTTTTTATTTTTTTAAATTCTTCCAATCTCTTTCTAGTTGTTCTTTTACTCCTTACTCTCCGCATCCATTTCCACGTTACTCTCCTTTCTCTTAATCATACTGTTTTTGTAATCACTAAAAACATCACACAAACCTATCTTAAACCTACTAGCAAATATATGCACCCTCCGGGTGCAAGTATTTAAGTTTTAATATAATAAAATATCATATTAAATTAGAAAGGCTAATGAAACTGAATAAGAATGCAGATAAAAAGATTTGGAACAGAGGGGGTATGATTGAAAAATAGAACAAATTTGAAACCAACTCTTCCATCATTTTCCATTACTCCCGTCTTTCATTGGTAAATTTTCCTAATTTAACTATTTAGTTAAAATAGGAAGTAAAGGATAATATTACAGTTATTTCTTCTTGTAAATAAATTTCTTTTAAGATTTATCCACGAGATTTTTGTTTATATTTCTTAAGATAAAACCAAACAATTAGAAATCAATAATACCAAGCACATATTTATTAAAATAAAATTTTAAATATCAATATGCAAATTAGCCTTCTCGTTCAAACTGTAAACCGCTATTTTGTTGTATATATAAATACAATTGCATGTTATTAGTACGTAGATATGGTCAACAGTGGCTTCGGCCTCTGGACCATTGATATAATTAACGGCGTCGATCCCAGGGGGCCATCCCCCCAGGCAACACCTGCCACCTTGATTTAAAGGGGCAGGGCTGGGTTTATTGCCCAGTGCCTGAGGCGCCCCCCTTGAGGGGGGATCGACGCAATTTTTCACCTGCCACCCCATGAGTCTCGGCTTGTGGGTGGTCCCACATAAATAGGGCCTTTGTGCCTGACCCGTACAAGTGGGGTACGTGGAAAATATAATGTAGATATGGTCAACAGTCTTAATGATGTATAACAATTTTATTAATAATTGAAGTTTAAATTAAAAATAAAATCATGGAGGATGTGATGTAAATAACTAAAGGGAATTATGACTTGAATAGTAATATAGTTTCGGTTACAGACAGACAAACCCACAATCTCCATTATAATAAGATGTGTTTAATTAAAATTAAAACCATATAATCCTGTAATAAGTTTAACACTGTCAGCTGTTGCGAAAATCAAATTTAAAGCCTTTGTTTATTTAGATCTAAGAACACTAAAAACGTTCCCATATGAAGTAATACTAACTGCTTACACTATTTCGACTTCCCAATGCGAGAAAATCTGTACTTTATTTCTTCCAATTTTCTTCTTCTTTTGGTAATTTATGAGGAAGTGCGTCCCTGTCTCCTGCCTCAAAAATTGCTACCGGTGACTATTAAAAGAACGACCCAGCTCAGTCTATTAAAAACTATCCATCTTCATATCTATCTATCTATCTCAATTTGTTCATATTTATCTATATTACTTTAAATACTAAGATTTTCTTTTATTCATATTTGTTTAATGTCTTGTTTTTAGTTTAAACAAACAAGAATTACGACAAAAAAAAAGAAGCTACCCCCCCCCCCAAATACATTTACTTGTCAAAAATATCTATCTCCATTTGTTCATATCTATCTATATTATTTTGTTTGTTTATCTATCTATCTATCTATCTCAGTCTATTCAAAACTATATATCCATCTTCATACCTAAACAAGAATTACGACAAATTACGATACATAAACAAGAATTACGACGAGCTGGGGTTGTTATTTTGATAGTCACCGGGTAGCAATTTTTGAGACAGGAGACCGCACGCACTTCCTCATAAATTACCTTCTTTTTTTTTTTTTTTTAAATCTCTTCCAGTTTTGTTCCAGTCGCTCCCTGCTTTCTGCATTCATTTCTACGTTACTCCCCTGTTTTCTCAATCATACCGTGCTTTGTCATCATTCAAATCATCATATCAACCGATATTAAACCTATGTGTTCAATTAAAATTAAAACTATACTATCCTCTAATAATTTAAATACTATCAGATGTAGACAAAAATCAAATTTTAAACCTTTGTTTTATTTTCTTCTCTAGATCTAGGAACGAAAAATCGGTGCCTTTATAGTATGTGGCCTACCTTTTTGATTCTGTTATATTATGTGGCCTGCCCGGTTTGAATGTGTCCTACCTCAGTAAGAGTATATTCATAGATATAAGTAGTAGGCAATTTATTGAAACTAATTATTTTTCACATATATTCAATTTCAAGAAATGCAATTCAGTCATAAGCTGTATATAGTATGTGGCCTACCTTTTTGATTTTGTTATAGTATGTGGCCTACCCGGTTTGAATGTGTCCTACCTCAGTAAGAGTATATTCATAGATATAAGTAGTAGGCAATTTATTGAAACTAATTATTTTTCACATATATTCAATTTCAAGAAATGCAATTCAGTCATAAGCTGTATATAGTATGTGGCCTACCTTTTTGATTCTGTTATAGTATGTGGCCTACCCGGTTTGAATGTGTCCTACCTCAGTAAGAGTATATTCATAGATTAAGTAGTAGGCAATTTATTGAAACTAATTATTTTTCACATATATTCAATTTCAAGAAATGCACTTCAGTCATAAGCTGTATATAGTAATTAAGAATAATTAAAAAAGAATTTATTCATAATTTACATGAATCAGAGATCTTTTTAATTCTAAAATATTCTAAAATTTTGAAATAGTGTTAGGGGTTAGTTTAGGGTTAGCAGTTATTATTATAACCTTATAATATGCTTTTTTGTGGTAGGCCACATACTATAAGAAAGACATGATTTCGTAGGCCACATCAAAAGGTAGGCCACATTATAATGGTACCAAAAATCCTATCTTATTATAATGGAGATTGTGTGTTTTTCTGTCTGTAACCGAAACTATATCACTACTCAAGTCATAATCCCCTTAGTTATTGACATCACATTCTCAATGATTTTATTTTTTATTTAAACCTCAATTATTAATAAAATTGTTTTATATTATTAATACTGTTAACCATATCAACATACTAAAAACACGCAATTATATTTATATATACAACAAAATAGCGGTTTACAGTGTGAACGGGAAGGCTAATTTGCATATTGATATTAAAAATGTGATTTTAATAAATATGTGCTTAGTATTATTGATTTCTAATTGTTTGGTTTTATTTTAATGAATATAAACAAAAATCTTTTCAATAGATCTTAAATGAAATCTATTAATAATAAAAAATAACTGTCATTTTATTCTTTACTTCCTCTTTTAACTAAATACTTAAATTAGAAAAAATAACAATGAAAGACGAGTGTGATGGAAGAGTAAATTTCAGTTGTTCTATTTTTCGATTATACCACCTCTGTTTCAAATCTTTTTTATCTGCATTCTTATTTAGCTTTATTAGCCTTTCTAATTTAATATATTTATTACATTAAAATTAAATACTTGCACCCGGAGGGTGCATATATTTGCTAGTATAAATTATAATAGTAACAGCTTCTTCGATTTACATTATTTCGACTTATCAACGCGGGGAAATCTGTAATTTCTTTCTTTCACTTTTCTTTCTTTTCTTTTCTTTTTTTTTTTTTTTTTTCTCTTTTTTTCTTTTTTTTTTTAAATCTCTTTCAAACTTCATCTCGTTGTTCCCATCACTCTTCGCTTTCTGCATCCATTTCTACGTTACTCTCCTTTCTCTCAATCCTTACGTGTGAGTCTCTTCGTTTCTCGTCGGCCTCAAAGAATGACAGAGAGAGAGAGAGAGAGAGAGAGACAGAGACAGAGACAGAGACAGAGAGAGAGAGAGAGAGGGGGGGGGCCGCCTCCGCGGAAGAATAAAGTTCAGTTCACAGAGCAACAGATGAATGTCACTCTGGTATCTTGTTGACAATCCTCTTTTACTCCGACTACACCGCCCTCTACCGACTGACATTGGCGCCGTGACGTCACGCAGAACGGGGACTTCCCCTGTCAGCCGCCTACACCGCAACTAACGCAGGAGTTGCGGCTTTCCCCGATTATTATCTCAACTGACGACAAGACAAACGCTGTTGGATTAGAAACTTAGAAACGAGAAAAAAGGAGACGCTGATATAAACAACCGAGATAAATGATGGCTGCACCACCCACGCATCGAGAGAGAGAGAGAGAGAGAGAGAGAGAGAGAGAGAGAGAGAGAGAGAGAGATTATGACTTACTCATGCCTTGTCAATTCAGTTCAAGGTAGTACTTTTTTTGAGCACGCAGAGAAAATTAAATTCACTATCGATATTTACTATCAGGTGTAACTTATAGAGGAAATGGGCGCCGTCAAGTAACTCTCTAGTCTTGCTCAGGTAACCGGTCTTGGAGAAGGAAAAACTCTGAATTCAAAACCAGCTGTATATATATTTACCAACCCCTCCGCACGAGCAGGATGTGACACAAGGTCAATTTCTTATGCGGAGTTCAACAGGTTTGAATTCAGAGTTTTCCTTCTCCTAGACCGGTCGCCTAACCAAGGTAAAAGAGCCCAGTCTGCCCTACTATTTATCCATAGCTGGAGGGAGAGTAGGATTCATACCTTTCCCAAGAGTATTAGTGCTAAGTGAAATACAATTAGCACACCAGGATTTGAAATCGGGCGACGAATCCATTTCCCATGACTTTAACCATTACACCACGCGCTGTATATGTCGTCAATAATCGTTCCTTATTCGTTACTGGTACCATTTAACCCAATACAACCTGTCATTACTGTCGTTACTGGTACCATTTAACCCAATACAACCTGTCAGGTCTAACTTATAGAGGAAATGGGCGCCGTCAAGTAACTCTCCCTGGAAAATACCATAAAGAAGTATGACTCGGAATGGCACAGCGACGGTCTAAAAAGTTTATGGGATATGAAGGTGAGAATAAAGATATTTCAGACTAACAAGCCATCCCCACTTGGCATAATGACGCAACACAATCTTATTAAACACACCCCTGGACTTTCTTAAACATAGTAAATATTATGTCTCAATTTTTGAGTTTAGGCTTGATATATATAATTTTGATTTTTCTGACAGTTATCTTCATCTTTATTTTGGTATGTAAAAAAACACGTTTCGGTCGATGAACCCCCCAGCCTTTCACAAGTATTCATTATTTGAACTAGCAAAATAAAAAGACACCCTCCGGGCGATGTAAAAATAATTTTTGAAAGATATTGCCTGAGGGGATGGGAGCTGAAAATTCAATGTCATAGAGTGTGTACCGTAAGTATGTAAAATCGTCAGTATAATACTTCCGTATTTATGAGGATTGGGACGTACTCATTATTGTATATGAGGATTGGGACATGCCCATTAATGTTCATAGGTAGGGTATATAACAAATACGAATATCTATCTTTCAACATAGTATTCTTTTGTGTCAATGCACTTAATTCGATGATGATATTTCTCTTTTTCCTTTTTTCAGAATAAACATCGTGCATTTTTCAAATCCAAATTATATTCCTATATCTTGGCTGTAGATTTTGATTTATATTAGGGTTTCTAGTTCTTTTCCTAGATCGATCGGATTTTACAGCATGTCAACCCTTCTTGGGTTATTTTATGCCGAAGACGTTTTGTTTTATTCATTCTTGTTGGTAATTCTTTTCTTTTTTTTTCAAACTCAATTAAAACACATTTTTTAAAACTCAGTTAAAACACATTTTTAAAAATTAAAACACATTTTTTCAAACTCAATTAAAACACATTTTAAAACACATTTTTCAATTAAAACACATTTTTAAAACTCAATTAAAACACATTTTTAAACTCAAAAACACATTTTTCAACTCAATTAAACACATTTTTTCAAACTCAATTAAAACACATTTTTCAAACTCATTAAAACACATTTTTTAAATTCAATTAAAACACATTTTTCCAAACTCAATTAAAACACATTTTTCAAACTCAATTAAAACACATTTTTTCAATTAAAACACATTTTTTAAAACATTTTTAAAACTCAATTAAAACACATTTAAAACACATTTTTAAAACACATTTTAAACTCAATTAAAACACATTTTTAAAACTCAATTAAAACACATTTTTTCAATTAATTAAAACACATTTTTTAAACTCAGTTAAAACACATTTTTCAAACTCAATTAAACACATTTTTCAAACTCAATTAAAACACATTTTTCAAACTTAAAACAATTTAAAACACATTTTTCCAAACTCAATTAAAACACATTTTTTCAAACTCAATTAAAACACATTTTTCCAAATTCAATTAAAACACATTTTTCCAAACTCAATTAAAACACATTTTTTCAAACTCAATTAAAACACATTTTTCCAAACTCAATTAAAACACATTTTTTTCAAACTCAATTAAAACACATTTTTTCAAACTCAATTAAAACACATTTTTTCAAACTCAATTAAAATATTTAACCCATACAGGTCAGGGTGAACCTGGGAGTAAGGGCAATAAAAGGGTATTCCATATTCTCAAGAGGTTCAGGATTGGAACTTCACCCACCGCCTTCTAGCACACATATGATAAAAAGGGTTGGGGGATTGTCATAAGAGCAATAGGGTTGAGACAATCATATATATATTTACCAACCCCTCTACATGAGCAGGATGTGACACAAGGTCAATTTCTTAAGCGGGGTTTGAATTCAGAGTTTTCCTTCTCCTAGACCGGTTGCCTACCAAGGTTAAAGAGCCCCGTCTGCCCTACTATTTCTCCATAGCCGGAGGGAGAGTAGGATTCATACCTTTCCCAAGGGTATTAGCGCTAAGTGAAATGCAATTACCACATCTAGGATTTGAACTCGGGGCGACACCACGCGCTTTGGGACAATTATATAGGTGCTAGGGCTTGACTTGACAAGCTAATTGATCGGAGAGGGCCTCTCCAGCCACCCGTCTAACCTAAGTGGAGTGTTGCATGTCATGGACTGCTCAGCCACCAGGAATCCATCCTTAAGCATTACAGGATGACACGCGCGGCCAACAGGTGGCCCCATCTAGGGGATTTTACCCCTCTGCAGAGGTGCAGTCGGTGTATTCTACAGCCCTAGCCGACAGAGAGGGGGAGGAGGTCCTCGTGATGTAATGGCTAACGTGCTGGACTGTGAAATCGTAGCGAGTTTGACCTCCAGTAGTACTATTGCGTTCACTTTTGGACTAATAGCATTGCGTTCCAATTACCATCGAATTGGTAAGACAAGACAACAAGTAGCCGAACGCTCTACCGACTGAGCTAAACCGACCCTGTCACTGGAGCTGTACAATGCACCAATTGCACCTCTGCAAAGTGGTAAAATCCCCCCTCCTAATGGGGCCACCTGCTAGGCATGGTTAGTGATCCGTGATGCTTAAGGACGGAATCCTGCTGTCTGAGAAGTCAATGACATGCAATGCTCCACTTTGGCCATTGCTTAGGCTAGACTGGCTGCGGTCGGAGAGCCCCCCCCCCCGATCAATCGGCTGATCATGTCAAGCCTTAGTACCCATATGATCGTCCCTATCCTATTGTCTTTATGGTATGGGAGATGTAGAATATCATACTAAGTTCCAAATTGCTGTCGAATTTGTAAGACAAGTCAACAAAGCACCGTAACTCAATACAGACCTAACTTTGTTGCAATCCTACTGCAGAATGCCAGAGTATTTATGAAGCCTCATAACATCACAGAAACCAAGCAGCCAATCAGGACTCAAGGAACGGAATCACCCAAATACATGAATGGACTATTCTCGAGTTCCATAAGTACCAGCTGTCTTGGGCACTAGTTCAGTTGTGCTTAGCCAGTTGTTGTTCTCCAAACCAACACTATACTGACTGACTGTCTGACTTCAGTACGACGCTGCGAACAGGATTGCAAGAAGATTAGATCCATATTGAGTTACAGCTACTTGTTACCTTTTCTTATCAATTCGACGGTAATTGGAACTTAATATGATTATTCTACATCTTCCCAACATTAAACAAAGAAACCAAACCAGATCTTTTTCATTATTGGCAAAAGTTGTAATATTACCCATGGACACGGGGAGGTTTATCGTTTTTTTGTGACTTTGTAAATCTGTAGCCTCGTTTTCAATTTCTAAGTATATAATTTAGTGGCATCATTATGATATCAAAAAATATAATCGATGAAGAATCACTACAAATGCACCAACTACAATTAGTATTACCGTCACGTTTTTCAGGTCGCTTGTTATTTTTATTATTTGGATTATTCGGACTATTATTCTCTTCAGATATTTCTTGTCGGACTTGGGAATCTTCTTGTCGTAATTGAGAGCCATCACAGAACTTTAAATTCAGCCCTTTATTCATTCCACGGGGGTATCCTATTCTCATTCCGCTAACAATAGCTGGGTACAAGTGTTAATCTGTGTTAATTATTATTCTGTGTTACTGTATCCCTTGACCAGGATTGAACCTGCAGACTAGAGATAACTGTCACTTAGAACTATTAACTCAATGCCTATATCCACTACGCTATGTATCCAAGGCTCCCGAGCCCGAAAAGAAATACCTGAAGAAAGCCGGGGGGCACATTGGTCGAAACGTCGTACAGATAAAAATAAATATGAGGACAATAGTCCGAATAATCCAAATAATAAAAATTAAAAAGCCTCATCTAAAAAATTCAGAGAAATAGTGTAGATAACAATAAAGATGAGGACAATAGTCCGAATAATACAAATAATACTAATTATCAAGCCTAATCTAAAAAATTCAGAGAAATAGTGTAGATGACAATAAAGATGAGCAATAGTCCGAATAATACAAATAATACTAATTATCAAGCCTCATCTAAAAAAATTCCGAGAAATAGTGTAGATACAATAAAGATGAGGACAATAGTCCGAATAATACAAATAATACTAATTATCAAGCCTCATCTAAAAATTCAGAGAAATAGTGTAGATAACAATAAAGATGAGGACAATAGTCCGAATAATACAAATAATACTAATTATCAAGCCTCAAAAAATTCAGAGAAATAGCAATAAAGATGAGGACAATAGTCCGAATAATACAAATAATACTAATTATCAAGCCTCATCTAAAAAAATTCAGAGAAATAGTGTAGATAACAATAAAGATGAGGACAATAGTCCGAATAATCAAATAATAAATACAATCTAAAAAATTCAGAGAATAACAATAAAGATGAGGACAATAGTCCGAATAATACAAATAATACTAATTATCAAGCCTCATCTAAAAAAATCAGAGAAATAGTGTAGATAACAATAAAAATGAGGACAATAGTCCGAATAATACAAATAATACTAATTAAAAAGCCTCATCTCAAAAATTCCGAGAAATAGTTTATCGTTAATTTTTCTAAATAATCTAATCATTTTGATAAGAGCTATTCTAGTAGAAAATAAAATTTAAAAAGAAACAACAGATCAACAAACAAAAAAAACGGCCAATATGTCGGTGTAACTTGATATTGATAAATCCGTGATTATCAAGTTAATTTCTGACAGTCGATCTGATGAATTCCGATGTGGCGATGAGAGATTTATGGAGAATCTTAAATAAGTCGATTAGTGTGGAGTGCTATCAAGTGAATTAATGTCTAAATTATCCTTTTAAAATGATGTTTTCTCTGAAAATGGCACTTTTCTGTCTGAGTATCACTAAACATAAAGATATATGTAGTTGTTTTTTTAGGAAGCGCGTGGTGTAATGGTTACAGTCATAGGAAATGGACTCGTCGCCCCGAGTTCAAAAAAAGGTAGGCCACATAATATAACAGAATCAAAAAGGTAGGCCACATACTATAACAGAACAGAATCAAAAAGGTAAGCCACATACTATAACAGAATCAAAAGGTAGGCCACATACTATAACAGAATCAAAAAGGTAGGCCACATACTATAACAGAATCAAAAAGGTAGGCCACATACTATAACAGAATCAAAAGGTAGGCCACATACTATAACAGAATCAAAAGGTGGGCCACATACTATAACAGAATCAAAAAGGTAAGCTACATACTAAAACGGCACCGATCAAGCTATATTTTGATTTGAGGCAGCTAAATTTGACAAACTCTCAATATTGTAGCATCTTTTACGATTTTTTCAGATTTTTAGATATTTTGGGGTGTGGTCCCTAATGTACATCTTTTTTTTAGATTTAATTGTTTGCTTTAAGCGCTCGCAGCAGCTCTCTCCCACCACTATGATCCACTGAAAAATCACTACGTGAAAACCCCTGTCATCTTTTGTTTTGTCTTGAACCAACCATGAGATTGGTACTTGATGCTTTTGCAATAGGGAATCAGTTGAATAGAATAACCCGGTAACCAATTTAAATTCTGACATCGAGAACCACAAGGGGGGGGGGGTAATTTGGTTGGCAAAGAGTTAACTTTAAGCTAATCTATATCATAATTATATCCTATATCAATTGAGGGCCAGAAGCCCAGAGATGACACAGGGACGACTCAGGGGTATTCCAGCGATGGATCACGGGCTTCAAATTAAACTTCCGATTTCATCATTTTAAATTTTGGTTCTTGAAAAAATTACCAACTAAAATTAAAAAAAAAAAAAAAACTAACAAGAACCCCCCCCCCCAAAAAAAAAACAATAAATTAAATTAAATTTTAAGGTTATTTTTGGAAACTAAAAAGATTTTCTTTCTCTACTGATGGAAACTTTCCAGCTAAAATGCTGTCTTCAGGGGGTTAAAATCGATTTTAAAATGTGTAACTTTTGTAAAAATTGCGTAATATTTTCTCACGATTGATGACATCAGCATGACGTATTAACGAGATCAATTTTTCCTATTCAACCCAAGACAGAATTTAATCGGTTATCTAAAGGACATGTGGTCGTAAAAGACTGTTTCTTTCATACTTTTTTTCAAAATACGTTTCCCAATTTGTTCAAAGTTGTTAAAAAAGGGGGCGGACATGAAGGACACGCCACTCTGCACTTCTAACTTTGTATATATAGCAAAATATATTTGGTAGGAAACTAGTTAACTGGGGTATTTGAAAGAGGCATTAAGCCCTTGGCAGGCGAGGACTCGGACACACACACACACATATATATATATATATATATATATATATATATATATATGAGAGTACGTAAATAAACACTGTTTTATTTGATATGGCTTTTATCCGACAATTTTTGGAGGATATGTGCTTAATTGAAGTCATACCTAATTTTTGAAAATTAATTAGTTAATAATTAATGAATTTAGGCGGGCATATATGTTCAAATGTAAGGCTAAACAAATAGAGAAAATATAATCCCTGAATACTATTAGGTCTCATCAGCAAGGTTATAGACATGGGAGACTGCTCCGTGTGTGACTCGAAACCTCGACTGCCAAGCTGACAGGCGGAGATTCTAACCACTACACCAGCTGTCCAATCCCAGATTCTTCGTCTGTTTTGAACTTATTTATATTACACTTTTTATTGACTTGCTACACGACAGTATGAGAGTACGTAAATAAACACTGTGTTTATTTGATATGGTTTTTATCCGACAAATATATATATATATATATATATATATATATATATATATATATATATATATATATAAAGTAAACAAACAGTCTGTTTGAGATGGCGATAGCCGACAATTTTTGGGAGAATATGTGCTTAATTGAAGACATACCTAATTTGAAAATTAATTTGTTGATAATTAATGAATTAGGCGAGCATATCTATTCAAATGTGAGGCGTAAACAAACCAAGAAAAAGTAAATCTCTATATGTACATTTCGGCATATTATGCCTCATCAGCAGAGTTATAGACAGAAAACTGCTCTATGTGTGATTCGAACCGTAACTCGATTTTCTCCATTTGTTTACGCCTTACATCAACTAATTAATTTTCAAATTAGGTATGACTTCAATTAAGCACATATTCTCCCAATATATATATATATATATATATATATATATATATATATATATATATAAAACTATCCCGTCTCATACTTCACATTCTACCAGTCACTTTCCCCATCTCTGTGTAAATTTTGATTACCTCCTCGTTATATATGTTAGTTTCTCTGTGATAGTAAAGAGAAAGCTTGGAGAGTAAGTGTGAAAGGGACATTTAACTTCAGACTAGATTTTATATGTTACGCTCAATTAGGTCTGTGGATGACTATATATATAGGCGTGTAGTATCATTGACAAGGGTAATTTCGCAGGGATTGTTCGCTATGTACCGGCGGCCGAACGGATATGGTCTCTGACTATGCCTGTGAAGTCCCGGTTTCGATTCCTGTCAGAGGGGAGTCGTTAGTATACATCGCTGAAGAGACTTAATAAAGTCGAAACAGTCTGTACGGTGTTCTGCATAGCGAGCCATCCTTTGCCAGGATTCACTTGTCAAGATTATTTTCTATAATTATCGAATTTTATGCGATACATGCATTATAATTGCATTCAAGCAAAATATAAATAATATATATATATATATATATATATATATATATATATATATAAAGGGCAGTTATGTGTATGTGTATGTCCGGAGGAAACTACACAAATAAAACAATGACAATATATATATATGTCGGTTCGGCTGCTCCTGCGCTCGTGGAGATTGTTCGAAATTCTTTTCTTTTTTTTTTTACTATAAATTTAGCCTCGCTCAGGCATAGTGAAATAAAGGGTTTTTTTATAGTATCTTGAAGCATTGTGCGTATGTGTAATATAAAGATTTTTGAAGGCAATAGACAATGCAGTATGTGTTGAAAATTATATTTATTTAACTTTTTTTTTTTTAAATTCTATTTATTTTCGGAAATAAAATTCCATCATCAGAGTTATTAAAAGTAATAGGTGTTTTTTTTATAGTACTTAAAAAAAAAAAAACACCTAGTACTTTTAATAACTCTGATGATGGAATTTATTTCCGAAAATATTTAGAATAAAAAAAAAAGTTAAATAAATATAATTTTCAACACATATTGCATTGTCTATTGCCTTCAAAAATCTTTATATTACACATACACACAATGCTTCAAAGATACTATAAAAAACCCTTTATATATATATATATATATATATATATATATATATATATATATATATATAAACGAAGGAAGAACTCAACACCGTAATTCA